>OZ020276.1:5930445-6133266 GCA_963971205.1 Aethes cnicana | reverse complement strand
ATAGGCGTAAACGTTTGTTAAAATTGCCCACTATACTTATGCCGCAGTTCGTCTAAGGATATTTTATCCCACTCCTCAATAAGTTTTCCTTTCAGAGCGTCGATGTTTTTGTGTTGGGTAGCACAAGCCCTTGTCTCTAAGATGGACCATAAACTATATCCATTGGGTTAAGGTCAGGCGAGTAAGGTGGGGCGGGTTAAAAGCCGTGGTGGCCTTGTGGTTTGACCTACCGCCTCTCATGTTGAGGGTCGGGGGTTCGATTCCGGCTCGCACCTCTAAGTTTACTTACGTGCGAAATTCAATTTGAATTTACCATGAGCTTTTCGGTGAAGGAAAACATCGTGAAGAAACCTGCACGCATCTGCGAAGTAATTCAAAGATGTGTGTGAAGTCCCCAATCCGCACTGGGCCCGCGTGGGGACTATATAGCCCAAACACTCTAATGATGAGGGGGAGGCCTGTGCCCAGCAGTGGGACGCAAATAGGCTGTAGTAGTAGTAGTTAGAGTAAGGTGGCCACTCTTTTGAGCTTATAAAACCGGGAAAATTTTCCTAGCACCACTGATGCACACTAGGGGCCCTGCGAGATGGAGCAGAGTCTTGCTGGAATATCCACTGTTGGTTGCCAAAATGTTGTTGGTTCCAAGGAAGAACTACGGTTTCAAGAATGTCTCTTCTGTATGTTTCTTGGTTAATTTTGACACCTTTTTCTATAAAAACAAGGGGTGTTTTGCCCATAGAGCAAATTCCACCCCAAACCATAACATATTCCGGCTTTTGGCGATAAGGAATCTCAGAATTCGCACCAGGACGACTAGAGCATCACATTCTGTCATTTTGATTGTGAGCCTGTTCGATGGAAAAAATATTTTCATCTGAAAAAAGGGCGTTTCTTCCCACTTCTCAGTGGTGGCACGCTTCTTAATGAAACGACATCTTTTATAGCGAACTTTTTTGATTTTATCTGTAAGAAGTTGTGCTTTACGCAGCTTGTACTTATGCTTTCAGATTAAGGTCATTTCGAACAATACGTTGCACCGTCGAACGACTTACACCCAAGTAGCGAGCCATTTTTCGTACTGTGGTCCGTAGATTACGACTAAGTCATTTCTTGATAATTATTCGGAGCGTAGGAGTCCTTACTGTCCTCTTTCTTCCCCGGCCAGGGCGGTCTGCAATATCGCCGAGCTCATTGAATCGCTCAATTGTCTTAGAAACGAGTTGACGACTGACACCTAGCGATCTAACTATCTCACACTGACGATTTCCAGCTTCATGTAAAGAAATTATTGCTGCACGTTGAGAAAACATTACAATATTTCATTAAAAATGAACAGTATTAAACAAAAAGTCTATTTCGAATGATGAGTGAAATGTTTGAAAATGGAACACAAAAAGAACAGAACTCGTAATGCGTTCCATTTTTTTTTTAACTTTAATTTTGTCAATGTAATATTGGGCCACGGTGTATAATGGTAACAAAGAGCTCCAGATATATTTCAATCAAAAACAAATTATGAAGCAAAATATTTAATTCTTAATTTTTAATGACGTCAGAGCACCTTTCGGTAAAACAGCGATGTTCCAGAGATGAAACCGATATGTCGCTGCCTTACTAATTTCTTGGTTTCTTTAAAAAAGTAAGTACCTCATTACCCGTATAACGTAAGTGAATGTATAATGCAGAATCAAATTTAAATGTTGGAATTTTCTGCATTTCTCTACTTGCTACGCCAAAACGGTATTTATTCAACATAAGTACCTACCTAATGTACCTACACATACAAATAATCAAAATAAAGTACTACTAACCTAGGTTAGGTTAGGATATTAGGTGATTTTGTTAGTCTAGACTAACAAAATCAAATGCACATTTCACTTAATTTTGAAATCGTGAACATTTCAAGATTTTGTAAGATGCCAATTGGATTCAATTAGGTAGGTTTTCATTTTTTTTGCCCTAAATAGGCAGTTTCATAATTGTCTCCTTTTAATGATGTATTTAACGATAAAGTACGCGAGTATACCATTTTCTAAATGTGTAGGTTTAAAAGAATTATCCGTTGCAACCGAGTTTCCATGCCTGTTAATGTGCTCGCGATTACTTAGTAGCGGGTGCTAAATGGTTCGTCAATGATCAATGGCAAAAAGTAAATTGGATATTTATTTTGCTCTGTTGCTGACACATAACAAATCGGGCGCAGCGTTCGCCGCCATCCGTCATTATTATCAGAATTTGCTCAACGGATACAAAGGTGATTCAAGCACTGACTTTGACGTAAACTTCCATGCAAATAACGCGTTTTCGTTCTCCCAAAATCTCGTACATATACCATGCCACCATTACCGTACTCCTAATTTCAAACGAGTTCTGTTGAAATGCTCTGCTGAAAGAAGTTTAATTTTTTAAGGATAGCTAATATAATTGGTGTTTAACTAACTGTATCTTTAATTAATAGCTAATTACTTATTAATATAATATTATGTGAAAGTAACTTTGTCTATGAACTCTTTGCGGTTACACAGCTGAGCCAAGATAGGGTAGTTTTGTCCCGGTATACGCCTGACAAAGCCTTTTCATAAACACTATCAAAATGATGATTCCCTAAATAGTTTCGAGAAAACCACCCGGAACGAAAATAAATAAAAATACTTAAATAGATGCTTTTTTGCGACCCTTGTGTGGATGTTCTGTTAAATCAATATATGTTTTTTTTTTAATATTATAAATGCGAAAGTTACCCTGTCTGTCTGTCTGTTACCAAGGTAGTATCTATATAAAACTCTTCCGTTACTGACTGACTTACCGACTGAAGTTCGAAGAGTGAGGGTGTTATCGTATTATCAATAGAGACCACATTGCGCTTGTCGGAATAGGCATTTGGTAGTAAATTGTCACTGCTCGCTTAATTACCCAGTGACAAATGTTGCAATCCATGGATGATTTGTGATGTCGCTAACTACTGTGACAATGAGATAGTCGGTCCATCGTAACTTACAGAGATATAGAACGACCTACACTATCCTCCATATTTTATGTATATACCATTGATATTCTTTGATAGTACAGTACGTCCAAGTATGTCCGACAAACTAATGCTAAGATTTAATGATATAAAATACCGACTAAATAAATTAGTTAACATAAAAAAAAACTTTAAAAAAAACACTTTCACACTCCAACAGCCTGCAAAGATGTTTCCAATACTTACTTTTGAAATAGCCCTTCTGATATGTTTGTTGCGGCATTTTTTCTCAAGCAAATGGGTCTTGGAAAGGAAACGCTGGTAAATTTAAAATCTGACATGTACTTACCACATTGCTCGCAGGACTGATGGCCGATGGGGCCGGAAAGTTCTCGAGTGGCGCCCGCGAACCGGGAGACGAGCTTTCGGTAGGCCTCCAACAAGATGGAGCGACGACCTCGTGAAGGTCGCGGGAAACCGGTGGAAGCAAGCAGCACAGGACCGGTCTGAGTGGCGAGCCTTGGGGGAGGCCTATGTCCAGCAGTGGACGTCTTTCGGCTGAAATGATGATGATGTACTTACCATGCCCAGTGCCCCCTGTGGCACAATTTGCAGAATAAAATAAATGATTGAATTGAATTTCATGATAAAAACGCATAAATGCCAATCTTTATTTTTAAAATGAAAATGACAAAAACGATGAAAATGTTTAAATTTTCATAATTTTAAGTGTGTGTTATATTAATTAATCCGGTTAAGTAAAGTCACACATCAACCTCAAACCATTCATCTTGAGCGTGGCGGCCATGGTTCGGAGTGGCCGGATTTGAGCCATTTTTCATCCGTTATGACGTAATCGCTTATGAACTCTTGGCTTTTTATTTCAAAGCAGAGGAATTTTCTTGCTCGCCGTTTATAATCTAAGCGTAAAAAATGAACCATGAAGGGGAACTATCTTGATAATGCTCATTACACTTTTCTTTATAAGAAAATTATATTCATTTTATGATTTCATGGGGTTTAGGTACTTACTGCAGTTGTTTGATTTAGGTATTAATAAATAGAACTTCCTTATTGTAAAGACTAAAGTACCTACCTCATACACTCATCATCAAATATAAATATATACAACTCTTCCTGACTTTTCTCTGCCTGACAACGCACAGCTGAAACGACTTTCCGTAGAAACCTGATATTTAGCATGTAGCTTTTTTGGGGAGTGCATGCGGGATCTCGGCATATACTCTGAAATTACATTTATTAGTATCTACAGCCTTAATACTTACTTACCTAGTACTTACTTTTTTCTCTGTCCTAAACTCCTGAAAATTTATAATAGCAATGTAGTATAATGCCGAAAGTTTCCATGAATAAACAGGGTTAGTACATCCTGTAGGTAATTGAAAAGTTTTTTTTTTCAACAGCTTAGTTCATATACGTAAATTATTATACGTGTAAAGAACATCTTGAATGTTGGTATTCTATTTTAACTAAGTGAACGTTACCTGATCTAACTGATGAAAAGAAATAAATTTTATAGCATTAATTTAGATATTCATATTCAATTAAAAAGTTCAAAATTTTAATCAATCTCTTTGTGAACTAAATTAGGTAAGGTAATGAAGTTTTAAGTGAGCCGACTGACCCTTTTGCGGGTCGGATGTCTTTCAAACTCAGAAGGGATTATGAATTTTCTGTTTGACTTCCACAAATTTGGATGTTAGCTAAATAAAGCTTCGTTTGATTTCACTTTCCCGCCGAAAGATCTATCAGATTCATGGTTAATTCCTATTCATAACGGCCAATGAAATACCGATCGATCAATTAATTTTATCCTTTAACTAGCTTCTGCCCGCGACTTCGTCTACGTGGGCGTACGTAAATTGACTACTTAATTAAGGTACACCCACGTTTAACACCATTTACAATGTTTATTTATATTGTACTACTACTACTACTAGACTATTTGCGTCCCACTGCTGGGCACAGGCCTCCTCTCGTCACGAGAGGGCTTGGGCTAATAGTCCCCACGCGGGCCCAGTGCGGATTGGGAACTTCACACACATCTTTGAATTACTTCGCAGATTGCGTGCAGGTTTCCTCACGATGTTTTCTTTCACCGAAAAGCTCAGTGGTGAATTCAATGAATTTCGCACATAAGTAAACTTAGAGGTGCGAGACGGAATCGAACCCCCGACCCTCTGCATGAGAGGCGGTAGGTCGAACCACTAGGCCACCACGGCTTCCAAAAGCCTCCAAAGTACTTACGTTACAATATAGATTTGATTTCCATTTTGTTCTAGCCAGATAGTTAAGTTCTGGCTTAATTATTGAACTCAGCACAGTTAGAAACCTAGGAGTTTAACTGAAGGAAGCGTATAAAAATAAATCATGTGACTTGTCACAATCAATGTTGGATTGTGGTTACTGTTAAAGACGAAGTGTTGCCGTCATCCACATAGCTTCACAGAGTAGGAAGAATGCATATTTCAGTGTAGTATAACTTGAAAAAATACGAGTACATACCTATTGTTCATTGAATTGATTGGGTATATTGCTTGCAGGAACTATTGTCGATGGGGCCAGAAAGATCTCTAACCGGAGTTTGCGCACCTGGATACAAGCTGTCGGTATAGGCCTCCAACAAGATGGAAAGAAGATCATATAAAGATCGCAGAAGTACGGTAGATACAGCGGATGTATTTCGCCTGACATGATGAACCAGGTGAACATTAACTAGGTAATTTCTAATGCTTAATGAGGTATCCTCCACGGTACTCCATACTTCATGATCTTGGGCCTTTCGTATCCTATCCCTTCCAGCTAGTAGTCACTATTTTCTGTTTCATTTATCGTGTTGCTTTGCTTACCCCGGTACGTCTCCATTCTATCTTGCAAGTTAATACCCCATCGGTTGTCCTAACTTGTTAATCAAAATACTAGACGGACTTGTAAACTTCGTATCACCCGAAGGCGATTCCCATACAAAGTTGTTTTCTTTTTTAGCTGTTCCTTTAGACTTTTCCCATTTTTTTTATTTCTACCTTCCCTGAATCCCGGAATGATGGCAAGCGCCCGGATGGGATGTCCCTGATACCCTGGCGGATGGGCCGCGCGCTGGCGTGGGACGCCACGTGCACCGACACAATGGCGACGTCGTATCTCCCCTCGACCAGCCGTCGAGCCGGAGCGGCGGCCGACGCCCGAGAGCGCCTGAAGGTTAACAAATATAGCTGTCATGGGGCAAAGGGGCGCTGGGGCTCTACAGGGAGCTAGGGAACCGCTTGAGGGAGGCAACAGGAAACCCTCGCGCCGGCAGCTTATTTCTCGCGCAAAGACTTGCTATTGCCATACAGCGAGGGAATGCTGCCTGCGTGATGGGAACCCTTCCGAAAGGCCCTAATTTAGGTTTTTAGGTTACTGTTTAGTTTTATTTATTTTTATTTCCTTAAATTTAAATGCTAGTTGTAGTTTATTTTAATTTTTTTAACTTATCTTTTTCTGAATAAACTTTTACTTACTTTTAGAGAAAAACGTGTTTTTTACTTGTAACTGCTGGGTGACGACAATGTGACGTCATATATAAGCTCTCTCGTATGGATGAGCGCTACGCTCGGAACCATGCGGAACTAATTTTACGTGGAAGGGTTAAGTACCTACGTCATTTTTGACTTACCCCTTTTTAGAATGAGGACTTTTTCAAAAGAAATTTTAAGTATATGAAATTTACGACTTAGGAAAAAGAATAATTAAGTACAAGTCCTTTTAAAATTTTCAAACTTTCTAACTAGCTACCTAATAAAATATACATGTAAAAAAATTGAAATGTCAATTATACCTACTTAATTTCGGTCTAAGTACTGAAATGGCGCAGATTAAGCACCAATATACATCGTAACAATGGAGTAATAGCTTCACCGCGCACAATTAATAAATTATATTGTGCTACTACGTATTATACCACAACCTATCTCGCGATACATAGAAAAGCGAAATATTTTTTAAAAGCAACACACTCCTATAGAGGTCCGAAAGTTCAAATAAGCGCATGGTTTATAAATTTATCATACTCTGTGTTACAGGAACTGTTTCAATGAAT
The DNA here is from genome assembly GCA_963971205.1 of Aethes cnicana. Classification (NCBI taxonomy): domain Eukaryota; kingdom Metazoa; phylum Arthropoda; class Insecta; order Lepidoptera; family Tortricidae; genus Aethes; species Aethes cnicana. The sequence goes on along the minus strand of OZ020276.1, from coordinate 6,126,202 downwards.
TAATGTAACCAACTTGACCACAGCGTGACTGTGACGGACTCGACGTGTGATATACTATATGCCTGCACTTTATTACTGTTTGAAATGCGTGCCAAACGTTCTGTTATACTTTATTAAACACGTCTATCATGTTAAAGGCGTCAAACTTCACTAAACCGCCTGCTGTATGTAAATGGTTACAAAAACATCAGAGGTAATGGTCCTCTGATGTTTTTGTAACCATTTACATTTTTTTTACCTTTTTTTCACGTGTGGTGTTCAATAAAGAATATTGTACTACTACAGACTACTACTACTACAGACTATTTGCGTCCCACTGCTGGGCACGGGCCTCCTCTCATCACGTGAGGGTTTGGGCTACGCGGGCTACGCGGGCCCAGTGCGGATTGGGAACTTCACACACATCTTTGAATTACTTCGCAGATGCGTGCAGGTTTCCTCACGATGTTTTCCTTCACCGAAAAGCTCAGTGGTTAATTCAAATTGAATTTCGCACATAAGAAAACTTAGAGGTGCGAGCCGGAATCGAACCGCCGACCTTCTGCATGAGAGGCAGTAGGTCGAACCACTGGCCACCACGGCTTTTTAAGAATATTGTATTGTATTGTAAATCTACGGAATGGCTTAAAATTTTCGTCATACCCGTTAACAGTAAATAATGTAGGTGATTCAAATTTAGAAAACGTTCCTCATATTCAAAGTACCTAATGGTTAGTCAGGACCTATTCATAGATGGTATTTTCGTTGCATATTTATTCGCATATAATATGAAATGAAATGAAATTTACATGTTTAATGAGTTTAGAGAGTAATTGTAAAGTTTGCAAATAGGGTCAATCTACAAGCGATTTACCGCTGTCAGTCCCTTGTTTCTATTTTCGCAAGGGATGATAACAACAGGTTTTGATTGCATTTTTGACAAACACGCAGAAATATTATTCTTTCACAAATACGAATAGGTATACTTACATAAAATCAAGCACATGATAGTCTCATAAAACGCTAAAATTCGGGATAACATTTCAATAGGGAACGGACCCATACTTACTACCTACGTGACCAATTTTTCACCATTTTTTAAACCCCCCGTCCTCGTGATAGAAACACAAGTGTAATAGAGGTACCTTACAGAGTCCAGCAAAACGTTGTGTGTGACGATTTTTGAACCAATGTATCAGTTATAGATTCAAGTAAACTAGTATGTTTTTTAGGTATTTAATTTATTTCCACTTGTTATAAAAATGTTTTTTGTATGGGATACCAGGTGTCGCTCACACCATCAATCCCATACTAGACTATACAATTTTTTTTTACAACTCGAAAGAAATTGGAAACCTAAAAAACATGCTTAGAGTCGATAACTAACACTGGTTAAAATATCGTCACTAACGTTTTGCTGGACCCTTTATAATTATTCTTCTTCGTCAAGAGATGTACCAAAGGTGTTATATCCAAAGATAATGTCCTCGTGATTCGGATCAACCTTGACGAAAATCATAACATAACACATCAACACAATAGTCTGTCTCCATGTTCAAATATTATCGTCTACGTCATATCTACAGATATCAGACTCGGAATTTCAGACTCGCAGTAAATAGTAATTCAAAACCAGTTTGAAAATCGTAAGTAAGGTACCTACTATTGATTGTAGGACGTGGCTTTTGTTGTGTAGTTTAGGATAATAATTGGTAATATTAAACCCTTGTGCTAGCAACCCCATAACGGACTCGTTAAATTTTAACCTGATGCCTTACCTACCTTACTCATATTTATGCACGTACCATCCCATCAATGAAACGATAAAAAATAGACTGGACGGTCTATGTGAAGGTATTTATCACATTTATATTCTCCCATTACTGACTGAGTGACTGACTGACAACGCACAGCAGAAAGTAGGTACTGTTCGTTAAAGGCTGAAATTTGTCATGTAGCATGTATGATCCTCGAGGAGCTTAGGGGGCACTACGGCAGACATTCCCGAGATCCCTAGAGGAACGGGAAAAAGGGAGGTGCGCGTGTCTTTCCACGGGAGACTTCTAGTAGAACAACAAAGGCTTAATTTACTAATGGGAAACCAAGATTCTTGGGTTTAGTAAGTCCTCACTCGATTCTGTCCCATTGTTTGGAATCTCGGGTTGGATTTTACATTTTAACTTTTTTTTGTGCCAACTCCCGTAATTATCGGAGGCTCTGCGCTCGAAGTTGTTGACCATTATGTATACCTGGGACAAACAGTCCAGTTAGGTAGGTCCAACTTCGAGAAAGAGGTCAATCGTCGAATCCGACTCGGCTGGGCAGCGTTCGGGAAGCTTCGCAGTGTCTTTTCGTCCAAATTACCGCAGTGTCTCAAGTCGAAAGTCTTCGACCAGTGTGTGTTGCCAGTGATGACTTATGGTTCCGAGACGTGGGCGCTTACGATGGGCCTCATAAGAAGGCTCAAAGTCACTCAGAGGGCAATGGAGAGGGCTATGCTCGGGGTTTTCTGCTTGAGTTTGTTGCGGCGCTTCTTCTCAAGCAATGGGTCTAGGAAGCGCTAGTAAATTCTTTTCTGACGTGTAAAAGTGCCCCTATGTGGTCAATTTGCTGAATAAATGATTGAATTTTGAATTTTGTTTCTCTGCGTGATAGAATCAGAAATGAGGATATCCGCAGTAGAACTAGGGTCACCGACATAGCCCGAAGAATTGCGAGCCTTAAGTGGCAGTGGGCGGGGCACATTGCTCGCAGGACTGATGGCCGATGGGGCCGGAAAGTTCTCGAGTGGCGCCCGCGAACCGGGAGACGAGCTGTCGGTAGGCCTCCAACAAGATGGAGCGACGACCTCGTGAAGGTCGCGGGAAACCAGTGGAAGCAAGTAGCACAGGACCGGTCTGAGTGGCGAGCCTTGGGGGAGGCCTATGTCCAGCAGTGGACGTCTTTCGGCTGAAATGATGCACAAAGCTCGCCGTCGTCGTCGTTATCAATCTTCTTCCATCCACAGTAGGATGTAGGTCTCCTCGTGTTGGTGCCACTTCCATCTATTGGTCGCCATCTGCATCCACTTCCTCCCTGCGACCTTCACCAAGTCGTCTATCCATCGCGTTGGTTGATGGCCTATGTTCCGCTTTCCGGTTCTTGGCCTCCATTCCAGTACCTTCCTGCCCCATTTTACGACATCTAATAAATAAATAAAATATAATAAATATCTTGGGACATTTCACACATATTGACCTAGCCCCAAACTAAGCAAAGCTTATACTATGGGTGCTAGACAACGATATAAATACTTACATACATACATATATAAATACTAAACATCCATGACTCGAGTAAAAACATTCGTGCTCATCACACAAAGTTTGCCCCGAACGGGACTCGAACCCGCGACCATCGGAACAGAAGGCATCCCTACGTCCGGCATCTCTACGGCATATGTGACCCGCCCATCTCCATTTGCGTGCAGCAAGGACCAGTGCTATGTCGGTTAGTTTCGTCTTCCTTCGGATCTCCGTGTTTCTCACCCGGTCACGAAGAGATATTCCCAACATAACACATTCCATTTTCCGCTGTGCTACCTGGAGTCTATGGACCAGTTGTTTAGTGAGACTCCACGTCTCCGCTCCGTAAAGCATTACGGGCTCAACGCATTGGTCATAGGCGTAGGTAATGAAAAAAATACTTGGAAAAAATAGCAGCCAATTTAGAACACTTTTTTTCGTGGGGAAATCCTCATGGATACCGCCCTGTTTTGTGGGGAGCAGGGTGATTATGCAGGACTCCTACCGGCTAAAACCCCACGTGGTCCTCGAAACGCCTTAATGCCGGGGTTGCGGGTACGTATGGCATTCTTCCGATCTTGAGCACACCTACGGAAATGTTTACCTTTAGTATCTCAGTGTCTACTCAAAACAATGTCAACAATACGCTTTACGATTCTGATTCACATTCTAACGGTTGGTTTATACTACCACAACGCAGCGTAACTTCGTGGGGGTTCATTAAATTTTTACCCGACTACGGCAAAGTAAAAAGTTATGATTTTAACACTATTTGTACCTATGTATGTTACCACCTGATTTTGAAGAAGTGACCATGATTTATTATTTTTCACCGAGTGACTTTATTAGTACACCGGGTTGCAGTTTTCAACTTTTCCCCTAGTTTTATCCAGTAGAGAGATAGATTTATTTAACAATATAAATTTATACTTTGGATGAGTAATAACAGAAAAAAATTAGGAATAGTTTCTAACAACAATAAGTATAAATACTTTAAAAGTATTACAGTACCACTTTCATAAATTTTATTTTATTTTCACAGAATACAATGATTTACAAATTAATATGTTGTTACAATGTTATATATGTACTATAATAGAAGCCGGAGGAGAGTAAGAGGTCGGTCCCCTCTTTCATCTCTGTGTAATCGTGTGCGAATATTGCCTCCAAAGTTGGATCGGAATTGGCCATTTAATTAGAATCCGATATAGTTTCAATGTTAGCTTTCAGCCTTCGCAGCGATCACTTGAAATTGTTGTGTTTGAGTTCCTCTCAACCGGGACTGGAGGCGCCTTGGGAAACGACTATTTCGGCAAACGTACTTTTCTTTGACTTAGTTTGATAGTGAATAACAATCGATTCTGATATCGATTTCATTTCATAACATTTGAATCGTGTTCATAATTATTATGGTGTTGATGTTTTATTTATTTGTCGCAGAAGTTGTACGGTTATTGTTGTTTTACCAAAAAAAAACTTGTTTATTGTTTAAATCAAATAAGAGACACTTTGTTGGCTACTGTTATATCCTCCATACTCAATAATTGTCTATGATGTTTTAAAGTAAAACTGTCACTGCCACATTTGTAAACATGTCATTCTAAATGATATTGATTTACCATTATGTACGTGATTTAATTCAAGAATCAAAATACACAATAGCTACCTTAATTTTAACAAACTTAAGTCTTCAGAAAAAAATCACTATCCAAATTTTTGAAGATGTATTTTAAACTGGGGCCTCATTAAAGTTCTCGAGACCTCTCATAATCCTAAATAAATAGAACTATTCACTATCTCCTTATTTAGCAAGATATTGTACCATTTATTGAGCTATTCCGGAAAAATTGATCTCCTATCCTATTTCAATTTTAAAGACTGTTGCGATAATATTCCAATAAAATCTGAGCTAAATAGGGAGATAACGTTTTATAAACTCTTTTATAAAATAAGATAGTAACTTCTTTAAGATATTTAAAACTCGAATGAAGCCCCTGATTACCTTTCTGGGTATAGATATACCTAAACTAAAACCACTTTCATGTAGGTGTTGTTTCAATACCTAACAACTACAAAAGCAAAAAAAAACATCAAAAACGGTACACATATACGACATAAAAATATATGCACAAAACCAGCATTGTCACGGGTCGAAACAATAATAATAAAAAACGATGTTTACAAACTTGCTGTTTTTTGTTAGGAACCTTGATCTAAAATCAGTCTAAAGCTTTACAAAGAAGCTTCAAAAAGGAGGTTTCACGAGCCCTTTTGAAAAGTCACCTCTCGACAGTTAACAAGGCAGGCGTCTTGCAATCGGAACAGCAGCGCGTGGCACAGTAATGAGAGTCACGTGACCCGTCAGCCCCAGCCAATACGAGACAACAATTTCCTGACGCTGACGAACACGTTTCCAATTTCAAACCTCGATAAACCAGAGCTAATCATTATATTTATTCCGCAGCCCTTATCTCAAGCGTAATATTCGGTTCGCAACAGACACTAAATTGCATACGAATAGCAATAAAATTTAATTTGGTTTCTGGCTTTAAGGAATCGCCAGTTTTATTCATTAGTTTCATTACTAGCTGCCCGCGTCGCCTTTGTACAAGTTTACCTAAACCATAATGAAGAATAGTTTCATACACTACCCTTACTAATACATAACACTAACAAACACAACAGAAAATAATTGAAGAAATCAGTCGGGCTGTCTTTTAAGCTTTATTGAGACCAACGGAACGGCAATTGCGTTAAATTTTTAAGTATGATGGGAAAAAAGCTTCAAATTCTCAATGCCTTTAACAAACAGTGTGGGAGCTCGCTACCAGAAAAAAAAAACTTACTTCAAGTCTGGTGATAAATCGGTGCCAATAAGAAGACATCATCGGAGCAACATGAAACGGTAAACAGATTGGGTAATTGCTAATATGTAGGTGCTGATTTAAAATTTACCCGTTATCAAATTAACTGGGACAGTTTTATTTACTCTTGTGGATAGATATGGTTTGACCTCTCAGATGTTACAAGGAGAGGATCTATCCCTAAACCTAGGTACTTATATCAACGCCCTTGTTCGCTTATATACATATCTGATGGCATTGTACATTATATAATTACGAGCTTTTACCCGCGACTTCGTCTGCATGGAATTTAACACTATATTTCTAAAACCCTTTTTCCGGGATACTTTTATAACCTTTTCCGGGATTTCCGGGATAATATGTAGCCTATGACTGTGTGTATCCAGGTTACAAACCATTTGTATGCAAAATTTTATGCAAGTTGATCGAGCCGATTTAGCGTGATTGAGTAACAAACATCCAAACGAACTTTCAGCTTTATTATATTAGATAGCTATGACGAGTGCATGGGTCATATGTCAAGCAATGTTATATTTCAAAGTCAACTAATGATAATTTGGGCAAAGATCACGATCAACAGTAAAAAAAAATTGATAAAAACGGTTTTGAAATGTTTTAAAAACATTTTAAGAAATAGGTACCTAGTTTTTCGATGTTTGTGTTTGTTCCGATGGTATATTATATAGTGATATGGCGAAATCGACCCGAGCAGTATCGAGCAATGTTCAGGAACATTCTTGATCCGCCATCCTAAATATTTTGATTGAGAATGCCGCCTGGTTTGCATGTCGACTCAAAATGTCATTTTGGTTCTTTATGAAATTGAGCCGTCAGATTCAACTTTATGGTTAGCATGGGGCGGGCGCTCTTACTCCGACCAATTTAATAACACTGAGTTCTATGAACGTCTTATTTTCATCACTAATAATAAGTAATGAAAGCCAAGCAGCCAACCTTTTGTTACGGCATCTAATAAATGAACAAGTAAATGTTGACAGAGCATCGAATCGCTGTTTAATCTACTGCTAATGTCTAATAAACCATATTTTGTTTTTAAAATACAATACCTGCCTATAAAAATTAGCAGCAGGGCTGTTGAGAGATCAGCTTAATATATCATTGTTCATTATTTAACGATTTGACGTTACCCAGTATAATTAGGAATTTAATGGCTGCCAGTGTCCAGCGTAATAAACTAGCTTGATGTTTCTTAGCTGTGGTCAGTGAGACGAGATTCGTTTATAAGAATCAACAGAGTCGGAACCGGTTAGTGGGTGTCGGGGCAGCGTGCGAACAACACCAACAAGATGAGGGCTTTTATTTTCTGTGAGTTTTTTATATTTTTTTTCTTTTTAAATAGCAATATCACGTTTTTTATTTAAATACCTTAGTGTATAGTGGATCGGTTGGGCCATTTTGCTATTTGTTTTTAATTAATGCAGGTAGAATGGTGATAAGATTATCCTTAGCCTTTGATCTGAACTTGACCGTTGACATTTTTCTTTTCAAACAATAAAGATAACCTCGTCCAAATTATAAAATGTATTTATCTGCCTATTTATCTGTTACTTAAAATCCGGCTATATTATTATTTAAGACTAGCTTCTGCCCGCGACTTCGTGGAATTCGGTAATAGCGTTTTCGCGAGAACTATGCGTTTCTTCGGGATCAAAAGTAGCCTATATGTTGACCAGTGTTGTAAACTACCCCCATGTCAAATTTTGTTGCAATCCGTCCAGTAGTTTTCGAGTTAAATCTGGACAATACATACAGACAATTTTTGTAAAAATCGCTATTTTGTGCTCAGTATTGTTTATAATATAGTCCCCTCGACTTGATATTTTCTTTAATTTTCAAGTTTCAGTCGCGGCTAGGTACTTCTATAGACTTATTATTAGTATAGATAGATGTATGATCATACGGTCGTTTGATAATAATTTGGTGATCGCTCTTTTATATTATTTTAGCCAACTACACATTTTTTATAAAACGCTTAATAAAGTACTAAGATCTAAAGAAATGTTCTATATTTATACTAATAATAAGTCTGTAGGCCGTGGCCGTGTGTTTGTACGTATCGAGTTTAACCCCGGAACATCGGAATGAAATTTTGTGTTATAATCTTACCTATATTCACATATTGGCTATATTTATCCCGTAAAAATGCATACGAGCTATACTTTTACGAATTTCACGCGGATGAAGTGGCGGGCTTTTGCCCGTAGTAGGTATTGCTAGTAAAAAATGAAACAAAGATGATCTCTTTCGTATTGTGCAATTGGTATCTATCTACTTTAATAGTAAATTGTATGACTAAGGGAGCAAAGTGGTATATATTATTACCGCGGGTGACGGTTTGAATCCAGAGCTAAGCGAAAAATTCCAGAATCTTGAGCAGCGAGGGATTCATGCTGTCACGTAAGGCGTAGATATTTTTCTACCATGTTGTATACTCTGCTTTTCACTTCACTTATGATGAAGTGGAGAGGGAGCAAAATCTTATTTTAAGCGGGCAACAAAATACTTCTTTTCGAATAGTAGGAGTGAAATGAAGTAGTGGTTAGTGGTGCGATACGACAAGTATAAAAACAATGAAAAAAAATTGGCACACAAAATTATTACAGTCGAGCTCATTTATATATTACCTACACTTTTGGATCTTATTACAACCAAGTATGGTACAAAAGTGTATACATATTGGCGAACTCGACTGTACATGGATTTAAGTATAATAGATAGGATGCTTCTTATCTCAATATCTGATTGGAATTAGGTATATTGAAACTATTTGAAACATTAATTAAATTTATAATTGCCTCCGCGGCATGATGATTAAAAATCGTTTTAACTAGGTAATTTGTTTATGTTTTAGTTTTATTGCTTCTCAAAGCTCTAAAATTTCAATACCTGATAAAATAGGTATATTTCATGTAATCAGAACAATGATATTTATTCTTGATTATTTACCTAGCCTAGAATAATAATAATAAGGGAAAATACCAAATAAAACTTCACATAAGGTTTAGTGAATTTGTGAATGTATTTATAGTTAATAGGAAAAAACAACATTAGCTACTTGTTTTGACTAGGTACCTATTCAACGACTTCAAGACTTTGGTGGTTTAATATTTTTAAAGCAAAACGAAAACATAATACCTACCAATGCTTCAATTTTAATTTCATGTACCATTACCATTTATTTTAATTTTAATAAAGTATGCTGTTGGTTGTCTGACTCAAAGTATTGGTTGATAAGCGGTGAGCCACGCTTATCTTCGATTCCACAGTTCTGATTAAATAAGGCAAATTTAATGCTCTTGTGCGTGCGGAATATATTTAATGATATTTTATTAAAAATAATAATTAAATAGGTAATTTAATAAAATTATGCAAAAAAACCCTTACGTACAGCCTAAACCAGTGGATCGATTCCTCAATGAATACAAATAAGATATACTCACATATTTAAACCTAAACAATATCCTAACTTTATTTCACAAGTCAGTTATCAACCCCTTACATATTTAACACTGACCACATTGCATGAGAAGGCAATCGCTCACTCGCTCTTCAACAATAAAAAAAATGTAATTTGAACATGCGTTTAACCTTTTCCACGCCAGGTCTAAATTCCTTCCTGCGTAAGATCCAATATTCGCTTTAGACGTCAACCACCCTTGACGTGTCAGTGACGGAGATATGGCATGGCGTTGAAAAGGTTAAGGGAGCACACGGCGACTTTTTGTAGAGATAAAATCGCGATACGTTTCATATAGGTACTTAACTGGTTATAGATTCAATATTCTCTGCCGCCAAATAGCAGTGCTCGCACTGTTGTGTTCCGGTAGGGGGTTAAGGCAGCCGGTGAAATTTCTGGCACAGAGGCATTCCATCTTAGGCCTCAGGGTAAGTATAGGCAACGCATTCGAGATCTTATGGTTTCTTAATGAGAGATCATAAGATTTCGGTGTCCATGGGCCGCAATGAGTGACCACTTACCATCATGTGGACTGTGCGCTCGTTTGCCTATACCATTGGTATAAAAAAAAAAACAACAATTTAGTGAAGAACAAATTAGTAAGTACGTTGTTGAAATGCTGAGTAGAATTACCCATCTACATAGCGTTCGAGAGTATGATGTCATTCTGGTGGCCGAAGCGCCCAGTCGAGTAGGTATAAACAATGTAATGGTAATGACATTGATGCTCGGGATTCCCTGGCCACAGATATAAAATGTTCGGAGTGGTCACACAATAGCCGTTCAGGTTTAACTTCTTTGTGGAAATATCGTGGTTTTTTTATCATTTAACTCGACATCTACCACTTCCTATAGTTAAATATACGTTTTTTGCATATGACAATTAATAAGTTTCGTTTTTGAATGACAAGCGCAAAACCACACATTACAAAACTGAATAACTTTGTTTTTAAGTACTTTTTATTTAAAAAAAAAAACCAAAAAACACAGAGTCACAACCGCTCCCTTTAACTACCAACTATTTTCTTTTAATTTGTTTAATAAATTTAGAGTGAATAATTTTCAATCGTAAATATTTTTAACATATCAACTAACCAATTAAGTAGTTGGTTATTTATAAAATAATAGTTTAAATAAAATTTATGTGTATCATTCTTCTGTTCTTACATATTGTTCTTCATTTGGCTCTGCACAATGACAAATAACGCATGTCGTTTTCCTCATCTCTACGCTGTAGAGTAGATGTCCTGGGGCATTTGATTTACTTAGGTACAAATACGCACTAAAGACGTGCGAAAATTAACCATATTAGCATATCAATATGTACACCTATACTTATCAACCCGTTTATATCCACATTGACAATGTAAATAAAGAGCTTTATTCAATGTTTATTCAGGATAAGAATAACATAAGCAATCTGTTGGCCAGTTGCTATAGAAAACTTCATTGAATTCAACGATAAAAAATGGACAGGTACAAACACGACACAACATAGAAGGCGTGCGCTGAAGCACTTAATCCGTTAATGCAGAGTTTATTTTTGCTTAATTCACGCGCCTTCTAAGCTGTGTAAGCCCGTACCTACCTAAAAACTTATTTTGCATGATGTAAATCTAAACACGTTCGATTCTACACGAGACTTTATCATGCAGACATATCTTGATTGCCTATTCTATATCTATACTAGCTGACCCAGCGGACTTCGTACCGCCTTAGATTTTTTTTGATGGTTATGAAAAATAGCTTACGTCCTATTCTCAGACCTACTGAAAATACACACCAAATTTCATAAGAATCGAGCCGGTTGAGCCGTTTTGGAGGAGTTTGGTTACAAACACTGAGACAGAAGAATTTTATATATTAGAAGATATACTAATAATAAGTATGTAGAAGAAGTCGCGTCTGTAACTTGAAAAAAAAAACGATCAAGTCGAGGGGACTATATAAACAATACTGAATTTAAAAAAAAGATTTTTATAAATATTGTCCAGTACATTCCATGATACTTAATTATATCTAGGTACGTAATAAATCAGGACAGTTGTCTAATCTGCTTGAGACCTTCAACTTATGTAACCTACTATTTTAAAATAACCTTTATTTATGCATTGTCTTGTGATCCAATCCATCACAAATCCACAATGCCACGATAACCATAGTATTATCTAGTGGCCAGCCTTACAACACCCACGCCTTATTTGAAATAAATATGAAGAATAGTTCATAATTCAAACCACAATGTGTCGAAACCAAACTAGAAGCTATGTAATGTAAATATAATACAGTACAATACAATACAGATAATATTTATTGAACACAGACAACAGAGTAATAAAACATACCTACATAACAAAGATCAACAGGAAAATACGTTGACAAGTAGATATAACAGTAGAAGGTCGCCAGAAGAGCGATATCTGCAGGATAACCTTTGGGTAGTCGAATTAAATAATTTCACATGAATCTATTTATAATTTAAGTCCGTAGAAAAGTCGCGTCTGTTACTTGAAAATTAAAAGAAACGATCAAGTCGAGGGAAAGTGAATATAAACGATATTAAAAACAAAAAAAACGTTTTTTTTTTAGAAAAATTGACTGTATGTATTGTATGTCCGGATTTATCTCGAAAACCACTGTTCGGCGTGCAACAAAATTTTGTGTAGAGGTAGTCTATAACAGAGGTCAACGTATAGGGTACTTTTTATCCCGGAAAAACGCAGGTTCCCGCGGGAACGCTATTACCGAATTCCACGCGGATAAAGTCGCGGACAGAAGCTAGTATTTCATATTTCATTATATTATTTGTACATTCGTGTCAACTTGAATCGTGAATAGATAGATAAACAATAAAAACATATTGTTACCACCACCACCACCACAACAGCCTATTTATGGCCCACTGCTGGGCACAGGGCTCCTCTCATCATTTGGTTTGGGGTATAGTCTCCACGCGGGTCCAATGTGGGTTGGGGACTTCACACACATCCTTGAATTACCTCGCAGATGCGTGTGGTTTCCTCACGAAACAAATAGTTGAATGGTTTAAAATCATAAAGTTCATATTTTTAACAAAATAAAACTCATTTACTACATTAATTTATACCTAAGGTGCCCGAAGTGTTCTTATCGAAAAAAATGCACATATTATTAGAAAATACCGGCAACTTTTATGACCAGTTTGCCTACATAGTATAATAATTTGATAAGGATAAGTATATGAGCGAAGTTACAAGTAGTGTAGTTACTTGTACTAAAGTTCTTATATTGTTTTAGCAAATAAGTAGGTATTAGGTAACTTAGTCCGTAAATATATCAATGTATATTTCATAAATAAACTTATTAAATTTCATCTGTTTTACAACGATTTTATTACATCGTAGTGTAACTAACTAACAACACTATGTAAGGAATCTTGCGAGCTTAATTTAACCCACTTCTAATTATCTTACCTTGATGAAACTTGGTAGAGTAATATGTAACTTGGATGACAATTCAATAATATGGTACCACCACCGAGCTGGTCTGATGATGGGGCTTGGAGGTGGTCAAGGAAATGTCAAATCATTGTTTAGGTTTTTTAAACTATTAATTTATTTAACTGTAAATTTTGTAAATCTATAAAAAAAATCTTTGCTTTTTCAGTTACCGCCATGATGGCTGTGGCGCTAGCCGATAACAAAGAACTGGAGGCAGTTCTCAGCAATGGCAACAAGCAATTCACTGCGAAATTTTTCTCCGTAAGTATTTTCATGTTTATAGAAGGGGGAGCTCATTCGGGGCGAAAAAGGGATTACACACGGAATCTATAGGGAACTACAAAGAGTCAAGGCCTTGAAACTGAACTTTAAGTAGCTAGTTTTAAAGTTGAGTTGAGCTCCGTACCGTTTTGAAATTGATTACCTACAATAAGTGGAGTCTTTTCTGTACAAAAGGAAAATAAGTTTCATCCTTATTCAGTTTCATATAAAAATTCACATTTAATCGTAGCCCAGGGTTCCCGCTAGTGATGAGCGATTTCGGAAACATTTCAAAAGTTTCCTTAACGGTGAAATATTACAGCGACCTATATTGTAACTTCACCTTCACCTTTGATTTATTACAGGAAGTTGTGAAAGGAAAGCCAGGTGAAAGTTTGGTGATGTCAGCTTTCTCCGTGCTGCAACCGCTGGCGCAGTTGTCTTTGGCTTCAGTGGGAGAGTCCCATGACCAGCTCCTCACAGCTATCGGCGTACCCAACGATAACATAGTAAGTAAAGTACCTATAGAAATGCTGGATATTTTTTTATCATAACTATTTAATTAGTTTCTCTCTCCGCATAAAATTTAATCTAGGTTATGTGTACCGTATACCAGTGAAACTCAACTAATGTATACCGTTATAGAAAGAAAATCCTTATCACTCAATAGTAGATTGTTTACCAAAGGACTATAACAAGCCATTATGACACGAGATGTTTAGCCTATACTTCGAGTAGGGCTATAGTTCGAGTGTCATTATTTTTGTTTAGTCATGCGTTAAACACTGCTTTTCACTTCGAATGCGAGGAAAAAAAAACGAAGTTCCATACAAATTTACGATATTTATTATAACAAAGTAGATAACCGGCTACTTCCCGATGACCTAGAAGATGATCTTTTAAGAGCATGAGAAGTGAAAAATATTTTTTCACTTCACATTCAAAACGTCACGTGATAAAAAACAGGTCAAGTGCGAGTTGGACTCGCGCACCGAGGGTTCCGTACCGTAAACTTGATGATGCAAATTTAACAATACAAACTTATTATTTGCGGTTGGTGAAGTCGACACGGCTACTGCGCCAACCGCAAAGGATAAGTTTGTATTAGTAAATTGGCTTTTTTTGGACCAAAATATATAATATCTACGGTTATCAGATTTGTTCCTGTACGTGTGCTGTAAGACCTTGCTTCTGGCCAAATTTCATGATTCTAGGTCATCGGGAAGTAGCCGGTTATCTACTTTGTTATAATAAATATTGTAATTTTGTATGGAACTTCTTATTTTTTTTCCTCGCATTCGAAGTGAAAAACAGAGTGTTTAACGCGTAACTAAACAACCATAATGACACTCGAACTATAGACACCCTCGCTCTGCTCGGGTGGCTAAACATCTCGTGTCATAATGGCTTGTTTTAGTCCCTTGATAAACAATCTACTATTTATTTTTATTTTTCTGTATGTATTTGTGTAAATTTTAAATGTGATGAAATTTTAAACTGTTTGAGACAATTAATTCATGAACGGTCACATTCGTTATTTAGTATTTACCCTCTTATAAATAAATAAATATCTTGCGACATTTCACACATATTGACCTAGCCCCAAACTAAGCAAAGCTTGTACTATGGGTGCTAGACAACGATATAAATACTTATATAGATAAATACATACATATATAAATAGTAAACTTCCATGACTCGAGTACAAACATTCGTGTTCTTTTTATACATGTATAAGTGCATGATAATAATAAGTAAATGTTTGTACGCCATTTTATGGTATAACAAGATTGACCATATATTTCAAAATAACACCTGTTGTACTCTTGTTAATTCAAATAAATATTTCTTCTTCTTCTTCTTCTTCATCACACAAAGTTATAGTTATTATATACTTGTTAAGTTAGTACAGTCAGATCTTCATTCACAAAAAACATCATTTCCAGACCAAGGCGCTGTTTCCGCTTGTCAACACGGAGCTCCAAGCCGTTAAAGGAGTAGAACTCAAAATGGCCAACAAAATCTATATTCCTAAAGACAGGGAATTAAATGCTGACTTCAGTGCTCTATCAAAGAGTGTTTTCGACTCTGAAGTCAAAAATATTGACTTCTTAAAAGCTAAAGAAGCTGCCTCCGAAATTAACGCATGGGTAAGTTAGAGCTGTTGACAAATACCCCCTGACTAGAAGTTAGTCAATTCCCTTCAACTATTAAAAGCCTATGATCTTCAAACGGCTGAATTGATTTCCTTGAAACATAGAATGTAAGAACTCTCCCTCTTGACTCACTTATTTAACCAAAAAAGACAATAACTGTTACGAAATACGAATATTGGTGATGAGTTCTGTTCCACTTGAAACATCTTGAGAAATGAACTCTTAGGTTTTTGAGTCATTGTTATTAATTGTTAGCATGTACTTTAGCTTTTATTGTCCAAAGATTTTTTTTTACTATTTTATCTTGAAAAGTATTTTAATTACAAAAATTCAGAGCTTATCCCGCTCCCTTCGATATTTTGAGATGAGATTTTATAAAAGATTTTTAAGAGTACAAAGCTCCAGTCACATTTGACCTGACAGTGGTCAATATTGCTATGAATATTTTGCCAACTTTTTAATTCTTATTCATATTAAAATGAGTATATGTATAATTTTAGTACTTACCTTTTTTTATGTTTAATTAATTTATGACTTCCTTGCAGGTGGAAGATCACACAAACAAGCGTATCAAAAACTTGGTCAACCCCGACAGTTTGGGACCAGACACAAGGGCTGTTCTTGTAAATGCCCTCTATTTTAAGGTAAATAAAATAATTTACAATTGTATCCGTACTAATAAATAAATAAATAAAATTATTTAACTTTAGTTATTAACACAACTTGACATGAAACATTAAATAATTAGCATACCTCTAGATAAGTAGTAGTTTAAAAAGTGACATTTAACGTAGATTATGTTGTACACCTCTCGGAGGTAGGGCATGAGGAACTGTAATATATTTTATAAGACCATTGTAACACATGACCATGCAATAAATTACTTAATTGATTGATGATATTATAAATGAGAAAGTAACTCTGCCTGTATGTCTGTCTGTTACCTCTTCAGGCTTCAACCGCTGGACCGATTTGGACGAAATTTGGCATGGACATAGGCGCGGAGATAGGCTACTTTTTATCCCGGGAAAACGCATAATTCCCGCGGTAACGCGATAACCGAATTCCACGCGGGCGATTTCATAATACTAAACGTACGTTTCAGAATTGGTTTTAAACAAGTTGAAATAAATTTACAGGGTACTTGGGCGGAAAAGTTCGATAAAGCAGCTACTACAGAACGCGACTTCCATGTTACTAAAGATAAAACTATTAAATTGCCAACGATGAATAAACAAGCCCATTACAAGTATGCTGAAAGTGCTGATCTAGATGCTAAGGTATGTAATGACTTTGATGAAAGTAGCTACCCGACAGTACTTTCTACTAGCTTGCGAGTAACTATTAACATAACTCTTCTAGCTCCTAGAATTGCCGTATAAAGGAGGAGAAGCGTCAATGTTGATCGTTTTACCAAACCAAGTGGACGGTATCTCAGCTTTGTTGGAGAAACTAAAGAACCCCAATGCCATGGACACTGCTGTTAGCAGATTGTACAAAAGAGAAGTGAACGTGTTCCTACCTAAATTTAAAATCGAATCTACAATCGACCTAAAAGATGTCCTGCAGAAGGTAAATAATATTATTCATTCATTTTACTTATGAGCCATTTTTTTGGAATATCATTTATCGTAATAATTAAAAAAAATTATAAAGCTATATTTTTGTTTACGAAGACAACGTCCTGTTATCATCATGGTCGTCTGAATATTGCAGATCGGAGTCACCAATTTGTTCGACTCCTCTAAGGCCAGACTTGACAACCTATTGAAGGGTGAATCTGACCTGTACGTCTCCGATGCCATCCAGAAGGCTTTCATTGAAGTCAACGAGGAAGGAGCCGAGGCGGCTGCTGCCAATGGTAAGTTTCATTGTATTTATACTTTTGGAAATACACAGTACTTACCTACTCTTCAGTACTGTTGTAGTAGGTAATTAAAGTTGATTCCATAGAAAGACCATCAGGATTTCACGAATATTATTTTTGGCTGTTTAATAATGCCACAGTTAAGTTAAATTACCTACAACGATTTTAATTTGTAGGTATACATGATTATTTGGGATTCCATGAACAAAAGTTATATTGTGGGTGTTCCGTTACCAAGAAGGTTTAAGAACCCCTGCTCTACATATATTAGTTGGCGAATATGTCGAATACGCGTCAAAAACGTATAAAACCAAAGTCAGTGATTCACAGGCACTAATTTAATAATCTTTTGTTTTTGGTGCAATGTAGAAAAGATTCTAACACGTCCAATAAATTAGAAAACCTTACAAAAATATCGTTTTAGTGTTGGCAGTTTAACATGCTCTTTTTACCATTTTTAAATGCGTTGAGCATTAAAATTGTTTTCATTTAAAAAATATATATATTGGTTAAAAGAGAGTAAAAACCAGTTTAGAAAAGATTACCTACTAATACCGTGAGCTATAAGCACATACTGGTGTCTTTTTCGTAAGGTTTGCAATATTATTTATAATTTATATATAATATTGTACGCCTGGTTGATTTTGATGATTCGTTTTATATTGCTGCCTTTCATATTTCAATGCGTTTGTATCGGTTTTGACATCGATAAAATTTTGCATTTCTTTTCCTCTGTTAAACGTTATTTTTTGAGTGTTTTTAATTGCCGGCGTACAACATCGATTAAAAAATGTTATGAAGGTAAACCAATTTTTGTTTGCTATGTTCATGTCTTTGTTTTTCAAAACAAATATATGTATATAGCTTTCGCCTTACACATCTACGAGTACCTCTTTTTAACGTATGGTACAGTCGACGTCACAGAGATATTTGCGCTTTTGGACCTCAATACAACGGAATAGAGTGCAAAAGTGTAAACATCTCACTGGCGTCGACCGTACACCTAGAAGGCGTTATAATATCTTTGAACTTTGATGTGTTATAAAAATTATTTGTTTGTTAAGTACAAATTTACTCTTAGTTGCGATTTTTTTTTTCAGCTTTCATAGCAGTGGACCGGTCAGGCAGAGTGGATCCTCGGTTGCCACTTATATTTGAAATTGACCGCCCGTTCTGTTACTTCATACGCCACCAAACCACCACACTGTTTAATGGAGTTTACTTATCATAATTGTTTAAATTCTATTGAGTAAAACAACACTTTTTTAATATCAAGATCAAATTCCAGTATTATTTATCTGTAGACCCTATTGTAATTTTACATAAATTTCATTTTTGCAAAGACTACTAATTGTGAAATTTGATTATTACTATTATAAGTTTTGTAAAATATTATTCAAATTATAATGAAAGTTGTATTGAATGTATTGTATCAATGTGTAATATATAAATATTTGTAAGTAGTATTTATTTTACTTCGTGAAATTGCTATCTGGTTGTTTCTCATATTCTATATCGAGCCAAATATGTTGTGGTAAAGTCAGTTTAGCAAAAAATAATTCCTTTTTAATGTGACGTCCACTTGCAGCACGACGAAACTAATAGTTAGCACGAATAAAACTTTCGTTTATTTTCCAGTGGGGTAAATACCGCCATATTGGTTGTTTCGTAGTACTAATTAAAATGTAATATTTTCACTTACTTCCGGTTAAATTATTTATAAAACATATATTTCAGAGTTTGTGCCAGTAGCTCCAAGTCTACCATTCATTTTTCTGTTTGACGCCAATCGGCCCTTCGTGTTTGCTCTGAAGGCGAGAAGTCAGACACTCTTTCACGGAGTCTTTCAATCCTAGGTATTTCATATAATTCAAAATTGCATGTTTTTATGAAGATGCTTTGGGAAACGGTGAAGTTCTGTGATGTTCTGTCCATCAAGAAACATGCATGACATCCATGGCATCGGGTTGCGGCGTATCTTAATTTCAACTGAAATAAAATCCATTACAAAAAGTTTTCAGTCAGAGTTTCTGATAACGATGATTTGGCCTGTAGTTTAATGACTCCGAAAATTAAAACCCTGGTAAAAAAGTCATAAAAACTAGAGATGTAGAGAAATAAAATGTCATTCTGAATATATAAAATTGCTATAAATGCAATAAATAGGTTCGATAAGAAAGAAACCAGCACGCTAATTGTCAGGTCAAAGATAGATAGAAGACGGGAAAAAATACAGACGTTTAATTACAGTTTTATTAAAGTGCTATAGGTAGGTATATTTTGTGAAGTATGAAATTTAAAATTATCATTTACATGGATACCAAAATACTTTATATACTCGCATTGCATTTTATCTGTGCTTTATGAGTTAAAATTAGTAAAAATATGATGTTCTAACACATGCCGAATTAACTGTCTGTGTCATTTAACTCTTTTACTTAAAAACAGAAATAATACATGTCCTTTAAAAAAAATTAAAATATTAAAACTTTTAAATTTCTAACTACTTGGCTAATAAAATAAACATGTTAAAAAATTAAATAATGTCAATTCGGAAAACTCGTATCCTTTACTGGTAAGTACCCAAACAAGAGATAGTAATAGTACATTACAGACCTAGGGTAGTGAGTTCGTAAATGTCCCAGATCGCAGGTTTCTGTGGCCCGAACCGAAGAGAAAATCTCACTTCTTGGCCAAGGCAAGACGTAAAACTTTTGACAAACCACGGGTGGTAATTCGTAAAACCCCAGATCGCATATTTATGGCCCTCACCTTCGGTTCGGACCACAGAAACCTGCGATCTGGGACATTTACGAATTCACCACCCTAGGTCTGTAATGTACTATTGTTGTCATTTTTAAAAACTCAAAATAACCCTAATTGCTAAGACTTAAAATACCTACGCAAATCAGCCATTGATGCCTCGCTAAATTTGTAAATATACATAGTTACTTAAATACATATTTAATGGAATCTTTCGATCATACAACAACATGTGCACGACAGTGGCTCCATTTAGAAGGAGAAGAAAAACATTTATTTGACACTTACTTCGACACTAAATACAAACTACACAACAATAAATACAACAAAACAAAAATAAAAGTAACAAAGTAAATTAGAACAATTGTGCCGAATTGTGCCAAAAAGGATCCCACTCAGCATAATGCAGCGGTGAACCGCGGCGCTGGTTTTTAGTAGGACCCTCTATGACTTAAAACTAACTAATTTATCATAACTATCTTTGACTGTCAAATAATCTAATATATCTGTTTTGTTTTTTACTTATATAATATGAACAATAATTCCCAACTTGAAGCTATTCCGAATATTTTTAAAGGTAGGTATTCTGGTCTTAGTATTAACCAACATTCATTTTATTACAGAGTTTGCTGCTCAGGCTCTTGCCCTACCAATCACGGAGTTCATCTTTAACGCTAATCGGCCTTTTGTTTACTTCCTTAAATTTGGAAAACTCGCTTCGTTTAGCGGCCTCTTCCAGCAGTAAAGCAAGCCACATTGCCATCTTCAAGTATGGTTTAACAAAAAACTGAGAAGAATAATCATCATTAATCACAAACGATAAACTAGTACCGGTAAATTTGATTTTTATTTCAATATAATTGTGACTAATATTAACATTTCTCATTAAATTGACATAAGCTATTAATAAATCAGGGCTCACAGAATTATGAAATTTAATAGCTAATTCAAATGTTTCTAAATCATTTGGCAAAATTTTAACAGCATATTTATTTACCAGCTTCTGCCCGCGACTTCGTCCGCGTGGAATTCGGAAATAGCGTTCCCGCGGGAACTATGCGTTTTTTCGGGATAAATAGTAGCATATAATTATGTTGACCGGTGTTATAAGCTACCCCCATACCAAATTTTGTTGCAAGCCGACCAGTATTTTTCGAGTTAAATACGGATATACATACATACATACATACATACAGGCTTTGGTTTGAGAAGTTTAATAATTCGATTCGTATGTTCTACGTTCATTAAATTATATCATATATTGCTAAATGTGAACCATTATTTACGGATATTTTATCCCTAGTTACAAACTTGAATGGTGCCTAAGGATTCAGTCGCCTGCAGTCCTCCTAACTTGAACCAGTATCCGTTAATACTGGTAAAGAGTTTCAAAACGAAAGACGGGTATTAGTATAAGTATAAACTAAACCATTTTTTTAAAACTTCATCTCAGGCTTAATATTTCACTACCTATTCTTCTAGGAGAAACAGCTGTCCATCTTCTTTGTCACTTTGAGCCGAGGTCCGAGGAGCAAATTCCGTAAGGACACCGTTTATTCCACAAACCATAAATTACATTCTCGTAAAAAAGACAACACTTTCCTCTGCAGAGAAAAACCCTACTTATTCGTTTTCTTCTTTTGGTGGATATCCAAGTTTGTATACTTGCGTCGTGAACTCTGGAGCTACTCGTAGTTACAGGAGGTGAAAAAGTTAGCAGCAATGAAGTGCCTAACTGTACCTAATAAACTGTGCTTGAATCAACCTACTCTTAAGTGGGTTGATTCAAGCACAGTTGACGGACTCCTGGTCGTTAAATATGGCCGCCGAGCTGTCATTCCATACAGAAAGGTCATTTTCTCCCATAGTAAAATATTTAACGTTAACTTTAACGGGCGGTTTGAATCAACCGCCCCTAAATGGTACTTGTACCTTACCCCTGTCGCCGATGTGAAAGAATAAGTACTAGGTACCCTATTTTACTTCATTTGGCCGATGGGGTCAGAATGTTCTGGAGTGGCATCCGCGAACCGGTAGACGAGCTGTCGGTAGGCCTCCAACAAGATGAAACGGGAACGCGGTGGATGATGATGATGATGATGATGATGATGATGATGAATTTACTTAATAGAGGTTATACAGTGATTTTTAAATATTGACAGAAATTGGTACTTTTTCAGGATTCTTTCAGTGGTCTCAACCGTAAAATGTTTATACGGTAATTGATTCGTATTAAAGGCTTTTAGTTACCAATTTGGAGTTTTATTACATCAACTCACCGACCGGTTAAGTGATTCTTCAAAGAAATTTTTAAAATTGTTTTTATGTGAAGTGCAGGGAACTAACTCTCTCTGCATGCCTATAAATCACCTTGATTTATATTTGTGAAGTACTTAACTCCCTATGTACAATTTATTTCTTTGTACACATATTACAGAATTTGGTGTCACGTACATCGCCATGATGCATATGCCGGTCGAGAAAGCTCTATTCGACGCAGACCACCCGTTCGTTTATCTCTTGACGAGCGGCAGTCGTACTCTGTTTAGCGGAATTTTTCATTCGTAGGTACAAAATAAATTTATAGAGCGCATGGCATGATGGTGAAAAAAAGTCATATAGCTACCAAGGCATCAACTCCACCACTCACTTCAATAATTGAGGCTTTCATCCACTCTGATAGGGGCTATTTTCGTTTTCGTTGACAAAATGATATGCAGAATGCAGCTGATAGTAACCGCAGTGTCAGTCCATATCATTTTTACAGCGAAAGCGAAGATGCGAATAAGTGTAAAAAGAGAAAGATGTTTTCGGCGATAAATTATGCATATGCAGCTTGACAAGTAATGGTAAGCATATGAATGAATCAATACGTACCTGTATACCTATTTACCGCTTTTCACGCACTAAACTGTTCGGGTTTTTCGGCCGTTACCAAACTTTTTCACCGTAGATCATGCTTTCGTTATTTTTTCAATTGAATAAAGCCGTCCTTTGTAATAAAGACTTCTAGTCTTAAGTATCAATCAACTTCTAACGCATGTTTTGCATTTATACCTGTTGCTTCTGCACTGTAAGGGAATGTGTTTTTTTTTACAAAAACTGTTATTCGTAGGTAAACGTAAATTCCAACAATCAAAAAAAGTTGATGGAAAATATATTAAAGGTAAGGTCGACGAAAACGTTAAACGTCGACGTTTTCGTCGACCTCACCTTTAATCTTTCTTTGAATTCGATATTACCTGTAGTCAAATAAAGGTTAAAAATAACACTTTTATAAACATCTAGGTAGCACAAATTGCAACTGCGCATGTTGGGGTGGTGTTGGTCAATAATAAATGAGATAAAGGAATTAAGTTTTTAATATTTGAATTTCAAAATAAATTCCTTTCCTTCAGCATGATGCTTAATTATATTTGCTCATACTTTTCAAAATGTTGGTGCATTTTTTAATCATACGTTCGTTATAGGAATGGGTGCCTTGCCGCCAACTGACTACGATGTGGACAGGTCGTTTTATATTCAAGTGCTTGTCAAAAATCATATTTTATTCAGTGCCGTTATGACTGAATAATCAATTAATAAACAACTCATATCGTTAAAAAATATTGTTTTACTTATTGTTATTACTTATATGTTGTTTAATCCAAATACCAAATTTTGTAATAATGACATTTGTTAGTGATAAAATTATATTGCCAGGTTGTGTAGAATTTTATTGGCTGATTAACTGAATAAATAAATAAGAAGCTAAGTGCACTATTTTACTAGGTTACTTTCTTAAATTAAAATAGAAAAGAGGCAAAGTTTTTTATTCTGTTTAATCTGGAAGGCTTCTTCTTTCTCTCACTTACATCCTTAAGTTTACCCACTATAGATTAAACTATAGCGAACTGCCGCGGCTTCGCACGGGTAGTGCATATAAGTATACCATTAGTGAAAACCACAAGAAAATCTATTCAGTATTTTTTGAGTGTATCGCAAACAGATAGACAGAAAGACATGGAGGGAGGATTTTGCAGTATGTGAACCAATTTTTTGTACCAACAAACATGAAATATATAGTGGGTAACGCCCAAAAAAAATTAAAATTTATGCTAGCTACCGCGGCTTTACTTTTTACAAACATACATTTGTAAAAAGTAAAGCCGAGCCAACACGACCAAAACACGATAAAGAAATAATTATCAAAATCGTTTTTTTTATGAATTAAAGAGACTATATCACTGCAATTCATTTAAATACTCATACTTTATAAAATATATGAAGATATTTTCTGCCCCTGACTTCATCCGTGTCGAATTTGGTTATCGCGTTCCCGAGGGAACTATGCGTTCTTCTGGAACAAAAAGTAACGTATGTCCTTTCCCGGGACTCCAACCATCTACTACTACTACTACTACTGCAGCCTATTTGCGTCCCACTGCTGGGCACAGGCCTCCTCTCGTCACGAGAGGGCTTGGGCTATAGTCCCCACGCGGGCCCAGTGCGGATTGGGAACTTCACACACATCTTTGAATTACTTCGCAGATGCGTGCAGGTTTCCTCACGATGTTTTCCTTCACTGAAAATCTCAGTGGTGAATTCAATGAATTTCGCACATAAGTAAACTTAGAGGTGCGAGCCGGAATCGAACCCCCGACCCTCTGCATGAGAGGCGGTAGGTCGAACCACTAGGCCACCACGGCTCCAACCATCGCCATACCAAATTTCATTTAAATCAGTCTACCGGTTTAAGCGAGAAAACGTAACAGACAGACATTCCTTTCTTTGGGGAATGCAGGAAAGCACTAAGAGCGGATTTCGCGAAATTCCCATGGGAACGGGAAAGAAAGGGCTTTTACATATTAATGTTTATGCACGTACAAAGTTGCGGGGAAAAGTTAGTAGGTATAATATAAATCAACTTTCCAGAGTTTGGTGTGCGAATAGTTGGTGGCTACCTGATTCCCGAAATACAAGAGTTCCTCGCCTCGCACCCATTCGTATGCCTCCTGAAAAATGGAAATAATATTATATTCAATGGAGTTGTCGTATCTTAGGTACATACTACCATAATTATAGTAACCTGGGTATAAGGATTAGCTAAGAAGGCTAGGTTAAGGCAGCGAGGATGGCTAGGTAGCTGCAAGAAGAAGGCTGCAAAAAAATACGAACTTTATGCATTTCTACAGCATAGGTAAAACAAATAGGAGGGTATCTATGTTCAATCCAATAATTCCAGTACCTATTTATCTACTCCAGACCAGTGTAAATGTAGCGTAGTTCACCATTCCAACAATGGACGAAAAACGTTGTTAAATGTTTCAGAGTTTTCTTTCCGCGGCTACTCCTACACCCTGAAACTTGATAAGGTGGATTTCGTTGCCGACCATCCATTCATGTACCTACTGAAACATGGGTACTTCTTCTTATTCAATGGAATTTTCATATCTTAGGTAAAATCGCATGACCATGAATACACACTAATGAAGTCATGTCATATTCCGCTTAACATCATTATCGAACAAACAAAAATCGAGTTTTTATTACTCAATGGTAGTTCAAATAGAACAAAGTAATTTATCAAACAATACATACGTAATGATAGGTCTCGATCACAGAGGGTTGAAACTGCTACTTCATATTGGAGATAAGTCAATATTTAAAATAACACTCATTTCTATTTCATTAGAAACTCTTCAGAACTCCTTAGAATTTAGCCGGTTTTTTTTTTGTTAACCTAGAATACAATTAATGGATTATTTCAGTGTTTTTCGTGATGGAGTCCCTGTCGCCCGAGCTACGTTTCTTTGATGCCAACCGCCCGTTTTTGTTTCATCTTCAACAAGGACAACATATCCTATTTACTGGAGTTGTTCAATCGTTAAATTAAACTTTAATATAACAAATGTAATCACATGTTAATTGTATTGGCTTACATATTACCTTCTATTTTTGTTTAACTTGAACTATGAATAAATAAAATATTTTTAATATCTAGCTTTTTTTCTCCTTTGGTCTCAAAGATCGACCTTAAATTTAGGTTGTCTCTTCCGAAATTCCTTTTATTTCCTTTAAGAAAAATAATTACCTACGTACCTTACCATACATTATTTAACCTTTATTAAATACTTTTATTATATTCCTCTCAGTTAGATAAATAGAGGGTCAATCAAATTCATTAAATTAAAAATTAAATTACAGAATATAGATCAGTTAACCGGATCATATTGGAACCGAAGACATTTGACGCTGATCGCCCCTTCATTTACATCCTTCAGGCAAAGAAGATAGCCTTGTTCGTTGGAACTGTTCTAAATTAGGTATACCTACTGACAGTTCAAGATTACAATCGGTGTTGCCGTGCTTTAAAATCGCTTAAGGGACTGACCACCTCATTAAATTGGTACCAAATCGTAAGACTTGATAGAGGCATTTCCATTTTTCAGAATTCGGGGTAGCATACCTGAGCGCTGTCATTCAGGAGGACATCTCGTTCGATGCGAACCATCCATTTGTGTTCATCCTTAAATCTGAGGAACAGGCTTTGTTTAAAGGCGTTTTCAATAATTAGGTATAATTATGAAATAACCTCCAGCACCAAAATGTAACGCTTGATCCTAATTTGCTAATACAACAACGTATTATATGTGACCCTATTAACAATTTATTATTTAGTCTTCGGCGATATAATTCTGAGCGGAACAAAAAATACTTACCTTGTAGATTGACACTTCCCTAATTTAAACCTCTTACAGTTCACAGATTTCGTGACACACTCATATTTCTACGCTCAACAAAGCACTTATGTTACCTATGTTATAAATACACTAAATCTATATTCTCAGCTTAACACTTGCACCTTTAACAAAGCATGTCAAGAAAACTATTTCTCAGCTTGCTGTTAGCCAGGTAGGTAACGGTTTCCAGATGAGTAGATTGAAGCAACTCGTTTTATAGTTCAGGCACCAACATTTTCTATATAATAATGTAAATAATACCCGAACATTCACGTGTTCATGTAAATGTAAATTTAATTCAATTTATTCACTTTTTACAGCTTTTATAGTCAACGTGAGGTCGTCCTTCACTTATCCGGAAGTACCTTTTGTCGCTGATCGGACATTTCTATCGATGATCAGGATTAAAAATATTAATAAATTCACTTCAATCTATGCTGGATGACAGACTATATAAAGTAATATATCATTTAATTTACTATTTTAAATAACATATACAGTATATGATGGATAGAGGATGGTGGAATGCACATTTAATTAAACCTTGTTGCAAAACATATTCGCACTTTAAAATAGGGTTAACTTTTACGAAGTTCCGTGGCGTTTTCAATGTGACTGAAGTACTTTCACATTCTTAATACGTAAGTACCTAAATGTCTAGCTAATATAGCCACGGACTACAACAAACTTGCCAGAAATCTTAAGCAGTGGCACTTGCATACGACGGTAGTCATCATCAGTATCAAAAAAAGGTGTCATCTAGTAGTAGTAGTAATTTAAATAAACATTCTATTGAAAACGCTTCCTGCGGCTAAAATGGGATGCATGTTTGTCAGTCGCATGGCATGTCGTCAGAACCGGGGTAACTATCTCTCGAGACGAATTGATGCTAATATTAATTTTAATAATGTGGTTCTAATGATATCCTTACCTTACCATAATACTTTTTTTAATTGGATCCGTTTTTAAGATATATTCATCACATAATGCGCAGCGTGGTGCAACAGCATTTTTAAGTCGTTAAATTCTCGGCGATCTACCTGGATATTAACTGTGACTAGGAGATTCTGTTTTTGATCATGATTTTTCATTAGAACCACTTAATCTTTCTTCTCCTTTATGCATGTCCTTAAGAGCCCCTGGACGCTCCTTTCTACGTAGGAACGTTTTATTTCGAAATCGACTTATCAGATTGGCACCAAATTTTATAAGTAATAGTGGAGCACACATATAAGTGTCTAAAATACACTTTGAGTGTAAACAATTGAATAACAAAGAAACTAAGACCATTTTAATTTCCTCCATACAAACTTTAAAATTCAGTTTTTTTACTATAATTTAACTGTGTATTAAACCACAACTTCTAGGTACTAATTTTGGACACTCACAATAATGATTTTATTATGTGTACCAAATTTGGAGTCAATCTGTTTAGTCATTTGGGAATAAAAGGTAACTACGTGCATCCCCTGTATGCACGACATTTCTCTTAACGCATTCACTGCCACCGACGCATATGTGCGTTTTGCTGACTTTCCCGCAGTGCCTTGAACGCACATGTGCGTTGCAATGTTCCCTTAATGACAGATGTGGCACCTGGCGAAAGTTCGTAAAACAGACGTGGCAGTGAATGCCTTAACCAATAAGTACGAGTACATCACAACTTTATAAAAGAAAATTTAATCCGCAAATAAATCCCCCACTAACACCCAGACTCTTCAGCATCTCCGCGAAATACAAGTACAATTATATAATACATAATACAAGTAAAATTTACTTCGAAAAATAATATTTATTGTAGTATTGAGAGATCAAAAAAGCATTGACTTATCCACAATGTCATGTAATTTGCCATAAAATGCTGCATAAATAGTTAAATTCTATGTGGAAATTTCAAAACAGCAACTCTAAACTCAAGTAATGAAAAAAAAAACATTTGTTTTATTAATATTGATTGATACTAAAATTAGAGAAATTTTATGTTATTTTCTGATATCTCAATATTACTATGAACTCTCGCGCACACTCTTGTGTCTTCAACGTTTCCATTGCTTTTTCAGGGTGGTCGGTGACAAAAACACTATGGCGTGGGTGTGAAATTGAAGAGTGGAGTGAATATAATACATGACATTTTATATCAGTAGAAATAAAATATGAACATATAACTTTTTTTTTCTTGGCAATGCTCCCAATCAATTCTATATTAGTAGAGTAGGCACTTGGCAAAAGTAACTTTGCTTACATTACTCATTCCCAGTATTTTTCCAAGTATCGTCTTCGATAATGAAATAACATTTAAAATGAACTTTTGTCAGTAATAATCTGACAAAGTAAACCAATATATGTACAAACCTAATATTACCGAGTTTGAAGAAGACGCTATAAATACAAGAATAGTCGTATTACCAGTCAGCAGTAAATATGTTCTTATGACACATTTTGACAATCAATTACCCACGTGTACCTATATAATATCTATTCCATATTTTTGAGTCTTTCAAATCTTATACTTTAAACGCGCTAATCTTGTACACTCAACCGCAATGAAACCGGATTTTGTTTCTTTATGTATTTATTTATTTATTCAAGCGATCTTAGCCACAGCTCTAATGATTTGGACGAAATTTGAATATAGGGGTTTACGGGGCCGACAAATCGATTTAGCTAGGTCTCATATCTGAGAAAACTCGGTTTTAGCCGTGGTATTTTATTAAACGTATGTATGTATATTAAACGTGGAAACCGCACGAGGTCAAACAGGCAATCAATTTATAATACTCTCTTCCTACTCTTAATTCCTGTATCCACCATCACCAAAACAGCCTATTACGTCCCACT
Organism: Aethes cnicana; assembly: GCA_963971205.1. NCBI lineage: Eukaryota > Metazoa > Arthropoda > Insecta > Lepidoptera > Tortricidae > Aethes > Aethes cnicana. The sequence continues at coordinate 6,096,511 of OZ020276.1, read as the reverse complement.
GCCGGGCACAGCACGGGCCTCCGCTCATTACAAGATTCTTTGGGCTACAGTCCCCATCGGCAGCCGAGTGCGGATTGTGATTGAAATCAATCACAATCCATTATAATCAAATTCTATATTATTTCATCAAAATCTATCTAAGCATGTATACCTATTTTTATTTATAAACAATTTCATAATGCTGCCTTGTACAAAAATCTTATTAAATGCTTAAGTATTTCATTTTCTTAGAGATTTTTTTTTTCAATCGGAGAGCTTGTGAAAAACTGTATACATTATAATTTATTTATTTTCTATTTATTTAATTTGATTTTATATGCTAAAGATGTATACAAATACACCCAACAGCAATGAAAACGGGTTACTTGGTATGGAAAATCCTTTGCAAAGTGACGCGTTTTCAATTGCTGTTGAGTGTAAGTATATGATTATTCTATACGATGCAATAACAAACCTTATGATTTTTCATAACTAGATAGTCTCACACTCTCTCACTCTATCTCTATACTTTACTTAAATAGTTTATCCAAATTGAAAACACCTCATTTCAGAGTATGCTCTTGTACCTCTATTTGGGTCCAACAAGCCACCACCACCATTGCCTGAATTTCGGGCTGATCGTCCATTCCTTTACATCTTGCAGAATGAAGACCTTCAGTTATTTAGCGGGGTCTGTGCCCACTAGGTAGTTTGTTTACTGCTTAAGAGGAAACCAAACGGGCGAGAGAATTAAAAAAATGGTATTTTAGAATTCTGTTGCTGTCGCGCTAAGCCCGACCAACCGAGCTATCCATGTGTGAGTGAGTATGCCAATGTCTGTGTCACTAAACTATGTATATTCCAAATTTCATTGGAATTGTTAGCGCCGTTTTCTAGGACTTGAGTTGAAATATACCCATATAAGTAGGTACAATACAAATATCAATGTTTAATATCAAAAGAAATTGTACATCCGCCGCTGTACCGCGCGTGAGATACGTCGAAAGATAACTTACAACAACGAATAAAATAGAACATCGAATAAAAATGTTTAATAATCAAGTATCGATCGTCTTATTTTCACCCTATACTTATCATTTAAGTCAGCGGTGTGACCATCAAGACAGCGTACATCGTAGCATCATCCAGGATCTTATTATGCAAATAAATAGTACCCAAATAGTACCTACAGAATATCTTGATTAAAAAATTGTACCCTTTCCGAAATATAAGGCCTGTTCACGGTGTACGCTACCGAGCGTCAAGCTGGCGTACACCGCGTGGATATCTGGAACGGCTTGGTTCTCATTAATCATTTATAGCTTGAAAAATAGTACCCAAATAGCCTAGCCAATAGCCACCTACGCCTGTCAAATTTAGTGAAATTCTATCTTTAAATAAAAGCCGAGATATGCGACCGTTTAACGGTGTACGAAATTTGGCAGCGTTACCACGGAAACCCACACAGTATTCACTCAGGTTCGTAGAAAGTTAATTGGTGGAATATCTCAACTTCTATTATAGACAGAGCAGTGAAATTTGACGGGCGTCAGGTATTATTTAGGTACTATTTTTTAGATATAAATCATTAATGAGAACCAAGCCGTTCCAGACATCCACGCGGTGTACGCCAGCTTGACGCTCGGTAGCATACCTACAACACCGTGAACAGGCCTTATATTTCGGGAAGTTTAAGAATACTATTTTTTAACCCAGATATTCCGTAGGTACTATTTAGGAACTATTAATTTGCATAATTAGATCCTTGATAACATTACGGTACGCTGTCTTGACGGTCACCTCAGCCGTAATGAGAAGATGTGGCTACAGAGAATGCTAACTGATTATATTGTAGCTAGAACCCTTCTAGAACTAGGACATTCAACTAAAGATTCAAGATGTAAATGCAGCGATTAGTGTCGCTATGCCTTTGAATAGTTTCTGTATTGATTAATGGTCCGGAATTCTATCCAAGGTCATATCTACACTCAACAGCAATGAATTTAGATCACTTTGTACCTATATGATTTCCCATACAAGTAACCCGAATTCATTAGGTTTCGAGCATGTATGAATCAGACAGTACTGACGCATTTGTTCTAGTTCAATGAAACAATATGTTAACAGAAATTAACATTACCTTCATACGTTTGTTAGGTACAGTTACATGAACTGGCCGTGCCAGCATGAGCCACATTATGTATCGCTTGCACGAGTCTCTCGTTCGAGAGCGGACGGGGGCGTAGACGATTCGCCGCACAGTGCAAGCGAAAAAATTTAAAACTGGTCGACCGCCACTACTTGTGACGCCGTAGTCAAATATCCTGTACTTATTTGTCCTGAAGTTACCTAAGTAAGTAAGTCGTCGTAGAAAACGTGTGTCACAATTCAAAAAAAATTACAAAGTGATACACATACAAATCAAAAGACCACTGCGGATAGTATGGCATTACCCCATTCAAGACACAGATTAATAAAATAAAATAAAAATAAATATTACCTATAGGTACTATGTTATGGCGCTCTATACAGAAGTTACCTAAACTATATCTTACGATATAAAACCTTTCATAACCAGGGTAACATTTTATAATCATTTTATATACCTATGTATATAAAATGAAAATAAATCGTGTCATAAAATATGTTGTCATTCTTAAGTTAAAGGTAACTGCTCCGATCCCTGACAACTCTAACTGTTCTTGTAAGTCTATTGTGAAAACTGATAGCATAATACTTTATGCTATCAGTGTCCTTGGCGTGACAATAGACTCTAACCTTAACTAAAGTTAAAGTAAAAGGTAAAGCTAAGGGTAAAGTCACATATAGAATCATTAAGTAAAAGAACGAGAAAACTTATATACATTTTTAAAAACTTACGACATGTGGCTCATCAACTGCTGTTAAAACGTGTTTACCTTGGACTCTGCCAATCTATTATAACATATTGTAACAATCTTGAGATTGCCCAACGCGCAGTCTTAAAGGTGATGTATTTTCTTCCTTTCAGATATCCCACAAAATCACTTTATAATATGTCCCAACTCTTAACAGTTCGGCAGTTATTTATAGTCTCCGCCGTACTTCGATTTCATTCACTAACACCATATAATGAAGAATCTACCAGAGCAAGAATGGACATTAAGTCATGGACACTTGCTTTATTAAAAAATATTTCAGCTTCTTTGGACAGTTCATTTATAACAAAATTAATAAAAAAATAACTATTTACACAAAGAATAAAAAGGAATGTAAGGACACTGTAGTGAAATGGTTGCTTAACTCTAGATTATCAAAGTACAGAAGAACTTCTCGCTGTTTTGGGATAAATATTACTTATCGAATTAGTAATAGATATACATAATTAATTACCATCAAAAGAATTTATTTTAAAAAAACAATCGTGCTTGTGTATTCATGTGTAAAAAGTTACACATGAATATACACACTCACTCACTCACACATACACATACACTCACACACATACACACACACTCAAATATACATACACCCACACACCAAATTCTTACTTAAACTTAATATAATCTATAAACTTAGCCATAAATTGCACTAAATAGAAAGATTGTATTTTTTTGAGTTTTTGTAACTTCAAGTTTGTTTTAAGGGGAAGAGCGCTGCTTATCCTCAGGTTTAACCTACTTAGGAAGTAGAGTTCTAGTTTTAAGGAACAGATGTTTGTACATTTTTAAATAAATCATTCATCATTCATCATCAACTTTTGTCAAAACGCAAAACGCACCATTACACTTATAAAACCCTTACCACAACCCAACCACGTGTCTCATCATTTCAACCGAACGACGTCCACTGCTGAACATAGGCGCTCAAGGACTTGTGCCACTCGCATCCACCGCATTGATTCCCACCTTCACCAGATCGGTGCTCCATCTTGTTGGATGCCTACCAACAGCAGAGCTAGTGTCCCGGTTCGCGGACGCCACTCGAGAACTTTCTGGCCCCATCGGCCATCAGTTCTCCGAGCAATATGAGTGTGAGCATCTAAAAGTGTTTTCATCCAAAAAAAACTTATATCCTATCCTACACTATTAAACGAGCAATATTTGTATATATATTTGTAATCGCGTTCTCGAAAACGGCTCTAACGATTTCGGTGAAATATAGTGGCTTACGGGGGTGAGAAATCGATCTAGCTAGGTCTCGCATCTGGGAAAATTAGTTTTTAGCTATTTTCACTCAAGAAAAGCTACTAGTTTAGTAGTTCGACGACGAATTGTTGTATTCAATTTATACGGACCGTCAAATGTACAGAGTTGGAAATTTATTTCAGGCTTTTTTGCTGTGGCTGCATCGTTGCCTCTTGAGCCGCCACCACCAGTGGCCGTGTTCCAGGCTGACCATCCATTCCTGTACGTCCTGCAGACTGAAGACCTCGAGCTGTTTACCGGGATCTATGCCAACTAGGTCCACTAGTTAAGGGTTATAGTAAAGTGGTTCACTGAATGGTGCTGGGTTAGTGATTGTACAATTTGTTCGAAAAAATAATTCATCATATCACTTAAGTATGTCATCCGTAACTTTTGCAAAACTTGAAAATATTGTGTACACATTTCAAAATTTCCTTTTATATTTTATCCAATTAGTATCATTGTCGACTTGTTAACTTGCATACATAAAGTACGTGTTCACTACTATTGATTCACTAATTACATTTTTTTATTGCCAACAAATTATTGGTTCATTCAAATTGGTTTTTGTGAATTAATTACATTACAAGTAAGAATCGTACATCCGCTCCTATGTCTGCGATTTTCTCGAACAAATTATTAAAATTAAGAAAAACCTATTAAAATATAAATGTACTAATGCGTATAAATAAACTACACATAACGCTGATGCGTTTAATTTTTCCCAGTGTCTTTTTATTATTATTTAACGGTGCGAAGTAAACCAGGAACGAGAAATATTTTAGGGTGAGATAAAAATTACAATATCCACCTACTTCCTATATTATTAGAGGTGTAGAATACTTGCAATCCCTATCAAGTGAGAAATTTGAATGACACAACCTAGAGAAGCATTGCGTTTGGCCATCCGTTTGCTATAAGGATTACGACCAGTAGTGTTTTAATAAGAGTTCAATACGAACGGCGCGCATAAGGTTCAATTTCATATAGAAAACCTCGCTCTTTGACAGTCGTACTCGTAATTGGCATCACAAACGGATGGACAAACGCAATGCCACTTCGGTTGACTTTTTACTAAAAACTGTTACCTCGATTTCTTCGCCTGAAATAAGCAAATTAGAGTCCCAATTTCGTAACATACTGGTAGGTACCATACGAGACGTACTCATCAGCTGCTGCTGAAATGTCATTCGAAAAACCGGCCAAGTGCGTGTCGGGCCACGCGCAATGTATAGGGTTCCGAAGTTGACGATGCCCTTAGTACCTTTCTAAGACTGCATCTTAGCTAGGCTGCGGTATGACGTGCCCGCCCGACGACGCTCATGCCGCTCAGTAGTGTTTATGATGGAATTTTACTTTTCCGTACCTACGCATTTTTGCTTGGTCGACTATGACTCGGAAACTTGTAAAGCCTTCTAGCTGTGATGAGTTTTCCTTTCAACTGCGTTATATATGCCACCACCATGATTTTTTTCAGCTATCTGAAAACCATCATTTAGCTGGCAGGGGGGGGACAATTGACTCTACCAAAAGAATAGCACTTTAACGCATTCACTGCCACCAACGCATATATGCGTTTTGCTGACTTTCCCGCAGTGCCTCGAACGCACATGTGCGTTGCAATGTTCCCTTAATGACAGATGTGGCACCTGGCGAAAGTTCGTAAAAAGAAGTGGCAGCGAATGCGTTAAAGCTTAATATTTCACAAACGCATCGTTTAATCAAAAAAATGGTTTTAACAAACCCACAATGTTTTTTCAAGACCTATTCAACGACTCCCCACATCACGGGGTACGCAAGAAAAAAATATACATCTCCATTTTACGAGTAGGGGAGGTACCCTAAAAAAATATAAATTTAAACGTTTTATTGTACCACTTTGTCGGCGTAAGTAATCTATATATGCATGCCAAATTACAGCTTCCTAGAACTAAGCATCTCCGAGCAATAGTGCGGACAGACGGACGGACGGACGGACGGACGGACGGACAGGGCGAAACTATAAGGGTTCCTTGTGGACTTCGGAACCCTAAAAATTTGTACGTAGGTAAGTATTTGTAAAAGTGACACTTTGAGCACGTAATACCGATAACGTCGCTCGGAGAATAAACGTTTATTCGACGAAAACACACGTACGAGTAGGTCAGGTCATGACGCTGATTCCGGATATCGTTAATTAAAATGAATAGCTTCTCAAAACAATAGGATCTGAAAATTAATAGTTGCAACTAACACGCGTGACTGGCCATATAAGTTACTAGTGGCGGCTGGGCGTATTGTCCGGCGCACCCCACATTACAGCACCAATTTGTAAAAGCATAGCTGTACGGAAACTAGCTGATAGACCGACCTATTGTGCCTTAATGAACGCTGTCAGACGAACAAACCTCACACCAAGGAGATTAATGTGGGCCAGCTTTCGCTTTCCATGCTATCTTTATGGCGTCTATTGTTTATGGCGCAGTGTCATGGTTTCACTTTAATATTTAAATACCGCATTGTCTTGGTCATATTTTAATGAAATAAGTCGTAAAACGGGGAGCCGTTGGAACTTTTGGAAGTGGATTTATATCCGCGTTATGAAATACCTGCAATATGATGTTAAGGACGGAGCGGACGGTTATGAAACTGGCTCAAGTCCAGAATAACGTAAGAATGAACATCTTTGTACTTACCAGATTGATTGATGAATTGTCTAAATAAATCAATTAGGTTTCTATGACCCAAGTGGAAGGGGAGCAGCAGGATGACACTTTCAGAGGCGTGCCAAAATTAAGGCAGGCGCCTCACTGGGATGACATGACGATATCACCAGCTACACGTGTTCAACCAATTCATATACTTATACTTCGCCAGCTCACTCACCTGATGACGATGACGGTTTGGCGATAAAAAATTTAAGGGCCACTTGACGTAGGGCCCTTTTTTTCCTGTAAGTTATGACTGCACACACATTTCAGCTCTTTACGATCAGTATTTTTGGCCGTTCGTTGGTCAGTTTCTTGTTTGATATATTCTGCCCGCGGCTTCGCTGGCGTGGAATTCGGTTATCATGTTCCTGCGGAATCTATGCGTTTTTCCGGGATAAAAAGTAGCCTACGTCCTTCCCTGGGGCTCCAACTATATCCATGCCAAATTTCATCTAAATCGGTTCAGCAGTTTAAGCGTGAAGAGGTAACAGACAGACACACACAGCCTACTTTCGTATTCCTTTGTGATATTAGTATGGATGGATGAGTGCTGATTATATAGGTTTAAAAATCTGCCAGTTGAAGGGTAAAAATTGATGTCCCTCTTTTTACACTCGAGGTCGATGCACTGCCATTTAAACATTAAAAATATCCAGTCGTCGATAGACTTGCCCGTAATTTAGGCACCGGACGCGAGGCATCCACATTGGTTTCCCACCAAACCGACCAAGCACAATGCGTTCGTTTAATAAAACCAGAAACTCACAGTCCATGGCGTTCAATGAGGTGAGTTCACTCAGCGCTGACCATTTGCTGTTAAGTATCCTTAATTAGGTGAAACGAAATTAAAAGCACCAAAATTTAATTTTGATTAACAAAACGCATCGTGTCATGGCAGCAGGGATAATGGGGGCTATCGCGTGTGAATTTGCCACTAGAGGCGCTAGTGTCGCGTGAGGTCCAATAACATTCAGTTTTCACTGGTTTTTGGCGGGCTTCGTGATATAAATCATAATTTCTTTAATTTACCTGTTGAATAGTGATCTCCTTCGTGAAATTACCGCCAATATGGATTATTTGGCTATGAATGTAAACGCTTTGAAAAAAAAATCTTTTTTCCAAACAAAACGGAGCTGCACAACATTGCGGCATAGCTGCTCGATATGATGATAGTTATTTATAATTAATAAACTTAATGAGATTCAAGATTTAAAACTTAGTTTCGGCGCCGATCTTATAGAGTCGCCTTTGACAGCTATACCTCTGGACCTTAGTCTACAGTGGCGCCAACTGGTGAGCAAAGAAACGATAGTCCCCATTACGACAGAGCCCTTTTGAAAGTTCTTAAATGGGAATTTAATTCTTAGAGCGTGATGTTCAAAGCACGTTGTTTCTAATCTGAACATCCATAAGTATTGCGTGATTTTATAGAAACGGTTTTTCATACAAAGTAAACTCAGGGTGAAACGCGACAGTGAAACGTGAAGGATACGAAATATTCAGTACCCTTTTTTTTTCTTAACGTACCAGCCTATATTTATTACAATGAACTCGGAAACGAGTCTAACGACGAGACTTGAACAAAATTTTGCAATATAACGCATTCACTGCCACTTCTGTTTTACGAACTTTCGCCAGGTGCCACATCTGTCATTAAAAATAAATAAATAAAATAAAAATCATTTATTTCGGGTATCACAGACCCATATGAAAAAACTGTTAGCACAAGTGAAAAAGATAATTCTTAACTGCTAATGTTAGTATAATATTAATAAACTAAACTAAATTAAATTAAATTAAACCCATAAAATGTGACACTGTTGCAGCATGTAGACTCCTACAGTGTCTCATATATGGGCCGTCGACCCTATCTGCGATCATCCGCAGAATGGGGTTGGGGCTGTCCCGCACCCGCCGCACCAGGGACGCGCTGCGCTTGCGCATTATCGTGTGGAAGCAGTCCACGCGCGCTTCCGCGAACATTCCCGAAGCGCTACAGAAGCGGGGCAGAACCACCAACACCCGGAACGCGTTGTTAAATTGGACCCGGAGAGCTCCATAGGCTCGTTTCGTATACGATGCCCACAGGCTGTACGTGTATAGCGAGGTGCAATAGGATTTAAACAATGTATGTTTGACCTCCCTAGTACATCGTGCAAACTTGCGGGCGATCATATTCGATCTCACCGACAGAGCCCTCCGTTCCCGCTCTATATCCATATCGTCCTTCAGGCCGGTCGTAACTATATGTCCCAGATACTTAAAATGTAAAACTCTCTCAAGAACACATCCATTGGAGTGTCAAGGGAGGTACATAAATATTTTTATAACGTCCGGCGTCAAAGACCATATATTTCGTTTTTTTTTTTCATTAAGGGAACATTGCAACGCACATGTGCGTTCAAGGCACTGCGGGAAAGTCAGCAAAACGCATATATGCGTCGGTGGCAGTGAATGCGATAAGGGATTATCGATGCGAAAAAAACAATCTAGCTATATAGAATCTAGCTAGATATATATAGTAAGTCGCATATGGGTAAAACTCATTTTTAGCTTTTTTCATCCGAGCAAAGCTCGGTCACCCACATACATTATTACCCACTGTACCTAGTTACTCAGAGAATCAACAAAATATTTTCCGAAATATGCACGCTTCTGGAGCGTACGAGTAAGTTGTCAAGTAAATTATCTCCACGCTGTAAAGCATACCACGAATTTTGCAGTAATACTCATAGTATTCTTCGGGCATACAATCTCTACCATACATAAATATTATTATAGAGTAGAGGACAAATCTAAATCAATTTCCACGACGTGGCGAACTTTGTAAGCACAAAGTGAACGTGAAACACTATGAATGGATGAAAAATGTGTATCGTGGAATCTGTACGGGCTATCATCAATTAAATATTTCTGACCCATTAGCGCAGGTGGCGGGCAACGTAATGGAACCCATTAAAGCCGGCCGCCGTGCATTGCAGTATTATATTTATTACTAAGCCGCGTATGGACCCATACAAAACTCATTTGGTATCCTGCTCGAGATTGGTTTTAGTTTGATTAGGGTTTATTGACGCTGTTAAATTAGGAAACAATTGATTTTCTATATTGATAATCATTACCTATGTTACTACAGGTCGTTGGAACGAACTTTAACACATTCCTATATCAAAGGAACGATATGTATAATTTTTAGACCCCTCCACAACAGACTACAGTCTCTGCTCAGGCACAGGCCTCATAAATCATGAAAAGGTATGGGCTATTGTCACCACGTGGGCCATTTTTAGACCACAACAATGCAAAATGAAATAGATGTAAGCTCCCCAATTTTTAATTAGCTTTTTTGTTTGAAAGTTGAGTTTTGAGATTATTCTTAGAAGAGTCGATTTAAAAAAAATACGTAAGTAGTTAAGGTCTTTAATCTAATCTAAGCTTTATTTTTTATTCCTTTGTGTGACGGAATTTAACTCTATATTTTGTATGGTTAACTTTCGTCAACACAAAGGAACAAAAATTAAAGCCTAGATTAGTCTGTAACTACGTACTTTTTTTTAATTGACACATATATCTAGTACTGGAGAGTGCGGATAGTGTAGTAAATTTTTGAATTACTTAAAAGTCGGTTAGGAGAGGAGAATTTTTCCCCTAAAAGATATTTGACTGAGTGAACAACAACGATTAGTTATCTGTAGAAGTTAGTTTTATGTGGATTATTACGCGTGGAGGAGTCCATTGATTTAATTATAACAATCATTAATTTGATAGCTACTTATTTTTTTCTTTATAAAGTTCCTACACCTGTATCCGAGTTACATAAACATATTTTTTTATTCTTGTAACTTTAAAACCGAAAGAGATGTCTAATACTCGAAGTCGTAAGGTTCTCAGATTTATGAATAAAATATAAAGCGATTTTGCTAAAATTCATGAAACGCTGCATGCATACGTAACTGCTATTTTAGGTTTTAATCAAAGTAGTGCTCGCTCCTAAATATTCTGGCCGCATCTCCAGGCATGCTGCAGGTTGAACTTTGATTAATGTCCAAACAGACAGAAGCTTTTTTTTTTATACTATAGGGGGGCAAACGAGCAGACGAGCTACTTGATGGGAGGTAGTCATCGTCGCCCATGGACAAGTGCAACACCAGAGGAGTTGCCAATGCGTTGCCGGCCTTTAAGAGCTCTATTCACTCGCTTCTTGAAGACCCCCATGTCATCGCGCGACGGAAACACCTCAGGAGGAAGATCGTTCCACAGCTTACACGTTCTCGGAAGAAAAGAACGCGAAGCCCGAACGTTTTTGGGTTGCCAGGCTAAGTATCAAAGTGAGTATTTTCGTAATATGTCTTTCGAAAAGCGTCTGCAACTTGAATTTAAAAAAAAAACATCGAAATCAAGTGGCACTTACAATTTACCTGCGGGTTTTCACCCGAAAACGTAATTCTGTTCGGAGGAAGTTGGAATGAAATTTGCATCGACAGCCGCGACCTGGCGTCGAAAGCGCTGTGACAGTTTCATTATTTTCTTTAAGAAATTGAAACATGAAGAGTGGTACGATTAACGAAAATGCTCAAAACTATGACTTCGTCTGCGTTTGATTTCATTTTAAACATCCAATCCCCTATTCAAACCTTTTAGGTATTACCGGGATAAAATGTACCGATGTACCGTAAACTGTAGTCCTCACATACAAAAAATATTAAAGTAATAATTTTAATATGAGAACTTTCCGGCCCCATCGGCCATCAGTCCTGCGAGCAATGTGCCCCGCCCACTGCCACTTAAGGCTCGCAATTCTTGGGGCTATGTCGGTGACCCTATAGTTCTACTGCGGATATCCTCATTTGTGATTCTATCACGCAGGGAAACCCCGAGCATAGCCCTCTCCATTGCCCTCTGAGTGACTTTGAGCCTTCTTATGAGACCCATCGTAAGCGCCCACGTCTCGGAACCATAAGTCATCTCTGGCAACACACACTGGTCGAAGACTTTCGACTTGAGACACTGCGGTAATTTGGACGAAAAGACAATGCGAAGCTGCCCGAACGCTGCCCAGCCGAGTCGGATTCGACCATTGACCTCTTTCTCGAAGTTGGACCTACCTAACTGGACTGTTTGTCCCAGGAATACATAATGGTCAACAAGTTCGAGCGCAGAGCCTCCGAAATCCGAAGTCCCGCGAACCGGGAGACGAGCTGTCGGTAGGCCTCCAACAAGATGGAGCGATGACCTCGAGAAGATCGCGGGAATCCGGTGGAAACAAGTAGCACAGGACTGGTCTGAGTGGCTAGCCTTGGGGGGGCTTACGTCCAGCAGTGGACGTCTTTCGGCTGAAATGATGATGATGATGAATTTTAATATGACGCTCGTTTAGTCTGCTAGGTATATGAGCAATTACGAGACTGTTTGCAGGACTGCCGAACTCATGTAGATAGATTAATATAATACCTACCGTTAAAAACCAAAAGATTACGGGCAGTGTGCTATCCAACCTCAACCACACGGCGGACACGCCCTATAAAAGCACGATTTAGAACACAATTCTAATGAAGTGTCATTGTTTGCGTGCGAGGACGTCTGTACACTTGTAAATACTTGTGTGTATCAGTACGTGGGCCAACGATGCACTTACCATCTCCGGATGAAACAAATGACGGTAAGGGCGAGTTGGGCGCGAGTTGCGCGCGGGCTAGGTTCAGGCGGGTGATTCCGTGGCCAATCTGTACGTAGTACTATTAAATTATTCTGTGCCTCAACACTGTCAGAATTATCAAGTTGATGGGGTCATCTATGCCCAAATATTGAGTAAAAGTGATTTTTTGTAGACAATGGTTCATTTGCATAGATGGGAATTGTCCATACAAATACTCGCAAAACCCCAGGTTAAGAAATACATACTGGTCTAGGTGATTATGAGCTTATGTTTTGAGGTCTTCGACTATATAGCTTATTAGTCCACTTGCTGAAACACTTCATTTAATTTATGTAAAAACTTTAGTGTCACGAACCGAACATATTGGCACGATGGCATTGATGGCGTTACGTTAGATAGGATTGGTTCAAAAATCTCCGTGCATTAAGCTTTATTGTCTCATATATCGTAGACATAAGAGCTATCTTAGCCGCGGTGTCACGCCGGGATAAATTGCAGCAATCTTGGGCCCGATCCAACTCGTGGATTCCTTTCACCCCGCTGATTTAACAAAACCGCTCTTGTACCTACGCCTATTGTGCCGGTTATTATTAGTATAGGCAGATAGGGTGGACCGGTGGTAACCGCCGAATATAAAACAAAATGCTTTATCTTAATTTAAACTGTTTTTCATCATTGGCATTTGAACATGGCACTACGAGGCAAATGCTGTCTCTTAATAAGACGCACCACGCAATCTCCATCTGACCACCTTATGGCACACACACTGTGTGGCAAAATTGAAACGATTTTTTTCTTTCAATAAACAGGCTACGAGTTTTTAATTGAATATTATTGTACGTAACTATATAAATCATCAAGTAATCCATCAATATACCTTAACAACAAATCATACAAGCAGATCATCTCTCTTGAAGCGATAAAGTCATTAAATTTCTCTTCGAAAAATATTTCCGTTCTTGAATATGCTGCAATGTGGAAATTAATAATATTTTATTTAATGTGTTTGCAAAATAAATCAAAATATATCACTGGCACATTTTCCCATACAACAATTTTCAATGGTTCAAACTCATGTCATGTCGTTAAATGGGAAAATTTCCAGGTGAAAAATAATTAAACAGCAATAAGTGTCAAAATAGAAATTAATTTTATTGAAATTTGTGACAGTGACAGACAGCTCCGAGATCAGACAGCTCGTCCCTAGCGCGTTATTAGTGCATTGTGGGTCAACAGAGTCTTTATAGTGATACTTTATAGAGATGCAAGAAAAGTACTTTGGCGGCATGAATAGGAACTCTCTCTTTGAACAACGAGACTTCTTTACATAATACTAGGTCTGCAGCATGAAATTTACTTTATTTTTTATTGCAATTTCCTTTGTAGTTGGAGCTTGATCTGAAAGTTTGTGCCTTACTAGCGGAAATGAGGATTAGGTTCAACAGAGAAAATTTCAGTGTTTACTTCTGAGCAACATGAAAAGGTGCAAAACTTAAAAAGTTTTTTTTTAATCCTGAGTTCATACTATAGGTACATATATTTACTATCCGTATCTACTAACATTATAGTGAAATATAATTCTGTCTATCCGTTACCTCTTCACGCTTACGCTGAGATGTAGTTCGAGTATCAAAAACTACTTAACTGAAAATAAATAATCAGGTAGCCGGTGAAATTTCTCGCACAGAGGCATTCCATCTTAGGCCTCAGGGTAGGCAACGCATTCGAGAACTTATGGTTTCTTAATGTGGGATCAAAGGATTTCGGTGTCCATGGGCCGTAGTGACCACTCACCATCAGGTGGGCTGTGGCTCGTTTGCCTATACCATCGACATAAAAAAAGACAAATAAAATTAAAAGCTATAATTGACGAAGATAATTTTCCTAAACCCTAAAAGAATCGCAAACTCGCAAACAACTTTAACGTTATGTCATTCCATCTTGTATTTTCTTCAGTTTTATTAATCGTAAAACTCTAGAAGAAGTTTAACATTCACAGCATTGTCTTACGATAACATTTATCTTGAATTCGTGCACATTTTATGCCTAAGTAGGTACAAATAAGCTACGGGGCTAAGGGAATTTCTTACATTTTTATAATTAGATATGTATCCGTACCTACATCGAATAAAATTAATAAATATGAAAAACAACACGGATGACCTGATGATGATGACGGATAACGTAATTGAGATTTCTTCAACGTCAAAAATTAACCGGAATAACCAAGTAGTGCCAAAATAGATATGTCGACATTCCTTGAAACGGACTGACCCTACAGTCAGCAGCAGAAGTAGATAAGCTGTCCAGGTGTTCAAAATCACCTATACACGACCTTATTCTTTCTTAAGAATCAACCAATCAATCAAGAAGACGTCAAGGGCGTGTGTAGGTCATTTTGAACACCTGAACAGCTTATCTACTTCTGCTGCTGACTGTACTAGGTAGTACCTACCTCGCTTTGGAACGTCCAACTATAACTCTTTACCAAATCAAGATAGCAGTTTACCCTTGTAGCAAGCAAATGATGAAGATAGAGAAACAAAGGCACACGGAGATATTTTTTCAACAACTCAGTGTAATATCGTACGGTTGTGCACTGCAGCGATTGGAAATAAATTACTACAGCGGTGTCCAGGTTTTTGCCGCAGGCTGCGTAGCTGCTAATTGTTTTCATTTTTTGCCCAGCTTTGCCCAACCGCGCTTGCCGAGCATTGGCAATCGCATATTCTCATTCTGTTCTATTTTTGCAAATAGTCGGTGCGGTGCGGTACTTTATTAATTTTCTCACTAAATACTCTGTTCCCAATTTACAGGCTCTGATATGCTATATCATTTTCAATCACGGCTAGTATTTTATATATTCTTGCTTATATTTTAACAATCGTAAAGATGCAAAGGGAGATTAAAAGAAAAGAAAAGAAGAAAGCGTATACTCGACCATAATAAAAACAAACAAACAGTAATACATACCGTCGAAAGGGCTGCCAGCTCAGCATATGCTGTAGTACGGAACCACAGCGCTGATTTTCAGTTGAACTCGAAAGTAAAATTTAAAATTAAAAGTAGCACAGAAATAATGCTGCTGACAATTTCCTTTAAAGTTAATTATTCTGCTCACTACTAGTTTGATACATAGGTAAATGTTTGTGTAAATTCAAAAATCTAAAATAAAAGAAGAAACGCAATTGAGTTGTTAATTTCACTTTGTCTTTGTAGCTTTTTTCAACACTATATTTTTAAATCTTATCTTACCAAGACCGATTACATCATTAAGGCGGCCTGTTGGTTGAGTCTTTCGTCAGCGATGACGGAGTATAACTAGACAAAATGTTTTATGAACATGAACATAGCCAGACGATTCCAGTTTAGAATTTTCGTCTGATACGGCAAGTTGTTAAGTAAGTGTTTTTTTTTAATGACTATACACCATGTTCATCCTATTCCGAAGTTACGATTAACAATGTACATGGCCGGGTATTCTACAGCAGCAGCTGTATATCCTTGTGAGCCATTTCCATTAAAAAATATTTTCTTCTATATCAACATCTCGGATTATTTTCTGAATCAGGTGATTTTTTACGACAAAATAATATTTTCTAATAGGATAAAATAATTAATATCTGAACCGTCGCTTCAGTAATATACAAACGAAAGAATTAATGAGCAAATTCAGTTTATTCTCATGTTTATTTAATACGGCCCGCTGTTAACATTTACCTATCCACTCCGCGCGATGCTTGGAGGTGGACTTATGTTAAATTTTTAATGCAAGAAACGCGACTCCGAGGCCACAGTAATGGGTGAGTAAATATCACAGTGCTCCTTATGAATGAATAATACATATCGAGCGCTAGAATGCTGCAAATACAGCCGTGGGGAATTTCACTGGGTCTGCAGCCTTGCTTGTATTTTTGGCGAATTGAAAATACTTTATGAGATCACCGCCGGCTCCAAGATAAAGAGACTTATTGTTACTACTCGACCTCTATTCTGAGCTGAACGGACTGAACAGAACAAAACCTAAAAATCGAATGGAGTTTTAGTGTATTATATTTTTTTGTAAATTGCATTGGGACGAAGTTTGGACAGGAAATGGAATTTTATAAAACTGTTTCCAACTCCGAAACATTGAAAATATAATGAAATTGCATTTGTTCGTTGAATTAGGTGCACGTATTTTCATCTAGCGGATACTTTTAATATGATATTTGTAGAATGTAGTAAAGTAAAAAATACCTTACGGCGTGCTTATCCCCAGGGTTGTTGTGGAGTGATGTAAGACGATCCGTAACTTGTCTTGTGAATCTGATATGCGTCCTCGATGCTTATTTGTATAACCAACCTACTTTGGTGCTGGCGGAATGCAAAGTACTGATGATATTCGGCTCAGCTCGATGCACATTATACACACTATGACGGGTCGTCATGCGATAAACACTCCAAAAAGACTGTTGTTTACCTTTTTCTGCTTGTCCCGACGTTTCGACCAAATTGCATCGGCCATGGTTGCGGGTAGACTGTCTCAGCAAAATCGTCTTTGGTGGAGGTAGAACAACATAAACACTCAGGTCTGCTCGATAGCTGATAGATGTCAAACGTCTAACGAACGTCAGATGAGTGGCGCTGTTATTGATAATTTTGGGTTGAGGAACAGCTCAAGAGAAGATTATAATCTACAAGCTGACTCCAATCCAGGCATCACGTGCTTTTCAGAATCTAAATCCCGCCCATACAAGCTACGATGAAAGGCGCAGCTCTCGGCTATATGTCGACATACTACTACTACAGCCTATTTGCGTCCCACTGCTGGGCACAGGCCTCCTCTCATCACGAGAGGGTTTAGGCTATAGTCCCCACGCGGGCCCAGTGCGGATTGGGGACTTCACACACATCTTTGAATTACTTCGCAGATGCGTGCAGGTTTCCTCACGATGTTTTCCTTCACTGAAAAGCGCAGTGGTCAAATCAAATTCGACATACTTATCTATAATAAGAATAAGAACAAGAATAAGAAAATATTTCGGGCATACAATATTAAGATTATACTAGGTGTATCTAATTCGCACTATAGCTAAAGTATTCATTTTAGTCGTAAAAGGTTTACCTTTGTTAAAGGTTTACAATAAAATCAATATTCAATTCGTTTCAAACGAATTGAATATTGGAGTCTAAATCAACTAGTCTACCTACTTAGATACCTATGAACCATGCGTATTGAATTATATCTGCAACTAATCGTCAGAAAGCTGTATTGAGTCCGATCTGAATCTGCTAGTTTTTTTAGTCGTTTTAGGCCAGAGAGGTGCGTTGCGTTTGTCCACGTTAAATAAAGCGGACATTGTTTTCAGCGGCTCGCTGCCTCGCGTTGATTACGCAGGAGTGTTTAATGAACACGTATAGCACTACACAATTGATATGGCGCGCGAATTAAACAATAATAGACCCTTTATCAACGGAACAGTGCAACACCGTGTGCCATATTGGTCGTGTCATGATGTACACCTTTGTCGCGCTATTTAACGGTTTATTTCATTTCGAATAATACGCCCGAATAGAGATGGTTTATCTCCTTTTGAAGAAACAAAATGAATAGTTTTTTCATTTCCTATTAATTGCTTTAAGCTATTCCGTTAAATAATTGTCAGCAAGTTTATTTTACTCTTAATAAGTAAAAGAATATTAAGTATTAACGAAATAGTTTAAAGTTAAATACTCTGTTAAACATATTGTCTATTAAAAATTAGTTAAAAAAAAAGTTAAAAGTACCTAATTAAAATATTGTTCAAAAAATTGTTAATAAGAAGTTAGATTTAGAGTTAGGTAGCGATGTTTGTTTCTTTCTTTTGGCACATGTGGTGACCTTCTGTAATTGATAAGACATTTAGATCTTAAGAATGCATGTAAAAACAAAACAGTGAAACAGTGTACTTATTGTTGAAGGTTCTAATAAATAAATAAAAAATACCGTACCGCGTAATGTATGAAACAAAAAAATGGTGTTAAACAACTCACAATTCTTTAACTTAACTGAAACTGTAATTATGAACCGACTTGACTCTTGAATATTTCTAACATAACACCTTCGCTAACACCATGAACAATAATTACCTAGTTAGAATTGAATGTATTAACAGCCATAATTCGGGGAAATGGTTTAAATGGTTCCGAATTGAGGACCTATCACCCGACTGATCCAGGCAGTCGTCCCCTTTCCTAAATAATAACAGCCGTAATGTTTCAATCAATTTGGTGTGTAAATATTTGTGAAATTACCTATCTTCTTTTAGAATTTTAAATACCGATCCTTTATTATGGGGATTTGAAAGCAAGTGCAAAAAGCGTCAACGCGATAACAATACCGGCACTCCAGTGGCGAGGCAAAATTGCAAATTGATTACTTCACAATAAAACGGAACATTTGCTGAAAGCCGGCAATGCAGGGTTGCTAAAATTTCGTGCTTTATCGCGTCCGAATCAGCTTGCAAGTTACCGATTATTTATTTCAAACATACCAAATATACGGTTGCCTCGTTGCTCAAAAAAGCTGTGAAAAGTTTATGATTGAAACCGTCATCAGCTTAGATAGTATATACTTAAATATACCATGGACCTTTTACTTTGTAGAATATTTTTCAGTACCTTACCGTCTACGCCGTAACGCCGCGAGCATGGAACAGAAGTGTGGTGGTGCTCTTCTTGCTGAAGAATTATAGACCCATTTCACTTCTGAGTCATGTCTACAAGCTGTTTTCGAGAGTCATTACGAACCGTCTCGCGCGCAGGTTTGACGAATTCCAGCCTCCCGAACAAGCCGGTTTCCGAAAGGGCTATAGTACCGTAGACCACATACATGCGTTGCGACAGGTTATACAGAAGACCGAAGAGTATAACCTCCCCCTTTGCCTTGCATTTGTGGACTACGAGAAAGCCTTCGATTCGATCGAGACTTGGGCTGAGCTGCAGTCTCTCCAGAGGTGCCAAGTTGACTACCGGTACATCGAAGTATTGAAGTGTTTGTACGAAAATGCCACCATCTCCGTCCGACTACAGGACCAAACCACTAAGCCTATTTCATTGCAAAGGGGAGTCAGACAAGGAGACGTGATCTCTCCGAAGCTGTTCACCGCTGCATTGGTGGATGCTTTTAAGGTGCTGGACTGGAAAGGTCGGGGCATCAATGTTAATGGCGAGTACATCTCTCACCTTCGATTTGCCGGCGATATTGTAGTCATGGCTGAGACCATGGAAGATCTCAGTACTATGCTTGCTGACCTCAGCGGAGTTTCCGATCGAGTTGGTCTTAAAATGAACATGGACAAGACAAAAATCATGTCTAATGTCCATATTGTGCCAACTCTCGCAATAATCGGAGGCTCTGCGCTCGAAGTTGTCGACCATTATGTATACCTGGGACAAACAGTCCAGTTAGGTAGGTCCAACTTCGAGAAAGAGGTCAATCGTCGAATCCGACTCAGCTAGGCAGCGCTCGGGAAGCTTCGCAGTGTCTTTTCGTCCAAATTACCGCAGTGTCTCAAGTCGAAAGTCTTCGACCAGTGTGTGTTGCCAGTGATGACTTATGGTTCCGAGACGTGGGCGCTTACGATGGGTCTCATAAGAAGGCTCAAAGTCACTCAGAGGGCAATGGAGAGGGCTATGCTCGGGGTTTCTCTGCGTGATAGAATCAGAAATGAGGATATTCGCAGTAAAACTAGGGTCACCGACATAGCCCGAAGAATTGCGAGCCTTAAGTGGCAGTGGGCGGGGCACATTGCGCGCAGGTCTGATGGCCGATGGGGCCGGAAAGTTCTCGAGTGGCGTCCGCGAACCGGGAGACGAGCTGTCGGTAGGCCTCCAACAAGATGGAGCGACGACCTCGTGAAGATCGCGGGAAACCGGTGGAAGCAAGTAGCACAGGACCGGTCTAAGTGACAAGCCTTGGGGGAGGCCTATGTCCAACAGTGGACGTCCTTCGGCTGAAATGATGATGATGACCTAACCGTCTCCTTTGGTAAACTGGATGGTGATAGTAGAGAATGACACAAAGTGGATGGGGGAAAACAATTGACTGCTGTTGTTTTTGCGTGTCCCATATGTTGAATTACAGATTTTCGGGATAAAATGAGGCTTATACACATATACTTAATCAATAAAATAAAAAGTTTAATCGAAAGAGATATTTCGAGGTAAATGCAAATTAAAATGAGTATGACATTATAAAACTAGCTTCTGCCCGCGACTTCGTCCGCGTGGAATTCGGTAATATAGCGTTCCCGCGGGAACTATGCGTTTTCCGGGGTTGTTGTTTTTAACTAGGTACCCCCATGCCAAATTTTGTTGTAATCCGACCAGTAGTTTTCGAGTTAAATCCAGACATACATACATACATATAAGAAGTATTTTTTTCTAAAAATCGTTTTTTTTGGGTTCAGTATCGTTTATATAGGTAGTCCCCTTGGCTTGATCGTTTCTTTTGAATTTCAAGTTATAGACGCGACAGACTACAGATTTCTACAGGCTTATTAGTATGTATAGAGTATAGACAACCGTCCACACAATTTGACAACGCATGTCTCATATCCATCATATCTAAAGTAAATATGCATTAGGTTCACTTTTATGCAGAAATTCGATGGGACTGGACGTCCATTTGTCGCACCGAAAAATATCCCTTTGTTAGCTCAGGGAGGCTTCTCGTCGTACTCACTTGTAACTAATACGCCGACAGAGGAGGAGCTTTGAGGACAAACTTGAGTGTCCACATAAACACGAGTGCTCTTGAATGGTAAAACAAACACTCATGTTTGCATTGAACAGCGCGAAGTATAAGTTTAACTACTTGATGGACGTCAATAAGCGTTAGAGCCTAGTGAAAGTACTTAAAAAGAGATAAAAAATGCTCGTTTTAAAACACACGTATCATATTAGTAGTTTTAATATTTGAGGAACAGTAGCGTTTTGTAGTAATTACCGAGATACATTTACCGCCGGCTGTTCGGTAAGCTTCGCGGGATCGTATCGTCTGTTTACTTAGGACGGAGCGTTACGTCTTCCCGACGTCAAATATTTGAAACTGTTGATGACAAAACGGTCGTGTGTCGTTCGAGTGGCATCGATTCCGTGCCTCGCATTCGACGAACCCACGTTGAACATAATTTTATTTAGGACGGCAAAGGAACGGTCTATCTCTGAATGGAAAATGTAATTTGAATTACGTATGGTTATACTTACTGTGACAAATTACTTCCATTGTAGGTGTCTATAGCTCCTTTTTTATCAATAGGTATTTCGTTAGTTTTCATAAGTTCAAAAGCTTTACCAAATATAACTATCACTTTCAGAATTTTCTTTTATTCCCTCCGCTCTATTTTGTTTCAATAGAGCGTCAATCGTAAGTCACATTTTCACGTCAAATGCATTTGTCGCATCGCTTCTGTTGCTGCGCCTCTCCGGGACTCAGCGTTCCTAGGACTGCAGAGCGTTTGGAAGAATTCTCCATAACCTCCATTGGATATATTTACATCTCACTGTGGGGTACTTAATAATAAATGGCCTTTAAGGGAAAGTCTACTATCTCGCCATGAATAGATCAGCGTGCTTTGCTCAGGGATTCTTGAGGCCCAAGTACTACCATGTGTAGTATGTGCTTAAATCACTTTTTTAAGAGAAACACACGACTTTACTTTAGCAATAAAAAACTACAAATTTTGAACTTATAATTCGTTTGTCATATTTTCCATAACGCATCAGCAAATTGTCATTTTCATGAATCAGAAAACCATTATTTGGTGTGTGTGTGTGTGTGTGATGGGTACTGAAGAATAAGCAGTAAGTATTAATAGAATGCCATCTAGGATTTAAAACGAACTGTGGCCGTGATCCAGCCTTTTTTTATCGTGAAGAAATCTTCATGTATACCACCCAGTTCTGAGGGGAGCAGGGTAGTTACGCGGGAATTCTACCGGCTAAAACCCCACATGATCCTCGAAACGCGTACCGGGGTTGAGGGTATGCTTGACACTCTTCCGCTGGCTTAAGTCCCTTCGGTGGAGGGAGGACTCAGTTATCAGGAACAGGAGATCCTAGAAGACTCTCGTGCGCCGGCCAACAATTCTGCCATGGATTTCGAGCCCAGCCTGAAGTTGGATAATACCTACTGAAATATAAAATACATGAGTGACTATTATTAACATTTCAAATTCCAAGACCATTTATTAAGTTTACATCCCTGTTATTTTAATTTTCCCTGAGTTGAGCATTCGGAATGATCTTTTCAATATTTTATAGAGTTTCATTGAACTCAAAGATGTCTAAAATTCCTATTATGAATATCACAGATACCTCTGCTACATTGCGAAGGCTTTGAGATGCAAATGATAGGTATCGTCAGAGAATTCGTTGCTCAAATGGGGTGTTTCGATGTATCTTACTGGAATATTATTTATGTAGTTATTTACAATTTGGAGTCAAAAAAGTCAAAAGTCAAAATGCACTTAGTATAAGTGTAATCAAAAATTAAAACGTTATTTTGCTACTACTAGCAAAAGAGATTAAAAATATATTTGCATGTTAAGTTAACGGTTACAAATTATTTTAATTAAGCAACACAAGCGGGAGCAAACGACATATTTTCGCATAATTATTTGGAACCTAAACATAAAGTGAGCTAAATAGATTTGAGTAATGCTTAGTTAGATCCTCTTCAATTAATATTTAATTTACTTCTGCCTTGTTATGGTGTTCCCGCGGAAGCTATGAATTTTTCCGCGATAAAAAGTAGCCAGGGACTCTAGCTAAGTAAGTACTTATCTCCCTGCAAAATTTCATCTAATTCGGTCCAACGGTTGAAGCATGAAGAGGTAATAGACAGACGCCAGACAGAGTTACTTTCGCATTTATAATATTAATATGAATTACCTAGGTTGAATAAAAAATAAGGTTTTAAGCTTTACATATTTTACATTTATTTTACCTTCATCTCTTTCGTTAGGTAAGCCATTATGGAAATCTATTTTAAAAAAGTGGTAAAACATGTGTTGCTATTGCATTTTCTAGAAATGGTTCATTGATTTTTAAAATGTGATGGGCCCACGGATAATATTTTTTACCCGTAGACCCAACTATAGAAAACTGTTTAGAACGGTAGGACAACGGGTAAAAATTATCCTTGGAACGAGGGGACATGTTGGAGGGACCCCGGGTAATAGATGAATTTAACCATATAATTAACCAAGTAAAAAGCAGGTTTAGTTAATGAGGAGATGATACGTACGTAAGTGCATCAAAGTATTTACGGCCATTCGCGACTAAAATATTTACAACATTTCAATTTGAATGGCGTCTCTGGAGGGCTTGAGTAGCTGATTTACATGACAAAGCGTCTATGTACCGTCGAAGGATTTTGGCGATGCCTCTATACAAAATTCGTTGGTTTTACGGCGGGAATCGAATGCTAATAAAAACGGAAATTCTCTTATCCATTTGTCTGAAGGGCGCATTTATTTCTTGAATAACCTAGTGGGCCGTCATTTTACATTGACCTCTGGATCCAGCTTATTATAAAAAGGGTCGTTACTTTTTTGATGTACATAAAAAGAAAACGTAGTCAATTACTTATTAAACGTGATTTCGTAATTTCTAAAAAAGTTACCAGTAAGCATACTTAAAAGCTTATTTGATAATAAGCCTACTTGAAAAACTGGTCTTGATGATTCAGAGATATTATAAAAACGCACATAATGTCTCAATTCAATATCTAGTCCATTGTTAATAGAGTAAGCAGACTAGAAAATATTATCTTTGTAAGCGAAAAAAGCTGCGATGGGACTCGAGAATCAAAATATCAAAGACGAGCGCGCACAAATTGGACAAATTTTCCGGCTTTTAAGGAGTCGTCGTCGCAGGGTGTCGCTAACAGCGAAACTGAGGGAAACGTCCGCTTCTTCTACCTACTTATACTTAGCTAGTCACTGCAGCACTTTCCTCTCTTTTTTAACACGCTTTTATTAGGTCGACCTGTATGTAACTATGTAATGGAATATTGCAAGTTAAATTTGACCCACTTTCCGATTTCCGATTGAGCTGAAATTTTGCACGAATATGTAAATCGCGTGACAATGCAATATTATGATGACGTGAAGCTGATCTGATGATGGAGCTAGAAGGCCATAGAAACTCCGTAATAAAACTACATAAACCCATCGAATTTGGGCTCGTTTGATTCGTCTTGAAGGGTAGATGAAGGACTTACAAAGAAAATTGCAGTCAGCATTAAAAGTGTGTCCCAAAATTTTTTTTTTAAAAACGTATTTATGTTATTGGTATAGGCACAGAATATTTAATAGTAACAGTTTCGTCAATTCGAAGTTCGTTTTGAAAAGTAACCGTAAAATAATTGAAATGAATAAAATAGTTTTACGCTAATGTATTTTTTTATGTTACTTTAAATAAATCTAGGTATCACATACATACATATCGTCACGCCTATGTTCCTTGCGGGGTAGGCAGAGCGTTAGTGACCTTCAAGGTCACATCACGCCACCTTTGACAAAATTTCGAGGGTAGTGAGATCATCAAAATTGGCATGTAGTGACAGGTTGTCAGCCCCATCGCCCACGGTATACCATTACCCACACGTCCCTTACTGTCTTTTACAGTATGCCCAGGAAACGAAATCCCATGATTTCTTATTAAGATACCATAACACCTCAAATGCGTTGCCTACCCTGAGGCCTAAGAATGGAATGCCTCTGCACCAGCAATTTCACCGGCTGACTTAACCCTGACCTAGCACGGATTGGCGGATTAGGATAGGAAAAGGAAATGGAAAGAACAGGAATAATACAGACGGGATGTGAGGGCGGTGGACAGGAAGGTGAGGATATCAGGATACTATTATCTCGGAATGAAAAGTATGAGACAACAGTAGCTCGGGAAGCCGGGTTCGCGTACCCGTGTAGGTACTATCAGCAAACTGCCGGGCAAGGAAGCTACCACTTTAGTACCCCTGACAATGAGGTATCACGTTTTTTAGGGTTCCGAAGTCCACAAGGAACCCTTATAGTTTCGCCATGTCCGTCCGTCCGTCCGTCTGTCCGCACTATTGCTCGGAGATGCTTAGGTCTAGAGAGCTGTAATTTGGCATGAATATGCATATTAGTTACGCTGACAAAGTGGTACAATAAAATTTTGAAATATTTTTTTTTATAGGGTACCTCCCTTACTCGTAAAGTGGGAATGTATTTTTTTTTTCTTGCGTACCCCATGGTGCGGCATATCGTTGAATAGGTCTTAAAAAAATATTGTGGGTTTGTTAAAACCATTTTTTGAATAATTGATGCGTTTGTGAAATATTAAGCTTTAAAGTGCTATTTTTTGTTAGGGTCACGTGTCCCCCCCCCCTGCCAGCTAAATGGTGGTATTTAAATGACTGAAAAAAATCACGGTTGTGGCATATATAACGTAGTTGAAAGGAAAACTATCAGAGCTAAGTAGGCTATACAAACTTACGAGTCGACCAACTTATGATGATGATTTTTCTCGAGCGGCAGGGGCGTCGGGCGGGCACGTCATACCAGTGGTATGACGTGCGCTAGCTAGATGCTAATAAGTCTTAGAAAGGAACTGTGGGCATCGTCAACTTCGGAACCCTATACTTTGCGCGTGGCCCGACACGCACTTGTACACAATTCATTTCCAACTGTAAACTCAACAAGAAGTATAGGTGCTGCCTTTTTTGTGGCATTAAAAGAAAAAGCTGTCATTGTCACTATCATCCAATTAATTGTTCCTATATCAACTTTAGTTTTCCCTTGTTTATTTTGTAGGAATTATTTAGAAACATGGTTCCTATACGTTGCACACATGATTACGCTTATTATGAGCCATATACTCCTACTTACCTATTAACACCTATCAAAGCAAATATTCGAATCATTTCAGTCATTTTAGATACGTACTACGTATACAGAACAACCAAATAATTATTATCACCAAATGCAATGAACACTGTTGCTGAATTGGCCATGATTTAGGATCTTGATTAAAAAATTATATAGATTATAGTTTCAGCTTATTACTATACACTGCTAAATACAAAAGCACTGTATCAATTGGAATATACTTGTGAATATCGTAACTAATACAAAAACTCGATTTTATGAAAGTTATTCTGAATGAAACTTATTCTGACACTTTCAAGCTTAGGCACTCGGCGGACACGGCCTATAAAAAACACGATCTTGATCACAACTCGAATGGCAGGCCGGGCAGCGCGCTGCAGTGTCAATATGTGCGTGCGAGGACGTCTGTACACTTGTAAATGCATGTGTACCACTACTCGGGCCAATGATCCACTCGCCATCTCTGTATGGAGGTGAGGCGAGTACACGGCGGGTTGCGCGCGAGCTAGATTAGAGGTGAGTGATTCCGTGGCCATTCTGTATGTAGTACTTTTAAATATTCTGTGGCTTAGAAGACAACCACGTTTTTTTTTTGCCTATTGTCTGAGTAAAAACCAATTACGCTTCAGGTGAAGTTGCATCAACTTAACTCGAGGTATAAACAGGCTAACCTGAGGGCCGAGATTAGCAGCGTTGCTGGCGCAAGTTGCCCTTAGAAAGGTTAATTTAGATCGTTCAGGACAGCACTACCTATTGATTTTCACACTGGTGAAAGTACTGAACTTCCAGATGCTTCCAGTGCGATGATCTGGCTAGGAAAGTATATTGAGTACTAGCTGTCCTGATATAAATGAATGCAAGAATAGCCGCCATGTTGTCACCAATGCTAATATTTTCTTGGGATTAACAGTAAGAGCATCTATGCAATTTGTTGATCGAAGTGATACGATCTTAATAAACTCACACCAATTTGTGTCACGCCATCAAAGTAGTTCTCGAGTTATAATCTTATTATTAACTTAATTACTTATTTTGCAAATCTAAGTAACTAAGTACGGTATGCTTGTTTGGAGAAACAAGCTTACATGGCGACTTTTACTTGGCACAACTTTATTGAGAGGATCCTTCCGTTCAGTCTATCACTACGCACTGGGGACGCCATTGGACAATTAAACGTTAAAAAGAAATCCCAGATACTGGGAACAATATGCCATACTAGTCGTATGTTCCGTCGAATCAGTGGGCATGAACGCGCCGGCGGCGGCCGTGTTTGCGGTCAGTCGGTCATGTTTCGGATCCACTCGCTGCGTCGCGCTATGTCCCACAATATCCCGAACATAAACAAACTTTTCGTTAAATTCAATTTAGATTTTCTGAAAGTAATTATTAATAATACAACAGACCGGTTTGACTCAGTAGGTGACCCTGATTGCTGTTTCGGATCCCGCTAGAGGGACATTTCGTATGGTGAGCACGAATGTTTGTATGGAGTATCTACCGTTTGATTATTTAGAAAAAAATTTGATTCATTATAAACTTATGTATAGAGATTAGAATTTAGCTATACCCGAAGAAGTATTCGAACCATAAAGCCCATTTAATTAGTGCCTGTAACGTATGCAATGTAGGCACCAAAATGTTTAAATCCGTAAGTACCTAACTGTGAAGTACTGTAATTCCTAAAGATGTAATGTGTCCAAATCCAAAAAAAAATATTTTTAAGTTTATTTTAGTTCTAGTTTTTAGTTACAATTTTTTTATATTGTAAGTATTTTAGTTTCACGAGATTAACTGACATATATTCCAACATTGATATGTATTAAAAATGGTTCGTTTTAAAGTGCCGGGTGCAATATACTTGTATTCTCCGGCTCTCGCCCTAGCCAACGGCGAGAAGCGGCGATCCTATCTATAGATTTATTAGGACATTATAATGATACATTCGTAGGTTTCGCGGAACGGGTGTAACGTGCTTCACATTTGGCGCCCGAAGTCACTGATCGTGTGACCTGGGAAAAGACACGGGTTAAACTAATACTGATCGTTTAGATGATTCTGTGGAGGCCCTTGTTATATTTACACCTGATCATCAGGTATAGTTTTAAAATACTGTCAGTCTGTTCGGCACTTGACTACTGGTCGTTTGCCTATACCATTGGAATAAAAAAAATACTGGCGATGGCGTTTTAAATCACAAGTTTTTTTTTACAAAACTGCATGTAAGAAGAAATTCGAAACGAAAAAAGGCTATAACTGAGTATGTACTTAAATATTTCATTAATGTAGGTACATTATACCTGAACCACTACACCTTTGGGTCAATATTGACTTATAATACGTAAGTAAATAGAATATTCTCTATTAGAATATCTACAGTCACAAATTATATTTCACTATACAGTCTGAACGCCGCGCCGTAGTGATATGTCGTGTTAATGTTAAATAAGTTTATTTAATAAAATAACAAAATGGCAGATAAGGAAAGAACTGGCAGTGATACGGTGTCTTGCAAAATTGACCACGAAATAGAAGAAGTAAAAAATAGTGGTGCAATCATATTTGAAGATGCCTTGTTATTAACAGGTATGCTGATCAAAATTTACTCTCAATTCATCAATCAATTTAACCTTAATGTATCTTATTTGTACAATCTGTGTCATTGCATAACCGAGACTCGTGACTCGTGATTAATTCTATACAGTCATTTGATAAAATAATGTAAACAGTATTTCAGTGGCCTTATTCTTTCATTGTATCATTTCCTCCACATCGTAAGACTTCAAATAAATAAAGATACGCAATACAAATAAAGTTTACGCCGTATTCAATGTTAGATTATCTACTAAATCCTATACAAAGTGACCCTATTTCATTGCGGTTGAGTGTATTAACGAAGACATAATATTAACTGTGTATACATTATTTCAGTAGTAATCTTCCCTACGTCGTCGCAAAACTGAACGGAACACACACCTATTCAAATGTATTGAAAATCTATCTACATGTTAGTCTGGCTACTTAAGAACTGCTGGACCGATATGGCTGTTTTTTTTTTGTTTTATTCCCTGTGATTCAGGAAAGGTTTAGAAACAAAAAAATCGGGGACCATCTAAAGTATAACAGCTAAATAAAAGAAAAATAACTTTGTATGGAAATTCGAGGGGATACGAAGTTCACCTAGCCGACTAGTACTTACGTTATAATATTAAAAGTATATATAATGTTCCTATCTAATAATTTGAATTCATTTACAGGCTTCGGGAAGTACAACTATCGGTTATTAACCCTCAGCATCTATACGCTATTGGCGGCCATAGCCGAAGTGTTTAGTGTGGGCATCATCGTGACCTCAAGTCAGTGCGACCTTAACATTGGCGTCTTTGAGAAGGGAATCATCAGCTCAGTACCCATTTTAGGTGAGGAGTGAAGAGTTACAACCTATGTACAACTTAGTGCTCTTATTAGTTGCAACTACGTCACACCGCGGACACGGCCAATAACAGCACGATTTCGAACACAACTCGAATGAAGTGTCAATGTTTGCGTGCGAGGACGTCTTTACACTTGTAAATGTATGTATACCAGTACGCGCGCCAACGATTCACTCACCATCTCCTCTCCGGATGAAACAAATGACGGTAAGGCGAATTGGGCGCGAATTGCGCGCGGGCTCGATTCAGGCGGGCGAGTTCGTGGCCAGTCTTACGTAGTATCTACTATTAAATATTATGTGCCTATGTCTTACGCCCTTGCAACAAATGAAATACAAATAACACATTTACATATTTATTTTCAATTGTTTGTATTTATTATTGTTGTTGTACTATACATTACCTAATGTTCGTCTATCACATACTGCATCCTCACTCATTTATTATAAGGTGCAAGAAATCCCTCAAAGGGATAAGTTTACCTTTGTACCTATTTTCATAACTCTGTCGCGTTATGTTTTGTTTTTGTACAATAAAGTGTTTGCGTATATTCGACGGCAAATAATATTTACAATTTTGGACCTTAATGCGGAATACGGTGAAAAAGTGTAATCATCTCTTTGACGTCGACCGTACATACATAGGTGCATACATAATACAAATGAGGTCGAGAAATCAAAGCGCATCATTGATTGGCATCAGGGCCTATATTTGAAGTCTTAAATAGGGATCTCGCTGTTCCCTATAGGATCGCTCACGCGTCAAGTTGAACTATAAATCTGCTACTTAGTTCACGCGACGCGTGAGCTATCCAGACAAAATACCTAACTGGTCGGTAGTTAATAAAAAGAATGAGTTTTATTTATAAAACTTCATCAATGTGTTATCGGATTTGAATAAAACATTTTGAGCTGCAACAGATTTTAATTGACAAAATTGCATTAGTCTGTTCATTGAAACGAAAAATACGATCCGTTTTATGGAATTATATTTTACTAGCTTCTGCCCGCGACTTCGCCCGCGTTTAATTCGGTTATCACGCTCCCGCGGGAACTATGCGTTTTTCCGGGATAAAAAGTAGCCTATGTCCTTTCCCGGGACCCCGACTATCTCCATGCCAAATTTCATCTCAATCGGTCCAGCGGTTGAAGCGTGAAGTTGTAACAGACAGACAGACAGACAGAGTTACTTTCGCATTTATAATATTAATATGGATAATATATAATATGGATGTAGCCGTTGCCCGCGACTTCACCCCGCGTAGACTAGAGGTGCGTACCTACCCGATGGTACTATACATATGTACCTAGAAGTACTGAAAACTGGTTTGACCCGTGGAAAATCCGTTCCCGTGGAAAGATCGGGATAAAAAGTAGGTCTCCTATGTTATTCCCGGGATCTCAAACTATCTCCATACCAAATTTCATCCAAATCGGTCCACTCATTGCGACGTGAAGGAAGGACAAACAAACAAACACACTTTCACATTTAAAATATTAGTATGGATTAGTATGGATGTAGGCTACTTTTATCCCGTAAAAATGCATAGTTCCCGAGGGAATGCTATAAACGAATTCCACGCGGACGAAGTCTCGGGCAGAAAAGAAGCTAGTAATTATATAAGTACAATACTCGTATTGAACATTTTGGTTCGTTTTTGCAGGTGTCATAGCAAGTGCCCACTTTTGGGGCTACCTAGCAGATACAAGAGGTCGATTGTATACGCTACGAATAACTATCACCGGGACTGTGATTGGTGCATTTATATCTAGTTTCGCCAACCACTGGGCATTTATGACATTTTCGAAATTTATGTCCTCCATCTTGTAAGTATTTTGTGCAAAGCATATGTATAGGTAAAAAACTTAAGTAAGTCACCCGTTGTATGAAGTTGTGTTCCAAAATGATATGAAAATTCGAGGAAAATTCAAATATGGAACGTCAACTTTCGTATACATACAGGTTACTACTACATACAACAGGTGACTTGAGTTTTTTACCTATAGGTACAATATTACATTAAGTCTCAGTATTTATTTTGTTCTATTTTAATTTGAAAATATACATTTTCTAAGAAAAAGAAACAAAAGTAAATTATGATGAGGTACATTTGCAAATAAAGAGACGGTAACAAAATTCTAGAGAAGTCTGCAATGTTCCAATTTATATTTCAAAGTGAGAACGAGGTGCACTAATGAAGCGAGCGAAATGAAACCACGAAGTGGAAACGGTATAAGTTATCGATATAGTTTGATTTCCGAGGTTTCATAGCTCTTAACAGGTCTCATAGTCACACGTAAAATTGTGAAATATCCGAGTTTTAATTTTATTTAAGCCAGCTTAGCTCGTGTCTGCGCTAGAATGAGACCTATGTTTTTTGACTGTATGTTTCTAATGTTTATTTCGTTGGCACGCTTTGTAGCCTAATTTTGGTTTTCCATTGATTTCGTCCACTGGGTGTATGCCAATAGGTTTTTTTGTAACAGTTTATCTTTTTTAATTATATTGGTAGGAAAACGAGCACACACGCCACATGAACTTATGGAGACGAAAGATCAAAAATAAAAAAATCAAAGCGTTTCCTACCCTGAGGCTTAATACAAGATTGAATACCTCTATGCCAGTAATTTCACCGGCTGCCTTACCAGCTTAGCGGAACTCAACAGCGCAAGCGCTGCTATTTAGCGGCAGGGCGAGTAAGATGGTGGTAGCTATCCGGACGAACCTTCCACCAGTAGAAACTAATTTACGTCACCCTTGGCCGTAAAGTGAATATTCTGTCTGAGAAAATCTCATATCCTGGCCAAGGCAAGACGTAAAACCTTAGAAAAAACCACGGGCGGTAATTTGTAAAGCCCCAGATCGCATATTTATGGCGCTCACCTTCGGTTCGGGCCACAAACACCTGCGATCTAGGACATTAACGAATTCACCGCCCTAGGTCTGTAATGTAATTATTATTTTTAGTGCATGCGGGTCGAACGCGGTGATTTACACATTGCTGGGAGAGAGTACGCTGAGCACACACCGCGCGCGCTTCCTACTGTACGCTACCACGGGAATCATGTTCAGCCAAGGTGTCATCTCGTGTATGGACCATCTCATATCTTCTGCCTAAATCCATACTTTCAATTTCATCATCATGATCACGATATATTTGGTATGGAGATAATTTGAGTCCCGGGGAAGGACATAGGTACCTACCTAGGCTTAATTTAGGACTATGACTTTTTAAAAACCCCGGGAAAATGCATGGCTCCCGCAGAAATGCGATAGCCGAATTCCACGCGGGCGAAGTCGCGGGCAGAAGCTTGGTAAGTATAAGTAACTACAAAGATGAGTAGGTACTATTAAAATTCTAGTCTTCAAAAACCGGCCAAGTGCGTGTCTGGCCACGCGCAAAGTATAGGGTTCCGAAGTTGACGATGCCCACAGTACCTTTCTAAGACTTATTAGCATCTAGCTAGCCTGTGGTATGACGTGCCCGCCCGACGCCCCTGCCGCTCGAGAAAAATCATTGGTTTTTCAATCTTTTTATAAGTTGGTCGACTATTACTCGTAAGTTTGTACAGCCTACTTAGCTGTGATAGTTTTCCTTTCAACTACGTTATATATGCCACAACCGTGATTTTTTTCAGCCATCCAAATACCACCATTTAGCTGGCAGGGGGGGGGGACACGTGACTCTAACAAAAAATAGCACTTTAAAGCTTAATATTTCACAAACGAAGCACTAAACCAAAAAATGGTTTTACCAAACCCACAATATTTTTTAAAGACCTATTCAGCGATATACCGCACCATGGGGTAAGCAAGAAAAAAATAATCCATCCCCACTTTACGAGTAGGGGAGGTACCCTATAAAAAAATATATTTCAAAATTTTATTGTACCACTTTGTCAGCGTAACTAATATGTATATTCATGCCAAATTACAGCTTTCTAGAACTAAGCATCTTTGAGCAATAGTGCGGACAGACGGACGGACGGACGGACATGGCGAAACTATAAGGGTTCCTTGAGGACTTCGGAACCCTAAAAACAGTATAGGTAAAAAACTAAAGTAAGTCACGTGTTGTATGTAGTAGTATCCTGTCTGTATACGAAAGTTGACGTTCCATATTTGAATTTTCCTCGAATTTTCATATCATTTTGGAACACACCTACATACAAAAGGTGACTTACTTAAGTTTTTTACCTATAACCATCTTTATCACATGCGATCATTAAGGGCCTTATCACACTTGCGATTTGTGAGCGAGTTGAAAGCGTTTTTCAATACAAAACTCGTACGCGGCGAACTCGCGGCGTGTTCGCCTCGCCTCCATACAAAACTCGCTCGCGAATCGCAAATGTGATAACGCTCTAAATGTATGATATCTTTCCAGTGGTAGCATTCCCGACACTTCAGTTGAACTTCGCGTGCTACATACCCTTCCTAGGGTTTTACTACCGACCCTGGCGGCTCTTGAACCAAATCATCGCTTTACTGAGCTTCATCAACTTTTTCCTCATGAAGTATTACACGCTCGAAAGCCCGAAATTCTACTTCTCAAAAGGCGAAAACGACTTGGGTATGGATGTCCTAAAAAAAATATACACTACTAACACTGGAAAAGACATGGAAACCTATGAGGTGAATCAACACGATTAAAACTCATTTTTTTAATAAAAACTTAGATACATCTTCATTGCAAATTGAAAAAGTGAAATAAATCGCGTCCTTTCTTTTCAGGTGAAACATGTAATTTTAAATGAGGTTGGACAACCTTCGAAGAAATCCAACTTTTTTCAATCAATATGGAACCAAACAGTGCCATTATTTCAAAGAAAACATGTCAAAAACACGTTGCTTATTTTTGGTATCAGTATTCCCACTTATTGCATGTAAGTACCTATTAGAATTGTTAAAACAGGATCACTGTCTAGTAAGCCATAAGCGATAAAGATGCTGATTAATTTTAATTGCTTATTTATCATTACAAACGTATGTATAAATATTCGCCAACTTAAGATTGTCAACAAAAAGATTAGAAACACGTCACGTGTGCATTCGATAAAAAAAATACGTAAACCACATTCGCTTTTATTATTACAGAGGTCCTCCATTCTCAGTGTGGCTACCACATATTTTTAATAGCTACGTGAGCTCCACAAACCCGGGCATAAGTTTCTGCCAAATATTTCAAACAAATAAGACGAGCAACGAGACTATACTGACGGTTAGTAAAAAAATATCCTTTTTTGGCAACTGAATAACCTTTATTTAGAGCCTCGTGCCCGCCTACTTACCACCCGCGGTGTTTAGTACAACATAATATCAAAAAAAGCCTCGCTGTGTTCCGGCATAAAATATCGTATTCCAGTCCCACATCTTCGAGACCGGTGACCAATTTACATCAGGTCCCGTCTGCCTGTTTGTCGATCTTTGCTAAAGTAATTTAATATGCAAGTAAGTAATTATAAATGCTATAAAATTTTGGGTTGGGTTGAAATTTGGGTAGGCGGTGTGTTTTACAAACCGCTACAAGGTGATGTAATAAAATTTTGAAAAATAATCATACTAAGGGTGGCACTCCATACATGTAACTGAGGGATGTTTTTTTTTAAAGATAACATAGCCTTGTAGCTTATCAATGGATAGGTCTTTGTAAATGATAAGAAGGTATCTAAGTAAGTTTTTTGATAAACTCAATATTATGCGAGATATTCGCTTCTGAAGTGGTAAAAATGGCCCCAACCACCCCTTTTACTTTTAAACTAAAGTGAATAATTGTAAATTAAAAAACCGGCCAAGTGCGTGTCGGGCCACGCGCAAAGTATAGGGTTCCGAAGTTGACGATGCCCACAGTACCTAACACTTATTAGCATCTAGCTAGCCTGTGGTATGACGTGCCCGCCCGACGCCCCTGCCGCTCGAGAAAAATCATTGATTTTTAATCATTTCATAAGTTGGTCGACTATTACTCGTAAGTTTGTACAGCCTGCTTAGCTGTGATAGTTTTCCTTTCAACTACGTTATATATGCCCCAACCGTGATTTTTTTCAGCCATCCAAATACCACCAATTAGCTGGCAGGGGGGGGGGACACGTGACTCTAACAAAAAATAGCACTTTAAAGCTTAATCTTTCACAAACGCATCACTTAATCAAAAAATGGTTTTCACAAACCCACAATATTTTTTTAAGACCTATTCAACGATATGCCGCACCATGGGGTACGCAAGAAAAAAAATTACATCCCCTCTTTACGAGTAGGGGTGGTACCCTATAAAAAAATATATTTCAAAATTTTATTGTACCACTTTGTCAGCGTAACTAATATGTATATTCATGCCAAATTACAGCTTTCTAGAACCAAGCATCTCCGAGCAATAGTGCGGACAGACGGACGGACGGACGGACATGGCGAAACTATAAGGGTTCCTTATGGACTTCGGAACCCTAAAAACGGCCAATTAATGAGGACATTACTATATTAAACATTTGTACGCCAATTCACAGTAAGACTTGTTCGGCACATGTTCAGTGCAAATAAATGTTTCTTTCTCTCTCTCTCTCTCGTTTTTTATATATCAGGGGCCTCATTCGGGGGCAAAGGCATTTCATAGGGAATCTATTAGGAAACTAAAAAACGTCACAGCGCTCAAACTGAACTTTAAATCTAGTTATCTAAAGTTTAGTATAAACGCCTTTTGCAACCCTAATGTGCCCCCTTGAGGAGAAAAACGTGTATCCAATTAGATTAATATTTTCTTAGAACACGCTTTCATTTATTTAGACCTTAGTGGAATTCTGTTATAGCTTAGTGATCCCGCGAAAACGTATACTGAAAATAGCCCGAGTCAATCCCCGGCGAGGTAACAGACAGATAGACAATTACTTTACATGGGTATTAGTATGGATATAAAGTTATACCATGTATTTTTTCCAGGACATGCTATGTGACGACAGCATCGCAGATCTCACCTTCGTAGGAATTACAGGGTTTGCCACCCTCATCACCCTCGTCTCGTTATTCAGTGTGATTCTAATCAAGTTTTTAGGAAAGAAGTGGACTTATATCGGCGTGCACTTACTCTCGGCTGGATTGGCTGTAGTGATAGACTTGACTACCCTGGGATGGGCTCTTGTGGCCTTTGTCGGCATGCTGTGTAATGTTGTATGCATGGGAGTCACCACTAGTTACGCTGTCGAGCTGTTTCCAACCTATATGAGGTAAATGCCTTACAAGGTTCACGATTCAAGATAAGGCTTCGCGATGACTACCTATTCTCTTTTCTTATCATTATTAAATAGGTATTACATTGAGTATTTGCATGGTTATGTAATGTGATATACTCGTACCTACTAGCTGTTGCCCGCAACTTCGTATGCGCTAGGTAAACATTAAAATGTAAAATGTTCCCGTTCCCATGAGAATGTCGAGAAATCTTCTCTTAGTGCTCCTGTATACTCCCCAAGGAACCTACATGCCAAATTTCAGCTTCCTACGACCAGTGGTTTCGGCTGTGCGTTGCCATAAGTCAGTGAATCAGCCAGTAACGGAAGAGATTTATGTATATTTATGATGATTGACTATGGATATAGCAATCAGTAGACGAATTTCGTCTGGATGGATTGCAGGATAGATTTTATTAAGGCGCTGACAAGACCTAAATTGACTTTATTTAAACAGTATTTAAACGAAAACTATTTGATTTTGTAAGGCGAGTAAAAATACTTAAAAAACTTGCCATTTCGTAAAAAGGATTTCATTAAATCGGTTCGATGAAAAAAAATCGCGAAATTACGTCTTCTAATCCTATTTAAACGGTTCTATATAGTAGATTGTTTATCAAGGGACTAAAACAAGCCATTATGACACGAGATGTTTAGCCACCCGAGCAGAGCGAGGGTGGCTATAGTTCGAGTGTCATTATGGTTGTTTAGTCACGCGTTAAACACTCTGCTTTTCACTTCGAATGCGAGGAAAAAAAAACGAAGTTCCATACAAAATTACGATATTTATTATAACAAAGTAGATAACCGGCTACTTCCCGATGACCTAGAATCATGAAATTTGGCCAGAAGCAAGGTCTTACAGCACACGTACAGGAATAAATCTGATAACCGTAAATATTATATATTTTGGTCCAAGAAAAGCCAATTTACTATTACAAAGTTATCATTTGCGGTTGGCGCAGTAGCCGTGTCTACTTCAGCAACCGCAAATAATAAGTTTGTATTGTTAAATTTGCATCATCAAGTTTGTAGGTACGGAACCCTCGGTGCGCGAGTCCAACTCGCACTTGACCTGTTTTTTTATCACGTGACGTTTTGAATGATATTTAGCCAACAGATTCAAAATATTTTAAAACTAATTGGGTCATGCATTATTAAATGTATTCACTTTAAATAAAACAAGATTCATAGGTATTCGTAACCATTAAATCGTGTTTCACGAAATTAAATCGTTTTTTCACGCCCTAGAAATTGTCTAGGTTCACTGGAAATGGGAATAATCCTCCTTTCACAAACTCTGTGGTTGGCTGTTTAGGCGGGTTTCCAATGTCAATTAAAAAATTTTTACTTTAGTCCCTAGAGACTAAAAAAGAGCTTTAGTCCCGATGTGCAGAGACTAAAGTAACATTTTAAGAGCATGAGACGTGAAAAGTATATTTTTTAACGCCGCGGTCGTGCTTCTCGTTCTCTCCAATGCCTGCCTCGGTTACTCAAGGTCCATTAGCTCTTGTCAGCGTCTTAAAGACTAGCCGACTCCCGCGATCCGATCTCAGGGCTTGATTGATTTGCAGGGCGATGGCTGTCGGCTTGTCCATGATGGTGGCGAGAGCGGTATCTTTCATATTCTTCAACATCATTGGTGTTCAATTGTTGACCAACTGCAGTAATTTTCTGCTTTATCTCGGGGTGTTCCTGTTTGGTAAGTTCAATGGTTCTACTTAACCGACAAGGCTTTTAGACACGCGGCCAAGTTATGTCTTATCTGAATATCTCGGTTTGTTGACTTTAATATTGATGAAATAAATTTGCATTATATTTTATTTTATTGTTTCAGCTGGAGCCGTATTGGGATTTTTCCTGCCCTCCGATAAAAAGCCCACCCAAGATGTCAATGAACCCAATAATAAATGCACAGATATAGGCACCTAAAGCAAACTGAGTGACGCTTAAGTATTTAACGTTAAAAAGTACACATTTTACATGTATGTAACGCCGTTTCACAGCGCGGTTAGGTTCTTTTTTTCCCGTTACCATAGGAATTTCTGGAAATCCTTTCCACTTCCCAAGGAACCTACATGCCAACTTTCAGCTTTCTTCAACCAATAGTTTCGTCAGACTGTTTCTAGTTTTGTATAATTATAGATGTATATAGATAAAGATTTAATAAAGTGTGTGAAAGGCGGCATGTTGAAAATTTGGGAGAAAGCTTTCCGTTTAACTAGTGTAGGTACTTCAGAATTATTCAGTGTTTTATTCACCTTCAAAAAAGGTTCAATCTATTTGTCTCGTGTACAGGTTTACACAAGAAGGCGCGTGGATTAAGCAAAAGTTGACTCTGCGTCAACGGCCTAAGTGCTTCACCGCACGCCTTCTAAGTTATGTCGTGCTGTACCTTAAAGAAAGGAATATTTATTTATAAGCGAAGATTACTAAATACAAATGTTAAATTAATGGAAAACGCGATCTCGATCTCGATTTTAACCTCTTTTGATGTTAATTTATCCGCAGTCCGTAATATTCTATAAAATGTTGGAAGGTATGCAATTATGCATAAAAATGTAAATTTGACTAACTTTGAACACTTCGTAGACACTTTTTCTATAGAAGTAAAAGATAACTTACTAAGTGATAAGAATAACTTTTAATAAATGTCACAGGTAACTACCTAACTTTAAAAGCTAAATTTAAAAGCAACCGACATTATTTTTACATAAACACAAGCACTGCAAAGCGAGCTTAATGCAAGCCTTTCAATACCGAACTATTTGAACAAACGCCTAATCAAGGTAAACACCGCATGCGTATTCACATTTAGACTGGATGCAAAACTGAGTTGATTCAGCTTAATCATAAGCGTAAATGTTTCAAACAGACATTTACATTTCGTTCATTTCAAAATCTGTACATCTCTTATAGGTATGCTTTCGTATTCTGTATAGGTATAACATACATACTTACCTACATGTATACATACACTCGAAAACGTAAACCTCCTACTGGCGCAGTCGGGTAAATAACTATCCTATCCTATCCTATATACGAAAGTCTGTATATGAAAGTTGACTTTCCATATTTGAATTTTCCTCGAATTTTCATAACAATTTTGAACACAACTACCTACTTAGACGACGGGCTTGAGCTAAGTGTTTTGCCTTTAAAATTTAATAAGCCCCCGGCCTACATCGACGACAGAAGACATCAGAAAAAAGCGGATTAATTTTCAAATCTGTGAACCAGTTTTGTTCAAACACTACTGATGGCTACCCCCACTACAGCCTATTTGCGCCCCACTGATGGACACAGACCTCCTCTCATTACGAGAGGGTTTGGGCTAGTCCTCACGCGGACCCAGTGCGGATTGGGGACTTCACACACATCTTTGAATTACTTCGTGGATGCGTGCAGGTTTGCTCACGAGGTTTTCCTTCACCGAAAAGCTCAGTAGTAAATTCAAATTGAAATTTTTACATAAGGAGGCGGTAGGTCCAACCACTAGGCCACCACGGCACACTACGGCTTATCTGGCTACAATACTATTAAATTAATACTTTAAACTGAACAAAACTAGTGGCTCTGAGAGTTGTATAAACCTCGCTATTATTCTACTTTTTCTTAGCTTAAACTCATTTTAAAATTACGATACACATAGCTCCGCCATAAAAAAAAATATGTCGATGGTATAAGCAAACGAGCGCACAGCCCACCTGATGATAAGTGGTCACTGCGGCCCATGGACACCGAAATCCTTTGATCCCCCATTAAGAAACCATAAGATCTCGAATGCGTTGCCTACTCATAGAAAAAATAAGGACTACCTAGAAGGACCACCTTCAAACAAATCAGCGTACGCCCGAAATAAGTAAAAAAAATTCAGTGGAAAAACTTTAAATTACATTGATTAAGTACTTAAGTGTTAAATG
This sequence comes from Aethes cnicana, assembly GCA_963971205.1. Classification (NCBI taxonomy): domain Eukaryota; kingdom Metazoa; phylum Arthropoda; class Insecta; order Lepidoptera; family Tortricidae; genus Aethes; species Aethes cnicana. Next base: position 6,055,545 of record OZ020276.1, on the reverse strand, counting down.
CGGTATGAAAAGTTAAAGCACCCTGCCTATTTCCGATGTGCGCAGTAAATATAAGGATATTGTTAGTCTAATTAACTTGTATCTGGTTAAATATAACACTAATACTTATTTCGGGCGTACGCTGATTTGTATAAAGGTTGTCCGTCTCGTTGGCCTTGCTATTTCTATGGTTTGACATGGTTTTACTGACGATTATTTATTTCAACGTTTTAGTCTTGAGGTTGTATGTGCGATAAACCTACTAACGAGCGTCTAAGTTCCTTTATTCACAAGAAAATTTCCATAAGCTGTAAAAACTTGCAGCTAAAACACGGGTTAGCCCACAATATTTGCTTGTTTGTGGCTATCGAAACCTTATTTTAACCCGAGTCGAGTACCACCACAGAATCGCCCAAAGGAGCTCCGCATCCGGGACGCTAGTGCTTGCGTTACTTTGTTTACGATCGAGGAAAGGCCGCAAACATCCTACTACACGGCCTCTCGAAACAACTACTTACTTCTAAGGCGACGATTCTATGTTAACTCTGTACGGTTTTAGATGGTTTTATAATGGAGGGTGGAAAAGGTAAAGCGTCGATGTTATGCAAATTACAAAGTATAGTTGTGTGGGCATTTGGCATTCACTATGCAAATTGATAATGTAATTTTAAACGTAGCTACTTTCTGTAACCCATTTAGCCTATTTAGGTCCCATGCACTGCTAGGCGCAGGCTATCTCACATCCAGGGATGGATAGGTCTTTATTCTCCACGATTGCCCAGTGTTGATTGGGGACTTCACAAACATCTTTTAATTACTTCGCAGATGAATGAATTTGAATTTTGTTTGTCACTTGGTTTGCCGATAACAAATAGTCTTTTTGTTGTCCGTACCATATCACCAATAAACTTGCTGCATACTACAAAATATTTTCAATTATAATATAATTGTTTTCATTTACATAAGCTAAGCAGAGCAGCTCACGCCAATGATCGCCGTTCCATTATTGTATTTGCTATTTTTAAAGCAACTAGTTTCCAGATTTGATTCTTAACGAGCTACTCGATTAGATGTCGGAAATGGAAGCAAATAACCTGAACCACCGAGCCGTCTCGTCATATTCCGTGATCGATGCTCCGGCTAAATCTGGCGCGCTGGTTTAAGTCGGCTAATGTACTAAATAATAACAGTACAATGTCTAATGTGCTACATTGTTAATAATGCTTTTTGAAATTGTTTATTACTAGCCTACTAGCCTACTCTTAGTTACAGCTGGACGGAGTTTGGGCCATAGTCTCCACGCGGGTTCAGTGCTGATTAGGACACATTTTCGAATAACTTCGCGGATGCGTGAAGGTTTCTGACAACTAAGGAAAAGCTCAGCGGTAGATTGAATTTTGCACATAAGTGTCATTCCCAAATTTGAACCTTCTTCTTTACATGAGTGGCGAAATAATAATCGAACCTTATCGACCCTGACATCATTAAACAATAGGGATGACGACATTTTTTTTTTCTTAGTCGATCAGGAAGATTATTGAAAGTATTGAACACGTTTTTCTTCTTTCACGTAATCAAACTTATACGGAGATATATTGAGTTGAAATGTCGCGTGACGTCACGGTTAGGTACGATTTATACCTAACGGTGACGTAGTTAGCCCTGTTCTCCAACTTTAATGCGTTTTAACTTAGTCATTCTTTGTTAGTTTGATAAAACAAAAAATACGTGTCTAATGTATTTTTATTTCCTGACTGACGGACTAATTAGAATTTCGTATTCTTCGCCCTGTCGTCATGCCTATTGAAAGGATTTATCCATATAAATCCTTTCAACTGTTTAATGATGACAGGGTCGATAAGGTTAGATAATGGTATCTAGAATCTTTCGTTTGATCAAGTTTCTATCATCAATTTCTTTTTGTTCGACCTTCATTAACATTCTTATTCTTTGGCGATTGTACCTACCTATCATAATACTTTTAATACTTTAATCGGTTAATAACGAGCCTAGCAAAAAAATACAGGCCTTCACAGAAAATGATTGTGACACATTTTTAAATGGAGGATTTAGCACAACAATAAATCACTTTTCTAATATCTTCAGGATTATGCATCATTTATTAAACAAAAAACTTAAAAGGCTGATTCGAATGAGCCCATCTAACTTTACTCATTTGTTCTAACAACTTTATTCCGAACAATCGAGTCGAATCTGTAATTTTTTTGGCACCTGTTCAAAAAAAATCCCTGATTTTATCTGAGAGTAATTCCTCTTTAACTTTTTTAAACCTAAGTTCAATTAAATAATATTAGGTAGCAATTGACAATGTTACGAAAATGTTTCAGTTATTTAAGCCTCAACTTATTAGTTACAAAATACACGGCGATTTTGCTCATCGCTATTCTTTTTATTCTTTGATTACATTAGCTACAAATAGTTGTAAGAGGATATATGAGCCGAGGCCCTTTTCAGATTTGAGAAATTTAAATCAATGTTGCTGTCTCGCAGGCGCGAGCGGAGCGGAAAAAGGTGCGATAAGGACAACTGCAGCTCCGTCGAAAAATCCGACGTAAAAAACGAGGTTTAGTTCTCGACATCTTCCTCCTCCAAAATTAAACCAATCGTAATGAAATTTCAGGAACTGGATGAAAAGGAAATTATCTGTGTCTGACCGTTTTTATATTTGCGTTTATTGTTGTGGTATTTGTATACTTACCAGGCATTTCTTTGCGGCCTAGTCGATTGGGCCGTTTTCAGCATTGTTTGGAGTCGCCTAGTTCTTTTAAAAACAAAAATATCACTAAAAATCTCTGGTGAAATGTTCCCTCTGCGCTACAATATGAGATGTTTTAAAAAGAGTGTCATTAAATATCTTCGGGACCGGCAACGCATCGGTGACGCCTCTGATGTTACAAATGTCTATAGGCGGCAGTAACCACTTTCCATCAGGTGGGCCGTCTGCCTGTTTGTCCATCTATAATAATAATTAAAAAGAAAGCAAAACGTACCGACATAGATACTGACGATATTAATCTTATTTCAAAAAATCATTGATCTACGGTCAAAATCTGGCCAGGAAAATGTCGAGAACGTTTGTATGGAAAAATTACCACTCGCATGTCCTCTTATGGAGATTTTTTTTTTAAAGTATCAAATTAAACATAAGTAAAATTTGTAATAGTATCCGCGAAATAGGGGCGGTAATATGAAGCAGACCCAAATGGTTGTCCCCGTTTGGCGCGATTAATGAAACACCGAATGTGACCGCTCCAAACAATACTTGAACACAATAGTCTCATACATATGTATTTGTCGAGCCGGGGATCGCAATATTCAATATCGTCCACGTGAATTTCAATAGAGTATCTTCCAAGAGAAAATTGGAGGGAAATCTGAATATTCTTCGGCAATTTTGAAAAAATATGTTAATCTATTCCGCGAGAGATGGCGACTGTTTTCATAAATTGATTGCTTTGAGCCAATATCAAAAGAATTGTCAATATCGAATAATTGACTTTATAATGACTGTAATAAGTAAGAGATTCTATCCCCTTTCATCGTTAAAACCACTTTTCTATTTCTGTAGTGCAGTCTAATTAATCGTAATTAATTAGGCTGCACTCCAGAAATATAAAAGTAGTTTTAACGTAGGAAGGACGAAATATTTTATTTTGGTCAACAGAAAAAGTGAATTAATGAGTCCTTGTCAGTGTCAATATAACGTTGAGTAATATTACTCAATAAAACACCATGTGATTCAAGCCGAAAACACGGTATTATTAGAACTAGTGTCGAGAAGCAGGTGTACAAAAACGCATCGTATTCCTGCATGTATTATACATATTAAAACAATACAAGGGCGGGCCTTTGGCTGCCTTCGTTTACAAATAAATACAAACAACGTTACCTACTCTGCAGCTGGGCAGAACTGTAACTACTATAAAATAAAAGTGTTCACATACAACATACCTATAACAAGTTGTTCTTAATTTCGTTAATGTCTCGCCGTAATAGAATATTATGCCGCAGTAGCCACCTTCATGCGAACTCGCAGGAACAACTTCAATTAAGGAACAATATACAGAAGTCTTAACAGCGTTTTCTTGTTCGCTGCAGTATGAAAGAGAAGCAATTAGCCAGTAAAGTGAGTGCTGGGAGACAATGGCGCCCGCTTAAGGTTCCCGCACACCAAGTTTATACGCCGGTAGTGTGTAGACAACCTAATTGGCTGCTAAAGGGGAAATATAATAACAATAGGCTTATTACTTCCCCCCGCGAATCATCCTTTGATATGAAAAGGCGTTTAATTATTTCAGGCTTTGTTTCGGCGGGTTTGCTATAAGCCTCTTTCGCGGCCTTTGGGTTCAAGTGCGCCGCTCTGTTTCCTTTATTTCTGACAGGGGGCGCTGCACTAGTGACAGGGTAATGAGCTCACGTGACCTGTCTTCCGCTGCTTCGACGAGACAACAATTTCCTGAATGCATGAAACATTTCTACTCAAAACATTGCACTTTGAAAAACTGGTATTGCGTGACTTAAGGGACGGTGCTTGTAAAATGTTTTTGTAGAATTTGTATGGAGAAGTTTTAAGTTTTGAATCGTCCAGTTCCAGTATTGTGTGTTTTGCAATATTTACATGTTGATACTGTGAATCGACGCGCCGAATTGAATTTGATTTTGTAAATAATCGGATCAATCACTCTGGAGATGTTCCAGATGTTGTTGTTGTTGTTGGAGATTCTGCAGATGGGGGTAACTATCGTTTGAGTTTTATTTATCGATAACTACAATTACATTTTTCAGTATTTTTCTACATTAGGTCCTACTTGCGTCACGTTACTGCAGAGTGTTTATGGATTTGTAGATTTATGAACCTATAGACGTTGATCGTATTCTGAACCTCAAAAAAAGATTGTTCAAACTCTTACTTTCCGAATGTTGAAATTATATTTGTTATTCCTTACCTTAATCACTACTATATCTCCCCAAACATTCCTGAAATATCTTGCTTGATGTATTATTTGTGTTGTCTGTACAAACTGTCTGTGAAGTCTCTAAATTCAAAGGCCGGAATTCAACCTCCAAAGCTCTCAGTTTTTGCACATTCTACTAATGTATGTCATCGTATGCCTTTGCCAGAAGCCGTGGATCTTCGAACCACGGTCAATTTAACACTGAGACCACCGATAAGGGATGCCCCATAAATATTGGATTGGCTAACTACTATTGAGATTGCAACTTGGAGTATTATCTCTTTAATTGCTCCGGATGTCGTCATTCATACCGGGTCGGGTTAACTGGGTAACTTTGACCATTTGGAGAATGGATTCGATCTTGATGTAATTGCATTATCATCGCTTGTTTCAAATACAACAAGTAAATAACACAAATAAATAAGACAAATCGAAGACCATGTCCATAATCTCCGTAGGTATATTGTTTTTTTTTTCAAATCAAATAGCATATGTACTTCCCCGGCACTTGAACTATCTACATAGCCAATTTTATCTTAAGTAGTCCAGCAACTTAAGTGTGAAGAGGTAACAGACTGACCAATAGACACACTTACTTTGTCATTTATAAAATTAAAGTACCTAAAGGTACGGTTTGGTATGGATGCACACATTATGTAGAAATGTCTTGACAATAGATCTAAATCTAAACTAGATTGAGTAAAGTTACAACGCTATCCTCTGTTATGTCCGGAGAAATACAAGAGGAAAACAAAGGTATTCAGTCACGTGCCCGTGAAAATTTTCTTTTACCTTTTACTCATAAAACTTTAACACCCGTACAAAGTCGCTTTTAACAAATGTTTCTTTTATTCGACGAAATCCAGCTATAGAATTTACACGTGTAAGGCGGAGGAGAGTTTTACCTAGTGAATCTGACTGCTGAATATTTTTAGGTGTATTTTTAATATGACTTACTTATTTTTAAAATGTATCAAGAGTAAACTCTATTTAAATAAGTCCGTTCTTACGCTGGAGGCTAAAAACAGAAAGAAATGTAACATTGGGCAGAAGCTAGTCAATAAATAAGAGAAGAATCGAAAGTAAGTAAACAAATAAATTTTCTTTTGCCAGAACTTAAAATACCCAACAACTTACAGTTACAGTCTACCTGTGTCCCAATGCTGGGCGCAGACCTCCTCTCGCTACGCAATCGCCCATGTATCTTTGACACACAACATTTGTCTTTGAAATAAGTACTTCATAAATGCATAGGTACAGGTGTACACGACTTAGAAGGTGCGTCGATTAAGCAATAATAGACTCTGCATCAACGGTTTAAGTGCTTCGCCATTACGTGCTACCTAATGGATTTCTCGTTTGAATTAAGTTTCTAAAAAAAATATTTCCTTCTTATGTGGGTGTGGGCCGGTTTTAAATCTTCGAAACTCTGCGAACTCCGAACATGAGAGGCGGTGGCCAAACTAATAGGCTAAAAACCTTACTGGGCCTTGTTTAATAAACGTTACAATCCTACAATTTTGTAAAAAAGCAACACATTTGTAAACATGTGCGACAAGTGCTGTTTAATAAACATTACAAATATGTAAGGAATTTCCAAGTGAAAACCTTACAATTTTTTCAATAGTAAATGCTGTTTAATAAACGCTTACATAAGTAAAAAACGCCTGTGGATTTAGATAACAATATTGTATTTACAAATGGGTAGTTGTAAGTTACAAATTTACATTAAAATGTATTTTTATAGAAGATATTAAACTACGAGGGCAGACTTAAAATATAAATAGTTAAAACGTTATCGTCAGTGATTTACATCACATTTGAGTAGTGCATTTCCGAGATAATGGAATAAAATAATAAATTAACGATTTTACCATTCATACACGAGAACAAGGATGTGCTATTCGGGCGGTTTAGTGACAAATTGACTCACGAGTTTAAAATAAACAAGTGGAAAGACATTGCCGAACAATTAACATCTATTAGGCATCTACAACAGGGATTAGATATCTCCAATCTCCAACGTGACACAACATGGCAAAACTTTAGGAAAAGGACCATCGTAAGTAATGTTTTTGATATTCAGAATAATTAAGTGAGGTTTAATTACCAACTGTACCTAAATTACAACTATTATGGTTGGTTGTGATGATAACTTAGCTCAAAACTAAAATCATTCCGTTTACGTAAAACTCGTCGTCGCCTTGCAACCACTACTTCAACATCACTGTCATCACTACTCGTTAACACCATTTTTTTCTAATAAGTGAACTTGGACAAAATTGTAACACTACGACACACAGTGAGATCGCCTGTAGGAATGGCACTACAATTTACAAAATTTGTTAACTTGTATTTACAATCTTGTGTTCACTAAAGCAGTTTTCCCTACAAATATGTAAATTGTCACCTTTTATTAAACAGAAATATGTAGAATTGTAACTTGTAATCTACAATTACAATTTACAATTTGTAATGTTTATTAAACAGGGCCCTGGTATACCCATTAATTGTAATTTAATAAAACTAACCGATAGGAACATAAATAGTTCACGCAGCGTTTTAACCCCATTCATTTTATACCCCTGTGTACAGTAAACAAAGAAGTTTCCTTTGTAACGCGAAATGCCGGCGAAGGCGCGGCATCAAATTTCAATTTTATTACGGAACGATACCTAGAGAAGAATGGAATCCAAACGCCGAACATTTGCGTGGCTTCAGTTTTTTCTTTAAATTTCATGTTTTGTTTCCATTTTCTGCTGTTTGAGCGGCACTTGACTCGCGTACTTACATGCGCTCCCAGCCATTATATTCTCACCAGGTGTAAGTAATACTCATACGTGAATTACTTTTATGGAGTTTATCTAGCTGAATTATTTCGAAGAGAAATGATATTTATCATTTACAAATCTTATCTCAGGACACGAAGAGCATAGCTTCGATGCGGTGATACGGCGCTGAAATTAAAAAGCATACTCAGCAGGATCCAATAAACTGTGAGAAGAATGAGCATGCAGTGTTCATAATTCTTGCTTCGCTCGAGTTCTACATGTGATCCAGCTTCACAAGGTCTTGTTTAGTTGCTTTTAGGCAAAATGAAATGCGTACAACTCAGTGTCAAAGTACCTACACGAATACAAACTTTATGTTTTGCAAGTTACCTTACTTATTCAACTAGATACTAACTTGGACGTAACCGAGGCGACGTAGACATTAGTCTCGAGGCAGGGGCTTGAAAAACGAACCTGGCCTAATGTGATAAACGGCATATTAATCCCTGGCAGTCTGCCCTTATAAATAAGTCATCACGTATGTAAGGTGTCGAACAGTGTGCCACAGAGTACCGAGCGGGCCGCTGCATTACGTTTTCATGCTCTGCTAGGCGTGATCCCAAATTGGAGTAAATCTAACCAAACCCCCCGAAACCACTTTATTTCCATAATCACCTTTAGAGTAGGATACTCATAAGTAATTTGTTAACTAAGTTTGTTATTCGCACACGTCGTGTTTATAGCAGTAGAGAATCACAGCAGTGAGTTTTTCTTTTTTTTTAACTTTTTTATGAAGTTGTATTCGGATTACAAACTGAAATCTATTGATAATGATACGAGCGGTGGAAAATAAGGAACGGTCGATGCGGAGAAACGCAGCTGCGCCCACGTGCACTGTTGAACCCGATATCCTCGCCCGCCCAACACCGATGTAATATCTTTTTACCTTACCATATACCGTCTATGATTAATAGATCGATGAATGGATATAATTTCATTACACTTACGACGAACTTAAACATCATACATGAACTACGAAGTGCGCCATTCAATATTTGATGAGAAGCGTCATTAAAACATGGTATTTTCCAACTCCTCATTGTTGTGCCAACTCCAGTAATAATCGGAGGCTCTGCGCTCGAAGTTGTTGACCATTATGTATACCTGGGACAAACAGTCCAGTTAGGTAGGTCCAACTTCGAGAAAGAGATCAATCGTCAAATCCGACTCGGCTGGGCAGCGTTCGGGAAGCTTCGCAGTGTCTTTTCGTCCAAATTACCGCAGTGTCTTAAGTCGAAAGTCTTCGACCAGTGTGTGTTGCCAGTGATGACTTATGGTTCCGAGACCTGGGCGCTTACGATGGGCCTCATAAGAAGGCTCAAGGTCACCCAGAGGGCAATGGAGAGGGCTATGTTCGGGATTTCTCTGCGTGATAGAATCAGAAATGAGGAAATCCGCAGTAGAACTGGGATCACCGACATAGCCCGAAGAATTGCGAACCTTAAGTGGCAGTGGGCGGGGCACATTGCTCGCAGGACTGATGGCCGATGGGGCAAGAAAGTCCTGGAGTGGCATCCGCGAACCGGTAGACGAGCTGTCGGTAGGCCTCCAACAAGATGGAGTGACGACCTTGTAAAGGTCGCGGGAACGCGGTGGATGCGAGTGGCACAGGACCGGTCTGAGTGGCGCGCCTTGGGGGAGGCCTATGTCCAGCAGTGGATGTCTATCGGCTGAAATGATGATGATGATGATGATGATGATGAGACTTTTTTCTAAATTGATTTTCCAAGTCAACTAATGAAATAAAGATTACATCTTCTTCTTGGATAGAACTTAGAAGCAAGTGGCGTTCTGTGGTCCCTGCCTGCCCCAACGGGAAATGTGCCTGTAAATGTACCTACTCCCTACCTAACCTACCTACCTAACTGATCGCAACTGAATTTTAATATCGAGCTAACTGCAAATTTCAATAATTTACAACCTGGTTCCCATAATACGATAGGTACATATAATACCTGGTAGGCATAATATGATAATAGATAATGTAAAAAGTACCTGGGGCCTCAATTGGGAAGCAAAGGGATTTCAAAATGAACTTTAAATTTAGCTGTTTGAAGTTAAGTTTCTCCGGTGTGACGTTTTGACAATACCTATTGAAAATACCTTTCCTTTCCGAATGAATCCCCAGCATACTGTCAAAGAAATGTGTTTGTTATAATCGTTTTACCTACTGAGTCGGCCATATTTACAAAGAGTGAGTACAAGAACTTATATTGAGTTTACCCACTCAATATAAGTTAAGTACATATTCCAAGTTTTTATAATAGAAGATATGCCTCTACGCTCAAAGAAAATTGTGAGGAAAAGCAAAGAAGTCCGTTTAGTTGTAACTTCTTTCCTTTTTCCTTCTTACTCATATTTTTATTATCTTATTAAACTGTCAGAAAGTTAAAGATTTTCACTCTTCCCTGTGCCTTAATTCTCTGGTCAGACGATTTACGGGCGCGAGATAATCTCTATTTTTAATAAACTTCGCCATTGTTTTGTTTAAACGTTTTTTTATACTCTTTAGCTGTTTATAAACGTTTCGCAGGCCGAAATAATTTAATTATAAAATGATTGTTATCGAAAATAATTTGGTGCAGAAGATAAAAGAAAAAAAAACTTATATTATATACAATTTGATGTAGTTATCATTAAAAATATACCGTGATCCACTGCAAGCTTCGTCATGAAGCTTTAGAAATACCTATTTAAACTAAAGTTGATAGCGGTGTAGGTATGCATTGCATAAGCTCTTATCAGTTCTTACCTGAAACTCCCTGAAAGTCAAAACACATACTTCGCGAAAACGAGATTGTTTCCTCCAATTCCTGCATTCAATTTCATTTTAAAACCTCCATGTTTTAATCTTCTGGTCATCAAACCGTTTTTATTGCAGCACGAATATCCAATTAAACGTTAGAGGTAGTCGTAAATTTGGAAAAGTAAACCTACGGAGCCCTTCGATTCCCCTTTCATTAAATCGATTAGAACGCCGTTATTTGTTCTGCCTTTTATAGAGGTGAGGCTTTGATCACAAAATTACTAAAAACAACAGAACGACCTTGTTCAGCGTTCTTAATTTGATTTGTGTACTTTGCTTTTTATTCGCATCTTTAATAGGCGGCCAGGATCTCATGTTACTTACTACGCGGAGTGGACTACGGGCTCTTTTATTTTGTTTTCTACCTTTATCCAAAGGCCTTGTTTCACAACTAGTTATTTTATACTTAGCGGTAGTAAATTCTCGTTTGTACGGAATATACTGGGGTGCGAAAAATGACAACCAAGCTTTTTCTCCAAAATAAGAATACTAAATTATAACTCACTTTACTTCTAAAAAGAAAATCACCACAGACACATCAATGGGATCATTTATAACTAGGTAGCCGATGTCTTAATTATTTTAACGTCTCAATTTGGCAAATGACTTCCTGTCAGTCTTAAAGGGCCATTATGGACGTCACAAAGGGACACCGTTCAGTTCCTTTGAAGGTAATCGGTACAATGGTATGTACCGATTACCTTCAAAAGAACTGATTAACAACACTTGATTAGCTGACTTGTTGATGAATTTCAAGCCTTCATAGAAATTAATAAGTTCTTCAATACTTCCTGAAAGTAACGAGGCTCTGTTTTGGAAGACGAAAGTTGGTCTACCGAGATGATAATTAATTTATTACTAACCAGCTTCTGCCCGCTTGGAATTCGGTTATCGCTCTCCCGCGTTTTCCGGGATAAAAAGTAGCCTACACCCTAGGCCAATAGTATGGAAACAAACTTATATGACAATACTAAAAAAACTGTAATTTTCACTTTCACTAATAATAAAATAAATAAAATACTACAGCCTATTTGTATCCCAATGTTGGGCACAGGCCTCCTATCATCACGAGAGGGTTTGGGCTATAGTCTCCACGCGGGCCCAGTGCGGATTGGGGACTTATATAAGTTTTTATCAAAATACACCTAAACTTTGTTTTCTTCAATGTATCCACCCTTTGACTTTTTCACTGCAGCACACAGTCTCGGCATTCTTTGAATTAATTTATCAATCGTATCTTGTCCAATATTACCCCAAGCTGTTAACAAATGCGTCCACAGTGCTGATCTTGAAGTTGGACAAGTCTTTCTTATCTGCCTGTCCAGCTCATCCCACAACAACTCAATAGGATTGAGGTCGGGAGATTGAGGCGGCCAATCCATTATTTCGAGGACGCGTGATTTTTCTTTTTTCTTTAAATAGTTTGTACATAACTTGGAAGTGTGCTTGGGGTCATTATCCTGTTGGAACACGAACCTTTTTCCAATTAATCTGAGACCGGACGGTATGGCGTGCCGTTGCAATATTGAATGGTAACCTTCTTTTTTTAGAATTCCTTCTACCTGGAACAAATCTCCTACTCCTTGGCCTGAAAAACAGCCCCAGACCATTATAGAACCACCACCGTGCTTTACTGTAGGCACCACGCACGCAGGAATCATTTTTTCTGTTGGTAAACGACGAACAAAAACTTTCCGTTTTGAGCCAAATATTTCAAACTTCGATTCGTCCGTCCACAAAACCTTATTCCACTGTTCTAATGTCCAATCTTGGTGCTTCTTTGCCCATGCTAGACGTTTCTTCTTATTTTGAGGTCGAAGTAAAGGCTTTTTAGTGGCCACACACCCTTTCAAGCCGGCGGCACGAAGTCTTCTTTTAACTGTGGTTAATGAGACTGATTTTGCACGGGATTTATTCAACTCCGCACAAATTTCCGGGGCTGTCAGTCGTCTGTTATATTTTATTGCCATATATTAGGATGTTTTAATACTTTGGGTGCTGTTTTAATGTTAAAAAATTGCCTAAAGTAGTTTTTGCGTTACCAATACACAATAATAACAATGGAAATAACAAAAATGAAGAAAAATATCTTTGTTTCCATACTATTGGCCTAGGGTGTATGTCTTTTCCCGGTACTTCAACTTTTCTTCATCTCCTTTTACCAAATTACATCTAAATCGGTTCAGTGGCTGTAGCGTGAAGAGGTAACAGACAGACAGAGTTACTTTCGCATTTATACTATTAAGTATGGATTAGTGACGTAGCCCGGTTTTAAAATTAGCTGTCACTTTCACTGAAATAACTTTACACCTACGATTGTCCATGTACTTCATAAAACCTGCTCATACAAGCAAAGAAATACCAACTGACACATTTTAACTATTAAAAGACTGTCATGACGTGGAGAGCGGGAACAATAAATAAGACCTTTCAAGTAATCTGATAATTAATATAGGATGCTTAATTAGTATAAATAAGGGTAGTATAAATAAAACGTTATTGTTACCTGGGATGGCAGCCGGCCTTGCTTGAACAAACGAACTGCGATACCGAAGGTCCAAACTGTATCATTTTGAATTTAGAACAATCAAGTTATATTACAGGTATATTAGTCTTTTGAACATTACTAAAACGGCGCAAGATGAAAACATCTTACTTAACATATTTGTGAACTCCACTGTTACTCCAAATTTAAAATTTGAAATAAGTAATTCTCAACACATCAACGACAATACGAGTACATACTCGTAACATCAGAAATGTGCCGATATTTTCAACCACTGAATCGATGTTCTTCAAACTTATCCAGACCAGAAGCCATGAACCTGCTACTCCCGGAACTTAAATAATATATAAAAAATGCTCTGCAGCGCAAAGGTTACTACTGTGTTTCTACGTAAGGATCAAATTGTGGTGTCATTAATTTTATCCAGGACGAGAAGCTCACAAGTTTGTATCCCTCCGGAACAAATATTTGTGCGAAGAAAGTATTTGTCTTCGGTCGAAATGGACCCTGATTCGAGAGAGGTCCGCGATGGCATCTACACAATGTCCCGGCCCCGTGGGACATATTATCCACACAGATACAAAGTACTAGTCAAATTATGTTTTCACGCTACTTGCTTACAGATTTAAAACTGATGATTTGGTACGCGGTTTCGTTTTAAATTAATGATAAAAACTCTACAACTCTCCGTCAATTTATATCGTTCAAAATTAAAAGATCTCCCCCGATACGTATCAATAAAACATAATACCGATTATTCAAAGTGCTCTAAGCGCTATCTTCGCCCTCAAAAGTGGATACACAGGTAACAAAAGAAGAAATTCGCGGCATTTAAAACATGCAGCTACGTAGATATTTCGCGGTGCTTCCATTATTCCACATACATTATTCATGAATTCGGTGTCTCTGTAGAGTTGGTTTGAGAGCTAAATCTACTGCCGATAATGAACTAAAGTTTTTATTCGTTATATATCTGCCAATTTGAATAGCTACGCAATGTTTTATATTTTACAGAAGCTGCAATGGCGGTACAAAGGAGCTAACATAATAAAGGCTAACGAAGCTCCGGTTATAAACGATATCTGTAATAACTCTAATTCAAAACTCTTACAGCATTTGATACATTGAATAGTGAATTGGAGCGAGCGGCCTTATTTTTGAATTTGAATTTTCTTTGCCGTGCATACTAATTAACAGAAGCAGTGGTCTATTTTAAAAACTCCATATCATTAGAATGTATCCTTGTAATAAGACTGAACAGTGGCAGCGCTTTTAGCCCCCGCAATACAAAGGCTCAACGACCCGCAACTAATTAATTACATACACAATACACCAAAGGAAAATCTTTATGAGGAAATTCTTAAGGAGGAACACAATCTTAAGGAGCTTTGCTACCTTTCAGACAAGGCCGAAATAATTCAAAGGGTTTGGGCGAAGAGGCCAATTAATCAGATTCTCTCAGGTCCGACGGGAGGCGGCATCTGCGCCGCTAAACTATGTTAATGAGGATTTCTGCGAGCACCAACTATTTATACTATAAGGGGCTCTTGTGTATTTTACTCATCACCGGCGTATGTATCGCGACAACCTCCATAATGCTTCATTTAATTGACAACATATCAAAATTTTAGTAAGACGTAATTCGGAAACCATTTCTGTATCTCTATATAAAGGACTGAATAAAAAAAACAGAATTTTTTTGTTCATTACTTTTGAGAAAATCGTGTTTTAGAGCGGGCGCTGCGCGCAGAAAGAGCTACTACGTAATTTTTGACTTACGCCCTTTTAGAATAAGGAGATAAAAAAGAAGAAATACGTGTCCTTTTAAATTAGGAGCTATGCATTTTCCGGGATAAGAATTAGCCTATATGTTGACCAGTATTATAAACTACCCCCATACCAAATTTGGTTGCAATCCCACCAGTAGTTTTCGAGTTCAATCCGGACATACATAAAATTTTCAAAAAAATTGTTATTTTGTGTTCAGTATCGTCTTTTTACTACACTGAGGGTACTCCCTCCACTTGATAGTTTCTTTTAATATTCAAGTTCCAGAAGCGACTTCTTCTACAGACTTCTTATTAGAAGACTAGACGGTGCCCGCTACTTCGTCCCGCGTAGACTGTACCGACGTGTACCGGACGATACTAAATATATACATAAAGATACTTACTTATAGAAGTATTGTTAGTGGTAGGGCCTGGTGCTAGGTCCGTCCGGAGTAGTAACACCGTCGTTCCTCGCGAATCTGCCGCCAAATAGCAGTGCTCGCACTGTTGTGTTCCGGTAGGAGGTTAAGGCAGCCGGTGAAATTTCTGGCACAGAAGCAAAGCATATTCCTTCTTAGGCCTCAGGGTAGACAACGCATTCGAGATCTTATTGTTTCTTAATGCATAGGATTTCGGTGGCCATGGGCCGCAGTGACCACTTACCATCAGGTTTTTGTTACCACCCCGGATGGACCTAGCACCAGGCCCTACCACTAACAAAAATCCTATGTTATTCCCAGGGTCTTGAACTATCTATATACCGAATTTCATCCAAATCGGTTCAGTTGCTTCGAAGTGAAGGAAGGACAAACTGACAAACAAACTCACTTTCACATTTATAATATTAAGTATGAAAGTATGAATAGGTATTAGTATGGATTATAATATTAGTATGGATGAACAGTTGAAAACTCAATGCTCGTAATATGCTGCGCTTGCTTCGCTATATCAACTCGGAAAATAGATGTATGAGATTATTTTGATTAGATAACTAATGAATTGAATTAAATTACTTGGATGGAAACTACCGAGACTGAAATATCTTGCCCTGTGTCGTTGATAGAGGAACTTACATGAAACTAAAGTTTTCCTACGAGACATTAAGATATAGGACTTCAAGTAAAGTGAAAAGTTCTCGAAAAGTTGCAGGATTTCGCCAACAAAGTGCTTGATGTTTTAATTAAAAAACGTTGTATTTAAGTAAAGCCGACTTGCACCAACGCCGCTAACCTCGGATTACAACTAAACCCGGGTTAACGTGCTAACCCGAAGTTAAAGGCTTGGTGCAAGTGGGCCTAAAATTTACACAGAACTAATTCAGTTAGCATAGTTATACTGCAAATTCTCCGTATAAATGTATTTTGATGAATTACATCCGCTCTAAGTGGCAAATGCATCTAAATCCTATTAAGTTATCCACTCCAGGCAATATTCGCTAATTAATTCTAAGAAGTGGCCATTGATCTATAAATTCCACGTCGGGTTGTTCGATTATTCGACAATGAATACCCTCCTTTGTGGGAATCCTTTTATTGATATTAATGAGGGCGCTACCATAGATCGCGATCCGACAAAGTAAGAATTTAACGACTCTGTTTACGGCACACTTAATTCGCAATTAAAGTCAAATGACGGCAGAGCGCCGCTGTGACGGTTTAGTACGAGTTGATTTGTAAGGTGCTCGGTTTCTTTTGACTTTTATTGCGTTTCCACAGCTTCTGGAACTTAATTTGGCTAATTAAATACAACGTTCTTCTAAATGAATAAATAAAATACCGGACAAGAGTTAAACTCGCCGGGAGACGGTTCCGTTCTTTGATGACTTTATACGTTAATATAAATATCACAGATTTCTAATAGGTTTTCCTATAAATAATGTACATAAGTATCAGAAGCATTGTATTCTTCCAAAATTTTAAGGCCCAGTAGGTAGTTTCGGATGTTGTAAATTTTTGCCTATTTTTGTTACTTGTTGAAAAATGTAGGTAATTAAAATCAGCTAAGCAAATTTAGCAAATAACGTTGCGTTCTGGGGTTGAGGTTGCATTAGCTACTGCCATTTAGGTCCCTTGTGTCAATGGAAAATTATTTCTATCGCTACCGGCAGTCGGTTCAGTAAATTGAGTATTAAATGTCAATTATCGTCCTTAAATGTTAATCTACCATCCGCATTACGATCCATTGAAGCAGCTTTAGCTTATCGAGTGTACTCAGCGTATATTTTTAGCTCTAATTTGTATGAAACTTGGTCGCAGACTCAGCCACGCCATTGCGGTCCGGATAAAATATGGGTGGGGATATAATGAACTACTTTCAGACTATAACGGTTTTATTGAAGTAGCCGACCTAAAACAGGGAAATCCTTGCCCAAGCAAGGCTTGTTCACTTCTTACATAAATATTTCAACTAATTATTAAATAAACTTTGGGGCATTCGTATTAATAATAATGTATTAATATATTATTACGCATACATTATTCAAGATTATAAATTTTGTATTTGGCTTTTCTTCATCCTTACTTTACGTCCGAAACGGCTGGACCCATTTTGATGAAATTTGGTATGGAGTTCAAGATGTTGGAAATAACATAGGATAGTTTTTATCTCGATATTTTAACAGAATCGAGTTTTCCATGGGTAAGACCATTTTTTGAATACTTGTGTTTTATATACCTGGCTTGTTTTCTTTATTCATATTCGAAATGAAAAGTAGAGTGTTTAACTCGGGTCAAAGCCCTCAGTTAACAATCTACTATACTTAAACTCCATGAATACAATTCTGGTACGAGACAAATCATTGATAAGTATGTAAATACGAATTAAGGTCATTAGAAAAAATATTTATGGCGTTGATTGAAAAATCCTAAATATCTCGTCCTCATTGTGACTTATTTTCTTCAAAATCAATAGCAAAGACTTAATTACTTATATAAGTTGGTGAGTATCTTAACTGACAAGTCCAAATTATGTCATAAGCTGTGCCTTCCCACATTTTACAGCCTTAATTGAACTACTAAAGTAGAGTTGCGACTAAACTGTTTAGAGTTGCAGTAGATGGATGACAAAGAAAGTAACCGTTTAAAAACTACCCCGAGCCCGCCATGAAGCCGAGAAGATTAAATTGTCTCACCCAAGTGTCGCCTCGTCCACTTTGAACTTGCCATAGGAAACTTCGGACGCGATTATCTTGTTATCTTTTGTAGTTTATTTCTCAGACAACACTATGCGGGCTAAAGGCTGCCATGGCGTTCTTTAATGACCTTCATAGTAACTTTAAGCTTTGAATTTGTTAGTAGTGAGATCTAAGTAAATTAAAAAAATATATGAAGAATTTTGAAGGATTACAGTTGAGAAAGAAAGAGGTGACAGGTACCTAAATATTGCGCACGTTGAAGAATATCGAGAGAACCTAATTCAGTCTAAATCACGATTAATCTCAAGCTCACGGAGATTAAATAATGGGCGCGCAGATCGAAAAGAAACAGTGCAAGCGAATTTATCGCATTCGAGTACAAAGTTGCGCCGGGGCCCGTGACGTCGCGGAAAAAGTACAGAACGGCAGCTACACTCGGGCAAATTCGCCATTATTAACTATACGGCTAGGCCGCACAAAAAGCTGGCAACTTTGTTTTATGCGCTGCAAAAGGACTAGCGTTATTTATTAGGAATCGGGGTAGTCGACGCGATCAGTCGGTGTCCTGCCGGCCGGCCGGGCTATAAATCGCAGGCTGACTGCACTGCAGGCGACTTCCCTCATGCACCCGTGGACAGTTTAATAAATAAACGATGAGCAGACAACGCGGCGCGGGCGGATTGAAACTGACCGGCCATCGGCAGGTGTTAATGCTATTTACTGGCGATAGACACTGGAATATACGATAAGCGCATCGCCTAATTGACATGTCGGACTAACACGCTGGCGGGGTAATGCGCTATTTTTACCTATCATGTTAGGTAATTCAAGTATACACTTTACGAACAAAACTGCCTTTTGTATTCTAAGAACCACGACGATTAGTCGGTGGCAACATATCTGCTGATCGAGTGGCGTCCGCGAATCGAGAGACGAGCTGTCGGTAGGACTCCAAGAAAATAGAGTGACGACCTTGTAAAGGTCGCAGGAACGCGATGGATATGAGTGGCACAAGACCGGTCAGAGTGGTGCGGCTTGGGGGATGCCTATGTCCAGCTGTGGACGTCTTTTGGCTGGAATGATGGTGATGATGATGAGCATATCTGCTAACATGAAATTCACGTGCAGCATAACGAAGCTTAGAAGAACAAAGAATTGTATTTCTATAACAATAAACAGTATTTTGAAGGAACGATAGGCGGCTTCGTAAACTAGCTGCAGCGCTGCAATTTTAATCCCGCTGTCAGACAGACTCAAGGCGCGGCGCACACGGGCACGGAATTATTGAACATTTCCTAAATATCGGACGGTATGGACAAACTGCATATTAGCTGAAGTAGCCGCTCTGTAGCTTCTGGTATGCATATTGGTTACGATGCTACGAGACTGTCTGCTACGCGTAGCAGTGCTACGCCTAAGGTCTACAAACCAACTTGTAGCAGGCTACCTTGACAGTTGTTATTAAAAAATATATGTATTTGATTTGTCAAAAATTGTATAGTTATTTTATTAAAGAAAATAATGTACACTGAGCCGAAGCCGAGATAAGTATACTGTAGGCGTTACCTACCAAAAGTCTAAAAGTAATTTCCCACAACGATTTATGAGCATTATTTAAGCAGCATTTTGTGCCGAGCCTTCATGGAGGTAGAAGAGTCAGCCACTCACGTCCTTTTGGAGTATTCTGGAGTGGCAATAACGTACCGGGCAATACGCCTCGCGAACCCGAGGTCGCTCCAGGAAGTCGTCGACAACATCAAGAGTCTGCTAGGCTTTCTTCAGGAGCTGGGTTGGCAGGAGTAGCCCCGCCAGTTCAAAACCACGCAAAAATGGGCGTCGAATTGCGGAAAACCAGCCCGCGCAAACCTATACCTATAACAAAGTTTTGTCATACTAAGTGTTCATTTGTTTCAAGTCTTCTATTTCTCTCCTGCAAGAAAATAATCACAAAGCTTAATCCGTGACGGCCCCGCAGTATAAAATGTGGGCTATTGAGTTGGTCAGAGCAGGTGAGTCTGCATTGATCCTGCACCTAACACTATTAACGTCGGCTTTGCCATAAACAAGTCTAAAAGCGCGACCGCGATGCACCGTAAATCTTCTGAGTTAGGTAACGATAGTTAAAGGTAAATACGACGGTGCATTACCGCCCAAGCCAGGCGATCGTCAACGATAGAGTGACGACCTGACAACACTCACTCGTGAAAACTTAATACTAAGCATGTAAAACAAACTGAGTATTTTAAGCAAAGCCAGTGGGGATTTTAAAAATCAGAAACACAAAAGGCTGATGAAATATCGGACCTTGTTACATTTTTAAACAACACTCAGTACCTGCAGTTCAATGGGGAACAAATAAACTATGCCCAATCTCAGACCAAAAATATTAGACAGCAAAATCTATAACAGATTACATTGACAGTGGCACAGACACTGGTTTATTAAAATAATCAAAACAACTGGCATCATAGGGCCGATCGGTCGGGAATTATACGTGTGAGTGTGAAAGAATATAATTTATTCATCGGTCGCTATCTCGGTCGGGGGCTGCGCTCAACGCGAATTTACTGCAAGGACCGGTTTTAAATTTTCAAGAATAGCCACGAGAACAAAGGATTGTCGGACTTTATCAGACGGTAAAGAGAGTAAAATGTGTCCAATGCACAAGCGCATGTTACAGTACATGTGGACAAGGTTTATAGCCGGCCGGGATACCACAGCCACCTGTACCAAGGAGACCTACTCCAAAGACTACAATATTACTCGAGACCTGACGACAATCGAGCTTCGACTTAAGCACTAGGCACAAAGGGGACTTCCCCTGTTAAAAGCTAATAACAAAACTCCAAAGGATTTTTACCGTCTGCGCCTTGATTTACCGAATTTCTTCATTAGATATTCAATAGCCCTTTGCTGAGATAATAATTATTAAGTTAAGTTTACTTGAAAATTTTGTTATGAAAAAGTCTAAAGAACTTTTTAATTGAAAGCGGATAGGCGGAAGATTAGCATCACCAGCTACTAAAAGTAAAAAAAATTGCTAAAATGAAAAATCATCAACTCACTTTTGCTTTCTTATGAAGTATTTTGTGTTAAAAGTTATTTCACAGAACCAGTATTTCTTTCTTTTCAAAGGTCATTTAATCAAAATAGCAATATGTACAATAGTGCATGTAATTTTAACTTACAATATTAAATCATTATAAATAATATCACTTTGTGAGGCTGTAGATACGCCCGCCTTTAAAAGTTTTAAAAAGCAATAAAATATACTTATAACTATTTACAACCACACTTATTCACATAACCAGTGATACTAGCTAAGCAGATACCTATCCAAATTAGTTAAACGCTTGGCTAAAGGTAGAAAACTCTACATGCTATTAAACATTTTTCACTATCTCATATTGGAAAAGTTGAACAACAATCGATTCGTTCTACGCGCGTTTGACGTAACACGGTTCGCAACTGTTTGCTCTCGACAGCGCCATTCCGCTCGCCTACAATCAAAAACTACAGTAAAGAAAGTTGCAATGTACCAAAACGTACTTAAGGCCATAGAAAAGCGCTTGTTGTTGCGAACTACTTTCGCTGGGCTATCTAACTTTTCCTGAAGTCTCGGTCTTTGAAGGCGAGTCTTAAGCAGAGTTCGAATATACGGACGGCTGTTATAAAATCAATGCGGCGCTTAACAACTTTGTACTAGTTAAAACGTCGGAAGTTTGCGTGCTACATTCTCTCGGCCGTAGGTGCTAGAGGCAACTTCATAGCCGAACCTCTACCTACTACCATATTCTTAAATACCTGCGCTCTTTGTTTGAAACTCAACCCTTTGTGTAAACAAACACAAAGACTGTAAAGTCACTAATGCGTCTTAGGTATTTGTTAAAGATTATAGTTAATGGTCATTAAAACAAGAAATTGAGGATACGCTAATGTCATAGATAGATTGCTACTATCTGCAAACCATTCATGCACCTGTGCATCAATAAACAAGGGAAAAAAGAGAAACGAGAAAACTTGTGTAAGTAACAAATCAAATATCAAACTGCAATAATATTTCAGGAAGAAAAGAGCGATACAAAAGAAATACAGCCGCATCATTATTTAGGAATTACAATTCAACTAGAGACGATTTGTAACAGAGACACCGAGCAATTTATTAAAGAAGCCCGTGAATAATTTATTTTAATTAACTAAGAACGACAGTTCCATTTTTCGCTTCCATCTAATTTTGCGATTTCTTGATGGTAGCGTTCTTAAACTGAGACATTCATTCAGAAAGTTTGAAATCGAATTAAATTCGCCCCTTTAACTAAACTCAATTTTCTTTCACGACTTCATTAAGCGAAGCCATTCCGGTGAGCCTCAGTAATGACCTCGAAGGACGTTAAGTCAAGATCGAAGGGAAAGATAAAAAGTAACTGAAATTTAATACTTTTATCAAATCAGTGTTGACGGCGGGCTTTGTGCCGGCGCGCGACACCCACACGCTCATTAGGCTGCGCTTCCACCAGAGATGTGCGAGGTAGCTTAGCGGTGCGAAGCTGTGTAACGGTGTGAATGTTTCCACCAAAGATGTGCGAGGATGTGTAACGGGCTCTTTTCAAATAAGCGGGTTTGTTAGAAGCCGCCTCGCAACACATCCCTCGCTAGACATCCCTCGCAACACATCCCTCGCTAGACATCCCTCGCAACACATCCCTCGCTAGACATCCCTCGCAACACATCCCTCGCTAGACATCCCTCGCAACACATCCCTCGCTAGACATCCCTCGCAACACATTCCTCGCTAGACATCCCTCGCAACACATCCCTCGCTAGACATCCCTCGCAACACATCCCTCGCTAGACATCCCTCGCAACACATCCCTCGCTAGACATCCCTCGCAACACATCCCTCGCTAGACATCCCTCGCAACACATCCCTCGCTAGACATCCCTCGCAACACATCCCTCGCTAGACATCCCTCGCAACACATCCCTCGCTAGACATCCCTCGCAACACATCCCTCGCTAGACATCCCTCGCAACACATCCCTCGCTAGACATCCCTGGCAACACATCCCTCGCTAGACATCCCTCGCAACACATCCCTCGCTAGACATCCCTCGCAACACATCCCTCGCTAGACATCCCTCGCAACACATCCCTCGCTAGACATCCCTCGCAACACATCCCTCGCTAGACATCCCTCGCAACACATCCCTCGCTAGACATCCCTCGCAACACATCCCTCGCTAGACATCCCTCGCAACACATCCCTCGCTAGACATCCCTGGCAACACATCCCTCGCTAGACATCCCTCGCACACACATCCCTCGCAACACATCCCTCGCTAGACATCCCTCGCAACACATCCCTCGCTAGACATCCCTCGCAACACATCCCTCGCTAGACATCCCTCGCAACACATCCCTCGCTAGACATCCCTCGCAACACATCCCTCGCAACACATCCCTCGCTAGACATCCCTCGCAACACATCCCTCGCTAGACATCCCTCGCAACACATCCCTCGCTAGACATCCCTGGCAACACATCCCTCGCTAGACATCCCTCGCAACACATCCCTCGCTAGACATCCCTCGCAACACATTCCTCGCTAGACATCCCTCGCAACACATCCCTCGCTAGACATCCCTCGCAACACATCCCTCGCTAGACATCCCTCGCAACACATCCCTCGCTAGACATCCCTCGCAACACATCCCTCGCACACATCTTTCCCTTGTTTTGTATATACAAAAACTTCGCTCCGCTGAGCTGTTTCCACCAGAGCTAAGCTGAGCGAGGATAGGTAAATGAAGTGTTTCTATTGGTTCATGACAAACACATTCCTCGCAACGCATACTCGAACCGCTCAGCTACCTCGAACAATCTTTGGTGGAAACATTCACACTGTTACACAGCCTCGCACCGCTTAGTTACCTCGCACAGCTCTGGTGTAAACGCAGCCTTACCAACCTACCTTTATCTCACAGCCCGCGACGCCCTCGCCGAACTACTTTCATGCGGTCACACCTACTTTCAACTAGCAAGGTTTAAATAATGCCTGCAACTTAAATTATTGCAGAAAACCACATTTCGAAACGGGATAGACCTTAAAAAATTAGTTAGTATTTATTTTAAAGTACTTATTTTAGCTAGCCACATAATATCACATGTCCATTTCAGGCCTATGTCCAGCAGTGGACGTCTTTTGGCTGAAATGATGATGATGATGATGATTTCAGACTTAGAACATAGTGGTATTGCATATGGCCGATGCCCAGTACATAAAAGGTTAAAAAACTTGATGATTTAAAGACTTGCTGCAATTTACCGCAGGACATTGGTACAAGGTGCGAACAATATAGGTATGCCGTAGGTATAGACTGATAGGATAGAAGAATAGTGGTGTACAGGTTTACACAACTTAGAAGGCGCGTTTATTAAGCAATAATAGACTCTGCGTCAACAGCTTAAGTGCTTCGCCGCGCGCCTTTTAAATTGTGTCGTGCTAATAGGTATAGAGCTCATCATACGAGTAGGTTTTATTATTTTATCACGACTCATATTTTCTAGTATCTTTTCCACTTAGCTTTTCGGTGAGGAAAACATCGTGACGAAACCTGCACGCATCTGCGAAGTAATTCAAAGATGTGTGTGAAGTCCCCATTCCGCACTGGGCCCGCGTGGGGAGGGGACTATACGTGTAGGACGCCAACCTTTTCCTGATGAGAGGAGGCCTGTGCCCAACCTAGACTGTAGTGGTAGTGATAGTGGTAGGTATCTTTAATCCCGTAGTCGGACAGACGGAGCCGTGGTATCCTTGAATTACCGCCTCATTCACAGGGTCGGGGTACAAACTCGGTTCGCACCTCTGAAACTGCAATGAAGACTACCTTTTCGGCGAAGGAAAACATCGCGATGAAACCTGCACGCGAGGAATTAAAGGATTTGTGGGATGTTCCAATCCGCACTGGGCCCGCGTATTTTAGTCCAAACCTTCTCGTGATGAGAAAAGGCCTGTGCCCAGCAGTGGAACGTAAATTGGCTGTTGTGATGGTGGTGAATGAACGGAACGACAGGATTTGGTTACGAGGCAAAGATTGCGTATTTGTCGGTTCACTGAGGAATAAAAACGGTCCAGTTGGGTGTGGAGTAGTAATTAAAATAAAATATAACTAAGTAGAAAGGAAATGTTTAACTACAAATTGCATTTCAATCAGTGATTTCAAGCCACGAGTCGTTCTAGCAATTACTATGGTTTTGATTGCCTTATGTAGGTATCGATACTAGGAAGTTTCCAAAGAAATGTTAATTTATTACATTCCTTAACGAGCCAATTCGTCGCCATTTCTTCATTACGTAAATACATTGTTGTTTGAAGGATGCAGAGAAATAAGTGTTTTTTTCTCTTTTGGTCGCATATTGTATTTGTTCTTATGAGTATCTAAATTACATACAGTTTGATCAGACTCTGTGCGCTAGTTTACTAAGCGGAAGGATCCGAACTATCCAGATTCTAGATGCTAAACGTATACAGGGGCTATATTCAAAGTCTTTAAATAGGAATCTCCCTGTTCCCTATAGGATCGCTCACGCGTCGCGTGAACTTTAAGCATCCCCTTTGAACATGTCCCAGATCGCAGGTTTCTGTGGCCCGAACCGAAGGTGAGGGCCATAAATATGCCATCTGGGGCTTTACGAATTACCGCCCGTGGTTTGTCAAAAGTTTTACGTCTTGCCTTGGCCAAGAAGTGAGATTTTCTCTCTGCGTAGCGGGGAGAAAATCCCACTTTATGGCCAAGGGTGATGTAAAAGTCTTTTTCACTTCACATGCTCTTAAAATGTTACTTTAGTCTCTGCACATCGGGACTAAAGCTCTTTTTTAGTCTCTAGGGACTAAAGTAATTTTTTTTTAATTTACATTGGAAACCCGCCTAAACAGCCAACCACAGAGTTTGTGAAAGGAGGATTATCCCCATTTCCAGTGAACCTAAACAATTTGTAGGGCGTGAAAAAACGATTTAATTTCGTGAAACACGATTTAATGATTACGAATACTCTTGTTTTATTAAAAGTGAATTCATTTAATAATGCATGACCCAATTAGTTTTAAAATACATATATTAATAGTATTCAAGTTTGAATCTGTTGGCTAGATATCATTCAAACCGACACGTGATAAAAAACAGGTCAAGTGCGAGTTGGACTCGCGCACCGAGGGTTCCGTACCTACAAACTTGATGATGCAAATTTAACAATACAAACTTATTATTTGTGGTTGGTGAAGTAGACACGGCTACTGCGCCAACCGCAAATGATAAGTTTGTATTAGTAAATTGGCTTTTCTTGCACCAAAATATATAATATTTACGGTTATCAGATTTATTCCTGTACATGTGCTGTAAGATCTTGCTTCTGGCCAAATTTCATGATTGTAGGTCATCGGGAAGTAGCCGGTTATCTACTTTGTTATATAAATATCGTAATTTTGTATGGAACTTCGTTTTTTTTCCTCGCATTGGAAGTGAAAAGCAGAGTGTTTAACGCGTGACTAAACAACCATAATGACACTCGAACTATAGCCACCCTCGCTCTGCTCGGGTGGCTAAACATCTCGTGTCATAATGGCTTGTTTTAGTCCCTTGATAAACAATCTACTATATTAAACAATTTTAAAACAAATATTCGTGCATTTACATATACAATCATATAAGATGAGGCACGTGCCACTCCTTACGAAATCACAAGAAACCACCTGTTTTTATCCTACAATGGATACTTCCCTCGTCTCCTCCACATTCATCCCCTTTGCCAATCCGCCCCTTGTGCCCTTCTTAGTAAAAAAATCCTAGATCCGCCCTTGCTCACGACTAATTCCTGATGGGTTATGAAGAAATCACAAGAAACCACCTGTTTTTATTATATCTTGGGTACTTCCCTCATCTCCTCCACATTCATCCCTTTTGCCCGTCCACCCCTTGTGCCCCTCCCAGTAAAAAATCCTGGATCCGCCCTTGCTAACGACTAATTCCTGTTGGGGTATGAAGAAATCACTAGAATCACCTGGATTTATCCAAGCATCGGTACTTCCCTCGTTTCCTCCACATTCATCGCCTTTGCCCGTCCGCCCCTTGTCCCCCTCTCCGAAAAAAATCCTAGATCCGTCCTTGCTCACGACTAATTCCTGTTGAAGTATGAAGAAATCACAAGACACCACCTGTTTTTATCCAACCATGGGTACTTCCCTCGTTTCCTCCATTTTCATCCACCTTTTCATGCAAGCTCGTTCTCGTTAGTTCAGCTCAGACTTCTTGGAGTTATCGGGAAAATTGATCGAGTGAGCCTTAAAACACCTGTGAATCCAATTCGACGACAAAACTTCGCTTCATTACGATCTGCGCGTAACCGAGAAACCTTCAATTTAGGAATTATCCCGAAACGACTGCTGAATTATTCAAACCTTAAATTATCGATGAAGATGCTGAAGCACAATATCTACAAAGAAAATTCATGAAAATACGGATGACTGGACGATTCGTATAATTTTATTCCAACGGTTTAAACGAATAAGGTAGATTGTTACACACAAGTGTTACCCCAGATCCAAATGGATCTTAACGTCGGCCTTTGTAAATTTATTAAAATTTGTGGAAATGTTTTCATTTAAGTATGATATCCATTTCAGTATTATTCATCTTGTGTAGGTACCTATAGTCTATACATGAGCCATGCTAGTGTTTCAGTACATTCATACTATAAATAAAAGAAAATATTGTATGACGAAATTTAACAGTTGCCCATTTCATACATCAATATCATGTAAGCAATCGCTCCTACCCGCGCCGTCGTCCACAAGGAATTTTTGTTATAGCATTCCCGCGTATAAACTGTGTTTTCCGGGATAAAAAGTAGCGTATGTCCTTCTCCGGACTCGAAATATCTCCATACTAAATTTCATCTACATAAATCGGTCCAGTGGTTTAAGCGTGAAGAGGTAACAGATAGACAGAAATAGTTACTTTCGCATTTCACAATAGGGATGTACGAAGCGGCCGTTTCACAAGAGCTGTTATTCTTTAATATCTGCCCCGAGGCCCGCTACAGGCGATACGAGGTAGATACACCTCGACCCATGGAAATATCGGTGCTCGCCAGCAAAAAACTTTTACTTATCTCTTTTCCAAGTCGCTTTAACATCTCGTTAATTCTACCGTTTGAAACCCATCGCGCAACGTCAAAGAAAATTTAATAACATTGAATCGCAAGAAATATTATTAAAATTGACGGAAATACTCAAATAATTGTTTCTTTAGTTGGTTTTAATCTACGGGCACGCGTTTATTACTGCGCAATTTCATTTTGTTACAATTACGACGTACCGTGGTTTTGTTTTGAACCACGTTTATTCATTACGAGAACCTTGCGAAAATCTGAATAATTGCCGAATTTATAATTACAATCTTTATTAGCATGCGGTATGCTTACTACTAGACGTATTATGAAGCTTAATTACATCCAGAATTAATTATATCTATTGACAAAACAAGGTTCGTCCTCATACACTTAATTTAATTTAACGCTTAATGGTGTACCTATGCGATTTTCTGCGCCCCGTTTTATCCACTCTACTCTGCGCGGAAGCGATGATCGCAGCGATCAAGTTTCGATAAAGCAATAAGTAGTCGATAAGCTACCCGATAGGTGTCGATGACCGAAACCAGCTTTATTTTCAAAAACTTTTTCCGTGCGCAACGTTGGCGCCTTAAATTTAAAATTGCCTTTTCAAGTCCGTAGGTGCTCTAGCATGGAAATTCCACTTATGAATTTTTACAAAATGAAAATAAAGTGACCGTAACTTCGACTATGAATTTAAAGCAATCTCATGCATCAAGAAGCACCAAGAAACCGGGAATTCCCTTATTGTTAGAACTTTAGTGATGTTATATTGGAAGACCGCTAAATAGTTTCTAAACTTCACATTGTTGCTAGTTACGAGTACATTGCGAACAGTAGAACTTAAACGAGTTTTAAATATGCAACGGCAAACACAGAACGTGATTTAGAATCCTAATTTAATTTGCCAAGTACGTAAGTAGAAGCGTGGCTGCAAACGTAGGTAACATAAAATGCAAGTCTCGGGTGTCAAGCGACGCTTTAATTTGAACCCAAGGAAAAGCCGATATTTTACTTAAAGAACAAATTTAGAAAATATCCTAATTCGAGAAGTTCTGCCCATAGGGAACGCCTTAATAAATATTGAATACCTTCCTACTCAGGTTTTTATCTCGGCCCTTAGCCATCTTATTACTTAAGTCAATTTATAAAAAGAAAAATCATCTTGATAATGCATCTCCATGGCATACCTAATCAAGTTAAAATATGTACTTACTTACTTCATATTGCGTTTGTGGGTTTGCCTTAATTAACTTTGACGTGCTAGTAATTATTTGAAGTATCTGTGGGGTTTCTGGAGTTTCTTCACTCACAATATTAATTAGCAAATCCTGTATACCATCGAAAATCCTCTTATTCATTTAATTAAAGTATACCTACTTACATAAAACTACAAATATCGTATGTACAAAATGAACTCCAGCATGTAACCCATAGTGTAAAAAACCGCTTGTCTCATAAATGAGCCTTGGTTTATAAAGTTCACAGAATTATGTTTATTCCGGACACATCGGGCGTCGCAATTAAATTGCTGCCTCCTCTTATGTTTAAATTTAGCTTCCAAAAGTTCAACCTTTTTTACGAATCATTGGAGGGAGGGAATCCCTCTGAACTCTGGGGCGGCAGATTCGACTTTATGAAAGAGTATGCACGGGTGTATTAAATGAAGACTTCGTTGGTTACAGTGGAACTATAAATTCGCTGCACATTTTAGTTTCTTTCTTGCAGTATGCATGGGCACTATGGCCCAAATAATCTCTCTTTTGATGAAATCAGCCATAATAATATACCAAGCAGTGCAGTCTCTATTGACATCTTCAGTATCTTGATTGTTCTTACTCGTAGGCAGGCAGGTATAGGTACCTTATTGAATTCAATTGAGATTTTCATAAACGTAAGCGGCTAAATACGTACCTAAAACGTATTTCTCAAGTTCTGTTGACGTATAAACTTCTCAGATCTTTTTGTAGTTTATAGCGCACATAAACCGTTTACTCTCAAAGCGTTTCACCCTCCATACGTGTCACGTCGTAACAAGCGCCCGACAAAGGTGGCCCTTTGTATCGCGAGGACATTATAGCTGAAAATCTGACCCTTTGTTATTAAACTATTCGGATAAATGTCACCGGCACCACGCCACCGCGGGGTCTGTACAACACATCAAGCCTTTCAAGCTTAAAACAACATTGACTTCAGGGGCTCTATGCAAGTCTTAAATAGGGATCTCGCTTTTCCCTATAGGATCGCTCACGCGTCACGTTGAACTTTAAATCTAGCTGCTTAAAGTTCACGTGACGCGTGAGCGATCCTATAGGGAAGAGCGAGATCCCTATTTAAATATACCCAATATAGGCCCAGGTGAAAGATTCATAAGAAATAAATAAGTCCGTGAAGCCGCTTCTCGATCTCTATGTTCTTAAATTGTCAATTCTTTCAAATAATACAAGTTTTTTTTTGCGTCACCAGTGTTTGGGCTCGTTGGGACGCGGTGGATTGGCTGTTTGGCATTCGGCCCTGTGCCCCATTCAGAGCGCAAAGAGGACGATTTGGTTCTTTAACGAGACCGCAACAGCTGCGGGCGTGTGATGACGACCCACTGAAAGGGTTTTTTTCAACACGACAAATAATATACCTCAGTAAAGACTCGGAAAATGCACCTTTTGTTTCATTTGTACCTACAAATAAGTATAGTTAAAAAGTACAAGTAGGTATCTTTTATGGTAAGGTTTACCTTGCGCACCTCATGGGAACAAATATACTAACTATACATGGTGGGTCAGAAAATATGGCAAATAATTAACCCACAGTATCGGCTATCGATTCTAAGTATATTGTATAGGTCTTTAATTTTTTTTGAGTTGGTAAAAAAAAAATTGTATAGGATTCAGGCGTCGCTCACACAACCAATCTCATATACATTTTTTTTTACCAACTCAAAAAAAATTAAAGACCTATATTCAATATACTTAGAATCGATA
This sequence comes from Aethes cnicana, assembly GCA_963971205.1. Lineage (NCBI taxonomy): Eukaryota > Metazoa > Arthropoda > Insecta > Lepidoptera > Tortricidae > Aethes > Aethes cnicana. The sequence goes on along the minus strand of OZ020276.1, from coordinate 6,024,400 downwards.
GCCGATACTGTGGGGTTAATTAATTGCCATATTTTCTGACCCACCGTGTATATATCGACCAAACGATAATCCATTAATAAAATTAAGATACAGTGTCACTAAACAGATGGCTATGTGATTGCGTTCCCGCGGGAACTATTCGTTTTTTCGGGATAAAAAGTAGCCATACCCAATAAAATTTCATCCAAATCAAAGGTCGACAAGTCGAAAGGTAACAGAGCTTTCGCATTTATAATCTTATACTTTAAACGCGCCAGTCTTGTATATTTATCTATTTATTTCTTTATATCCAAGCGATCTCGGAAACGGTTCTAACGATTTGGACGAAATTTAGAATATAGGGGTATACGGGAGCGATAAATCTATCTAGTTAGGTCTTATATCTGAGAAAACTGGGTTTTAGCTATTTCCACTCGAGCAAAGCTCGGTAGCCCAGGTCCTATTAGTAAAGAATAAATAAATAATAAATAAATATCTTGGGACATTTCACACATATTGACCTACCCCCAAACTAAGCAAAGCTTATACTATGGATGCTTGACAACGATATAAATACTTATATAGAGAAATACATACATATATAAATACTAACATCCATGACTCGAGTACAAACATTCGTGTTCATCACACAAAGTTTGCCCCGAGCGGGACTCGAACCCGCGACCATCGGAACAGAAGGCAGGGTCACTACCAACTGGACCAATCCGGCCGTCAAAGAGTAAAGAATTAAGGATAGTATAATAATGTACCTATAGATACCTATAGTATATAGAAACGGCGCTAACGAATTGAACGAAATTTGCAATATAGGAATTTACGGGTGCGAAAAACGATCTAACTACTCGTACGTCACATTTTTGGGAAAACTCTGCTTTAGCTATTTCCATTCGAGCTAAGCTCTAACGGCCAGATAGGAACTTATACTTTATTTTAAACAAGAAGGACAAAAAATAGTTAAGTAAGTAAGTACCTAGATTTAAGCAGAATCGGAAGTCTTAGTAATAACGTCTTCTTTTGACGGCAATTTTAATTAAAGTCAACACAAATTAGCTAGGTAATACCCAGCTTATTTTTACAAGCCGTGGTGGCCTAGTGGCTTGACCTACCGCCTCTCATGCAGAGGGTCGCGGGTTCAAATCCGGCTCGCACCTCTGAAATTATTTATGTGCGAAATTCAATTTGAATTTACCACTGAGCTTTTCGGTGAAGGAAAACATCGTAAGGAAACCTGCACGCATCTGCGAAGTAGTTCAAAGATGTGTGTGAAGTCCCCAATCCGCACTGGGCCCGCGTGGGGACTATAGCCCAACCCTCTCGTGATGAGAGGCCTGTGCCCAGCAGTGGGCCGTAAATAGGCTGTTGTAGTAGTAGTAGTTATTTTTAACTCAATTCAAAAGAAGGATAATAAGGTCGGTATAAGATTTATTTTTTATCAACATATGAATTTAAAATATATGTATATCTATTCTGAAATTGCATGTAGATACGGTCGACGTCAAAGAGATGTGAGACGAAAATGTTGTAAATTTTGCACCCTGCTCCGATGCATTAAGATCCAAGTCAAGAGTGCAAAATATCTCTTTGACTTCGACTAGGTATAGGTACCATTAGTCGGGTAGCACTAACATGAACTAGTTTTTTTGTAGGTAATATTTTCTAAGCGTATCGGTGTATTAATAAATGCATGTATGCGTGCTGTTAGCTCAATGTAGGAATAATTTCTCCGTGGTATAAGGGCACATTACGCCTCAGTGCGCGCACAATAGTTATTTGTGCAACAAGAGAGCAAAATTGTTTTTTGCTTCGAGTGCCATGTTTGAGTCCTGAGCTAGCGAAAGATTCTATAGTTGAATCACGAGCGTTCAGCGAGTGATTCTAGTTTAGAATCTTGAGCTTAGCGAAGGACTCAAAGGCACGAGAAGTAAAATAAATTGCTCTCGAGTAGCACATACAATTTTTCACCTCAGTAGCGAGAACACATAAAAGGTACTTGCAAAGAATACTTACAACACGAAAAATATGAAATAACATTTCTTCTTCACTCCTTTCACTCAAATTATTACTTGAATTTCATGTTTTAAAAGAATTACTTTAAAGTTAGTTATCGAAAATTAAGAAGAAAGACATGATTTGACATGAGACAATGGCGGCAATTTTCCAAACGTATGTTCGGAAACTAGTACAATGATAAATTTCGAATTTATTCGGTAATATTTGACAACTTTAAGTTTACTTTAAATTAAAACTTTAGTTTAAAATGATTACAAATAACATAATTATATGAAATATAAGTTATTTGAAAATTGTAAGATTTTCAGAAGTTAAATCAACGTATAATTTTAATGTTAAGACATTAAAATTATACGTTGATTTAACTTCTGAAAATACGGGGCACTGATGAGTTGCGCGTATCCGAACGTTTCTAATTCCGTTTTTTTTCTACGAAAATAGATTCGCAGTAAGACTTGCCTAGTATAATTCTACCTCTTTTCTAAAAGAAATGAAAAGAAGAGAGCGGATAAAATCGAGATAGTTTGAATTATTGGTATAAGAACTAGTTACTAGTTAGATGCCGCAATATGAAAAGACCATTCGCAGTAATCAAATTAAAAAAAAAAGAAAAAGCGCGGGAACGATTTAACTGTGGCTGCAAGGCTTAAGCCTTTGCCTTTGCCTGATGGGATTCTCTGATGGGATAAAAGGATTTAAAAAAAAACAAATTAAAAAAATACTTTGTCTCACTGAGTGAAACAAACACGATTTTGCTCACTAATTTCTGACAGCAAAGTCTACTTGTTCGAGCTGCTGAGGTGAAAAGGCCTTTTTATATAGCGCAGCATCGGCCGGGCATTGTGCTCGGATTCAAACAGGCACTAATAATAAAAATCCAGCGCGATCATATTAACAACAAAGAACGCTTCCATTTGTTTTCTAACATGTCCTTTACTTACCTATATGTATATGTAGTTACTATAAAACCGGTTAAACAATAATTACCTAGGTACTGATAACCTGAACGTGTGCCCTCTAGCTAGGTGTTACATTTTATAGTAACTACATGACAAATTAACGTTTCATTTCGTTTAGCACACTTTATATGTATTGTATACCCCGGGAAGTAAAAATTCATCTCGACTCATTCATCGCAGGCAGTTGGACGCACAGACAGATTGTCCCGCCAGCACAAAGTATTAAAGGAGCTAGAAAACAAAGCACTAAGCCTCAGGAGAAACAACAAAGTGGTCTGATACTTCTGTGGATTGTTGTCTTCACGGATGACATTTTAGGATGAAGCAAAATCTCTTTGCGGAAAACGTGTACACTTATATGCTATACATATAGGCACTAAGCGGTGGCGGTAAAATATCACATAAGAGTTGATGCATCTCTTAAAAAAAGTACACGAGAGTGGAACCATTAAACCACTATAGACATCAACAAAGCATTTTCATGTGCATACCATGTACATTTTCTCAAACATGCTCGGAAATGTTCGTGTTACTTTCAAAAAAAGAAGACGCGCTGCCGGCCTTGGCCAGCGAAAACATTACATTGTGTGTGTTTTTTTTTAATTCGCTTGCTATTTGAGACACCTCTAGTGTTAAGAAGTCTGCTAAGGTCGTGCAGTGCTCCCCTGTACTGCGCAACACACTGGAACGAAGTCGGGACGGAGATGATGTTAGAATTAAAATAAATGCTATACGTCTTTAAGTGGTTGTTTTATTGCTCAAAATAGAACCAGCACTTATGTTCGTCATATTGTTTCATTAAAATACAATTAATATAAAAATAGAACGTGCTAACATTACTGACATTACCGGAAGAAGAGACATAGACAACGGTAGCATTCACCATGCGAGCAAAGACAATTTTGTTACAGCCTATACCGCCATAGTCAATTAATTTAGGGCCTTTCTACACTCAATGAGGACAATACATACAATCTGTAACATCTAGAAACTGACAAATCCATGGAGGTAATAAGTACAACTTCCATGGCCAAATCATCCACGATCATGGAAGTAGTAAATACTGATGCGGGGTAAGTGCGCCTAAATTTATTTCGCCCCTATGCCTTGTAAACAGCCAACTACTAGTTAAGTAATATTTATAGGTTTCGATATATTTATGTTAGGCGCAGCGCACTTACCCCATCCTGGCGCACTTGCCCCATCCTGGCGCACTTGCCCCGACTGACCTTACGTATTTCCTCGCTGTTTGAGAAAAGCATTATATATACCTCGGCCGCAATTGCGATTGCCGGACTCGTACTAATAGAAGGCTTCGCTTCGCTCAGCTTTCTAACTGACTTGTCCGGCAATGCGCTACTTGGCGGCCTCTGCAATAATGTACTATTTCATTACATAACGCCTACCTGTTTCCCGTTAGGGGACGGCAGAGACGAAAGAACGCCACCTGTTTCTATCCAAGCATACCTCCCTCGCTTCCTCCATATTCATCCCTTTCTTCGTGCAATAAAAAGGAATAATTATAAATATTTATCCGACTGATACATAACATAAACATATAAATCCTGGAAGGCTTACTAAAAAGCCAAGGATAAACCTGTTAAGGTTCTTCAACGTAGCGTGACTCGCGGCTTTCCGGCTGGATTATCAAAGTACTTGCGCATGAAAAAAAAACTTAGAAAAGGATCGCGCACAATACAGCGATTCAGCAAACAAGTGCGCGTCTTTGAAGAGCTCGCGTGACGTGTAAAACGCACTCTGTCTGATACGATCTTTAATCTTCGCACCTTTTCGTGCGGTCCGCGCTCGCCAGCCAAGCGTTTTATAAATAGAGCGCCGTAGCCGCTTTGTGAGCTGAAATGAGACTAGCGAGATAAGATTCTTGAAAGTGCTCCAAGTGTGCGGGCTTGTCCGTCAAGGGCGCCGGGGTCTATTGCGATCTTCATTAGATGAGGTACCCCACATCGGACGTGTGGTAATGGGAGCCTTATACTCATGGCACAGAATATTCAATAGTCTACGTACAGAATGGCCACGGATTCACCCGCTTGAATCTAGCCCGCGCCATAGAGGATTCCTCTATGCCTGCGCTAACATTTAACGGTGTACAAATTTTGGCAGCGTTACCACCGAAACTCGCACAGTATTCACTCAAGTTCGCAAAAAGTTAAGTGGTTGATTATCTCAGTTTCTATTAAGGCGAGTAGTGAGGCAAAAATGCAAATTCGAGGTGTTTTTGTAACCATTTTTCTATAATTGTAACAAGTTGTCATCTGCAAAGTTTACGAATATGGAACACAAATATAGTCAATTAGTGTTTCTGGTATTTTATATCGTCTTATATGTAATGATTTGTACTATGGATGTCATTTAAGAAATCCTTAATCCTCCTATATGTAACCATTTATTTAAGCTTAGGAAAAAATCTACGTTGCCAAATTTTTTGCAAGTACTTTTCAGAATTTTATCTAGGGCTTTACCTTCTAACTTATATGATAAATAGCTTTTAGACGAAAAACCTATGTGTTCCTTAGTGTATAATCACAAGTATCACAACACACATTTGCTGCGCTTGTTATGGTAGGCGTTTTGTTGAATTATGCGGCGTTTTTTATATTTTTAAATATTTTTATTTATTGATTAAAAAATATCTAAACTATCGTGATTACTAAAGAAAGAAGGATAAAAGTTCGTTTCATAAATTTGACTTTTATATTGGATTTGAAGTAGTGTTATTTTTCTATAACTTCATTGCATTAAACAGAAAGTTGTGGTTGAGAACAAGGCGACGTTGCGAGTTTCGGCACTCGTGTTGTTTACCTCGCGGTCGCGCGCGCTGTTGCCAGCTAGGTAGGTATCCCGAACTCGATCAGAGGACGCACAGCATGGTCGGCCTGCCGGCCGGCACTCGGAAATGAGTGAATAACGAGTGAGTAACTAGCGAGAGAGTAAGTCGTGTGGAGTGATTTGTCTCGAGGATTTGCATTTTATTGTTGTTATAGATACTTATTTGTTAAGTTTGTTTTGTTACTCCATAATAGTGTTCTTGTTATAATATTGTTATTGTTACCTAGTGTTAAAATGGGTAATAAAAAGGGGAGAAGATCACACTGCTCTATAAAGTTGATACGAAAGCGACAAGGGCGAACCGCTTATTACCTCAAGAAAGTCGCTGAAAAGTAGGGTCGCTTCGCCTGTTTGCGTCCACTTACTGGAGTTGGCAAGTTTGAAGGTGAAAATAAAAATGTTCTAATTGAAATTTTGATTATAAAACGGATGTAATGTATTGATTATATAGTCCTTTTCAATATAACTTATAGTTTTGGTCGAAACATCTGGTAGTTTTCAAAAAAACGACACAAATAGGCAAATTAGGCGATTTACCCAGTTTGCGTCCACTTAATCCAGATTGCGTCCACCTATGGACCAATTCGCGTCCACCAACTTAGAAAAGGAATCTGAATTGATGTTTTTATAGTAACTAGCTTTTTCTCAAACATGCTCGGTAATGTTCGTGTTACTTTCAAAAAAAGAAGACGCCAGCAAAAACATTATTGTCGTGTGTGTTTTTTTTTTAATTCGCTTGCTATTTGAGACACCTCTGTAGAGAAACTGACAAATCCATGGAGGTAATGAGTACAACTTCCATGGCCAAATCATCCACGGTCATGGAAGTAGTAAATACTGATGTGGGGTAAGTGCGCCTAAATTTATTTCTCCCCTATGCCTTGTAAACAGCCAACTACTAGTTGAGTAATATTTATAGGTTTCGATATATTTATGTTAGGCGCACTTACCCCGAAACTGACAAATCCATGGAGGTAATAAGTACAACTTCCATGGCCAAATCATCCACGATCATGGAAGTAGTAAATACTGATGTGGGGTGAGTGCGCCTAAATTTAATTCGGCCCTATGCCTTGTAAACCGGGGTGGCCTAGTGGTTCGACCTACCGCCTCCAATGCAGAGGGTCGGGGGTTCGATTCCGGCTCGCACCTCTAAGTTTACTTATGTGCGAAATTCACTTTGAATTTACCACTGAGCTTTTCGGTGAAGGAAAACATCGTGAGGAAACCTGCACGCATCTGCGAAGTAATTCAAAGATGTGTGTGAAGTCCCCAATCCGCACTGGGCCCGCGTGGGGACTATAGCCCAAACCCTCTCGTGATGAGAGGAGGCCTGTGCCCAGCAGTGGGACGCAAATAGGCTGTAGTAGTAGTAGTATGCCTTGTAAACAGCCAACTACTAGTTGAGTAATATTTATAGGTTTCGATATATTTATGTTAGGCGCACTTACCCCATCCTGGCGCACTTGCCCCGACTGACCTTCCGTATTTTCTCGCTGTTTGAGAAAAGCATTATATATACCTCGGCCGCAATTGCGATTGCCGGACTCGTACTAATAGAATCGTCCGGCAATGCGCTACTTGGCGGCCTCTGCAATATTGTACTATTCCCCGCAACTTCGTATGCGCAGAAATATTAAAATGAAAAACCCCGTTTTTTCCCGTTTCCGTGGGAATTTCGGGAAATCCTTTCTTAGCGGATGCCTACGTCATAACATCTACCTGCATGCCAAATTTCAGCCAGATCCGTCCAGTGGTGTGCGTGTGCGTTGATAGATCACTATGTCAGTCAGTCAGTCACCTTTGAGTTTTATATATTTAGATGTACAGAATATATATTTAGATTGTACAGAATGATCGGATTTTAACAATGAATTTATTCAAGAATATTTTACATTAAAAAATCATGATTATAATTAATAAAACCATGAACATTTTTTTTCCAGACAGGCCAGTTTTCCTGCTGTTTGAACTTTATTATGAATGTAGTAATTTATCGGGGTTTTACCCTACATACGCATAATGCCTAATTGAATTGCATATTCTTAAACTACGACTTTGATACGAAAAAACATTAAAAATATCTAAATATCACTGGTACCATGTTCAGCATGTAAATTAATTAAAAAAGTATTCAATTCATAAAAAAAATATACAAAAAGTTATTATAAGCGGTGATTTGAACCCGCGCCCCTCTTGCGCTCTCATGTACGTCATGATGAATTTGGACCGCTGGGCCACGGTAGACTTAATACAGCGGGCGAAATTAACCATTGCTATCGTTGTAATTTACGTTAGCGTATTTGGTGCGGTTATTATTGAGAGGATCGGGCTCAAAACGCTCAAGGTCATCGACGGCTACAGGCGCCTTAACGATAGAACGGTGAAATTTTATGGGCGGTGCTACTATTTGGGTACTATTTTTTGAGCTATAAATCATTCCCGAGAACCAAGCCGTTCCAGAGATCCACGCGGTGTACGCCAGGTTGACGCTCGGTAGCGTCCACCGTGAACAGGTCTTATATTTCGAAAAGTTTAAGGGTACTATTTTTTTAACCTAGATATTCCGTAGGTACTATTTGGGTACTATTTATTTGCATAATCAGATCCTGGATATCGTTACGGTGTACGCTATCTTGACGGTCACAATAAAAACATGATTTCGAACACAAATCGAATGAAGTGTCAATGTTTGCGTGCGAGGACGTCTGTGTACGTTCGAGGACCACTACGCGCGCCAATGATTCACTCTTCATCTCCGGATGAAACAAATGACGGTAAGGACGAGTTGGGCTCGCGTTGCGCGCCGGCTAGATTCAGGCGGGTGATTCCGTGACCATTCTGTATGTAGTACTATTAAGTAATCTGTGATTGTAATAAAGTCTGCACAGAAAGCTCCTGTAGACTTAAATCCATACTAATCCACACTTACTAATATTTAAATGCGAACGTAACTCTGTCTGTCTGTTACCTCTTCACGCTGCAACCGCTGGATCGATTTAGACGAAATTTGGTATGGAGATAGATCGAGTTCCGGAGAAGTTCATAGGCTGGTATTTATGTCGACAAAACGCATAGTTCCCGTGGAAAAAGTTGCGACTGTTACGGGTATCATAAAATGGAGACAAATAAAATAAGTGGTGTTATTTAATATATATATATTTGATTTGTAAAGTAACTTGTTCAAACTAATTTAGCAATAAATTGGCTCAGGCGTGTCCATCCATAATCCTTGCATTCATTCCTTTGTCAAAATTACCATACATATCACCAGCCGTCCTGAGCATTTTAAAATACAATGTGAATATCAAAAAAAAAAAATTACAATAACGGTGCGTCTAAAATGCTAATAATAACTCCAAAGCCGGAATTAAAAACTAAGAATTTCACTGAGAAGCGAGACAGGGATTTCGACAAGCATTAACCAAATAAACAATCCTGGACGTGTGAAACAGAGTTACAACATAACACGTGGACGTTAGGTAACGTAACGACATAACACTCGATTTAATACGATAACAATACGCGTAGGTTTGTACAAAGCGAGGGCGTTGGTGTTCATCCTTACGGCCGAGGCGAGCATGTATGTACAGCGCGGAGTGCGAAACATAAAGACCTCGACGAAATTATCACACCCACTAATATTTTCTACTGTGCAATTATCTTCGAACTAGTGCTCGGCTACAGTAGTTAATTAGTTAATACTAGCTAATTTAATATCTCATAGATAATATCGTTACACGAGTGCTCCCTAATACTAAATTGTAAACCGACCATGAATAACTTGCGTTTCGGACTAGCATAAGGAACGTATCAAATTTAACCCGTTAGCAGAAAAATCAATAATCAATTATGTAAAATCATACAAAAAATAAAATTGTTAATTATTTTATGTACAAACACAAATAACGTAGTGAAAGGATTTACTGAATAGATACATTTGATAATGTATATCAGATTTAGCTTATCAAAGTGGAGACTACGTGATACTAAAGGGTATTGCTTTAATTATAACAATAAATAGTGTAAAAACTACAAGTCACGTATTATGCTACATTAAATAAATAAATTAGAATTTATCTAACTATCTTACCTAATCGTGAAGAGAATTAAGGCAAAATACTGACGAGTAAAAATTAAAAAAAAAAACGAAAAAACGCAGTCGTACATAAATTTTGTTTCGAGATGTAAAGCCTAGATTAATACGAATGTAGAATAGGGTTTACTATTCAGATTCTGAAGTGCGTGGCGATCGGTTCGATTCGGCCGTGGGCCGGTACGCCTGCGCTCGCGGCGCCGGTGTCGGTGGACGCGACTCTTTACACTTCGCAGAATTCGTTGAGGAGACTCTTGAGCTCCTTGTTGTGGGCCGCCTTGGAGCCGGTGGCGGGCGACGCGGCCGTCGGGCGCCCGTTGTAGCTGCAACAAACGACACTACTGTACAAACACCGCTTTCAAAACATTCACCCACACTAAACAAACACATGTATACTATAAATTCTATCATCCATTCGCTGTACTCTTAGGCCGGCCACATACAGTCGGAATTCCGATTCGAAAATTTGATTTGAAAATTCCAAACGTATACCATCCATACAAATTTATTGACCTACCACATGTATGCAGTAGTTTTCCGTTCGGAATTCCGAACTGTATGTATGTGGTAGGTCTATACATTTTGTATGCGTTCGAAATGTCGCGGAATGACGAATCTAGATTCCGATTATATGTGGCCAGCCTGACTTGAACTAAATATTAAACTGTAAACTAATTAAGTTTAGGTACTCGAATATAACAAGATCAAATATAAACAACATCAAAAATACATTGTCAAAACTAAAAATACACAAGGCATACAATCTACCATTTATTGAAAGAAGTCTCACATGAATCGACGTAGGCATCAATTCTTGATATTTATTTTTGTACCACAAAACATTGTGGCAAATTGAACTCGAATAGACAGATTGATTTACCGGCACGTATATGCCGATTCCATTCGTGTCATCGGAACCTTAACTTCAATTAAAAAATAAATAAGTTTTGTGTTAAACCACCGTTTCATACTTGTTTATTTTAATAGGGGCTGATTTTTCATAGTCCAATAAAATTTATTATTCGGATAGTCTATACGAAATTAGAATTTATTAGAACAAATTCAAACTTTGTACGGTCTATTCGACGAATAAAGTTTATCTGACGATTGAAAAATCAGACCTTACTAACATTAGCCAAATATAAAAAGAAAATCATAACGTACTCAAATCCGGATATGAGTTAAACCTAGTGCAGAAAACAAATTTTAATTTAGTTAATATAAGGAGTCATCGTGGGAGCGTCGTTTTGGCGGTGTTGCTTCAAACCTACACGCTGCCTGAATTGTCCTGCTGAACAGAATCCATAAAAAAAAGTTAACAAAAACCCAAAAGCGTAAGTGATTGTGTATGGAAAAATGATATCACCAAAGCACCCCATGGATTGATAGGTTAGGTTGCAAAGATAGCCCTTAACCAAGCCAGCGCGAAATAAAACTGTCTAGTTGATGTGTTTAAGGTTAAAATGAATCTGGCAGCCTGGTTAAGGGTTAAAGTAGTCGGTCTCACCTAATGGTGCGCGGAACTGATTCCGCGCCGGGACCGTCAGTTTGCGGCGCGGGCTCAGCGCGACCGAAAATTTGGCTAAACCAGCTACCCCCCTCGGCTTGGGACTTTGCCCTGCAATCAACAACCCATTAGGTTATGGCATGGATGTTAGTAAATGCGCCAAACAAACACCCTAATGTACCCCAAAATACCAATTATATTTCATTCCAAATAACATAAAACAGAACGAAGTGGAGCTCTCGTCATGCCATTTAAGCTTGTTAAAGATTTAAGAAACACGTTATAATATTGCAAACTAATGTTAAATACCAAACATTCAATTGATTACCTACTTTAAAGCCCCTTTCTCGACTCTTTAAGGAAGTAGTGACTGTTTAGCGTTTAGAGCCCTCGCCCACGGCGACCTTTTGTAGCTCATATCGCTATCCTTTTTTTACATCAAAGAGTTTATCCTTTTTTTACAAAAAAGGATAGCCATATGAGCAGAGCGGAAGCATCGCTACAAAAAGTAGCCGTGGTTGAGGGCCCTTAGCTTCTAATTTAATGATAAGTACTTGTATATGGAATGAAATATAGACAAAATATTGCAACAATATTGATGAGATGGAAATGAAATTGAATGACATTAATTTATTGATTTTCCAAAAACCCAATCTGTCATGCTCTCATGCGGATTATATATAAAAAGACCTAGTCAAGGGATGGAAAAATAAGTACATACGCATACTACTGTTCACGTTACGAGTATTTACGAATTCAAACTATGTAGTCATCTAGCGAAATCTAAAAATGGTTATAGTGTTACGTGTACTTAGCCATAAGTTATAATATACAGGGTCAAGCAAAACGTTGTGACGATTTTTTTACCCGCAGAATCAGATATCGATTCTAAGCATGTTTTTAGGTTTATATTTTTTTTAGAGTTGGTTAAAGAAATGTATGGGATTCAGGTACTTATCGCTCGCACCATCAATCCCATACTGGGCCATACATTTTTTGGGCAACTCAAAAAACCTAATAAACATGCTTTGAATCGATAGCTGATACTGTGGTTAAAATATCGTCATAACGTTTAGCTTGACTCTATAGAGCGTACGCTCTATATTAATAACTAGCTTTTCCCCGCAACTTCGTATGCGCAGAAATATTAAAATGTAAAATTCCGTTTTTCTCCATTCCCGTGGGAATTTCGCAAAATCCTCTCTTAGTGCTTCCCTACGTTCCCTAAGGAACCTGCATGCCAAATTTCAACTCTCTACGACCGTAGACCGTAGTTTCCGCTCTGCGTTGATCGATCAGTCAGTCAGTCAGTCAGTCAGTTTCTTGTTTTATATAAGGTGCTAACAAATTAGTCACGGATATTTTTACAGCTGATAGTCTGACTCGAAGTACATTTAAGTATGAAACATCATTGGTTTTGTTATGTTTTTTTGGAGAAAAATAGGAAACAAATTTGCTACGTTAAAACACCCTGTTTAAGAACCTGCCGTTTTCCCGCCGAATTTAATTTTTTTTTTCCTTAATTATAGTTAAAAGTTAATTGTTTTAATGTAATTTATTATCTCTTAAAATATCCTTGACTAATTTGTTAGCACCTTGTATATATTAAGTATGTACATACTTCTATACAAAGCTAGATAGAAGAGAAACCAAACATTAGAGGACTTGGCAGAGGTAAATATTACTTCAGATTATCGTTCCAATTTAGTGGTTTACGAAACACATTTACCTCCTGGCGTATCAGCCAGAAATGACATTCGACCATGCGGTCAGTCATTAAAAGCCGCGTCCACTCCAACCGCACGGTTCCAGCCCATCGCCTGAGATGGACCAGACACACCGACTAACGCATAGTAGTCTCGCCAAAGAGTGCGGTTGGTGTGCATACGGCTATGTGGTTGTTGTTCGTTAATTGGTTGAACGCATCCAGAGATGTAGATATACAGGATATGTAAATGGGTTTGCTGTGATATATGATGCATGCTATACGTCAAATATGAAACTGCGTTACCGATTTAGTGTTGACTGTTAACGGAAGTAATGGCTATGGAAACCAAAACACTAAGTAAACAAATCCTGGAAATCCTCGTAGCAGCTCTTTGATGTTCCCAATTGTACCTTACCTACATCGTCAATACTTAGCGTTCGTTTTGATTGAAGACTTTTATGGCTTGGCTGTATTTGTCAAATATGTGTGCTCGATCTCTTTTGTTCTCTATAGAGTAAGTAAAGGAGGACTAGAGTATAGGGTATAACAGCAAAGTAAAGTGCTGGCATTACTAGGAGCTCAGAGGCTGCTACACGATTAGTTAAGTTGCAAATTTTGGTAATAAAATTAGGATCTAGATGTCCTATTTATAAGTTGTCTACAAGCTGTAATTATAGAGGTTAAATGCGTAATGCGTAATATCTATTTTTGCTTTACACTTCAGCCACCCTCGGCGTGTGACGGCTTTTGTAGTCGAAAATGCCGTTGAAAAGGTTAAAAATAAAGCTTAAAAAAAATTAAAATAAAGTTTTCAAACTATATCTTGCGACATATCAAATAAAAATTATTTTTATGAGGTTCTCAAATATGTTTTATTATAATACTAGCTTCTGCCCGCGACTTTATCCGCGTAGAATTCTGTTATAGCGTTCCCGCGGGAATGGGGGCTATCGCGTGTGAATTTGCCACTAGAGGCGCTAGTGTCGCGTGAGGTCCAATAACATTCAGTTTTCACTGGTTTTGGCGAGCTTCGTGATATAAATCATAATTTCTTTAATTTACCTGTTGAATAGTGATCTCCTTCGTGAAATTACCGCCAATATGGATTATTTGGCTATGAATGTAAACGCTTTGAAAAAAAAAATCTTTTTTCCAAACAAAACGGAACTGCACAACATTGCGGCATAGCTGCTCGATATGATGATAGTTATTTATAATTAATAAACTTAATGAGATTCAAGATTGAAAACTTAGTTTCGGCGCCGATCTTATAGAGTCGCCTTTGACAGCTATACCTCTGGACCTTAGTCTACAGTGGCGCCAACTGGTGAGCAAAGAAACGATAGTCCCCATTGAGCGTTAAACTATAACAAATTATATACTATCTATTTAAAAAAATCGCATCAAAATCCGTTGCGTAGTTTAATAGACCGAAGCGTATGCTTAGTCACTTCAAAAAAAGTATATAGGGACAAAAAGTGTACATAGGGACAGACAGACAGCGAAGCGACTTTGTTTTATACTATGTAGTGATTTTATGGTACAGTCAGCAGCAGAAGTAGATAAGCTGTCCAGGTGTTCATAATGACCTACACACAACCTTATTCTTAAGACGTTAAGGGCGTGTGTAGGTCATTTTGAACACCTGGACAGCTTATCTACTTCTGCTGCTGACTGTACATAGCTTCAAGTTATTTGAGAAAATAGCCAAAAAAATATTTTTCCCCATCCCTGATCTCCGAAACTACTGCGCTCAATTTTGAAAAAATATGGATGATAGTTCTATGGATTACTGGAATTCCATCTCGCCGTTGGCTTGACACTTGAGATTTTACAGCTGCGACCGCACTGCCATTAAATTATCTAGATTCGGTGGCACTTTCGGAAGTATAAAGATTGCGCTCCTTTATCTCAACCCTCCATGGTTCAAAGGGTTAAAACAATGTCAACTCCACGGCTTTTGAAACCACGGTATGCTACCTCCCAAACCTAAGCGGGTGCGTGCACTGGTGACTTGTCACCAGTTTCTTCAGATCGCTTTGAAGACGTGACTTATGAGTGACAGAAACTTTTTTGTCACGGCGACGAGTCACCAGTGCGAGCAGGCTCTAAATGAGTTAGCGTACCTGATATGCCTCTGGTTCTGCAGCAGCGTGCGGAAGCGCGGCTCGATGTAGCTCCAGGAGCCCATGTTCTTGTGCTCCTCCTGGCTCCACACCAGTTGCGCGCCGCTGTACTTGGCCGCCTCTGCCTTGATCAGGTCATACGGGAACGGAGAGATCTGCTCCAGCCTGTCAAAAGTATAAGGGCGGGTTGACTCAAACCGTCCGTTAACTAAGCATCGCTAATTAAATATTTTACAATGGGATAAAATGACGTTTCTGTATGGAATGACAGCTCGGCGGCCATATTCAACGATCATGAGTCCGTCAACTGTGCTTGAATCAACGGGCCCTAAGGTATCAACTATTTCTTGTTGTTATTCTGTCAACTTGTCAAGGGGACAAAATGAGAGGAGTTTCTTGGATAAACTGTTACATAGCCTTCTAAGGCCCATTTGCACCAAGCCGCTAACCTCGGTCGACCACAGCCTATTTGCGTCCCACTGCTGGGCACAGACCTCCTCCCATCAGGAGAGGTTTGGGAGTATAGTCTCCACGCGTGCCCATCCCGTATTGGGACTTCCTCAAATCTCGAAATTGTGACTTCGGAACCACCGCAATCGCACATACTTCTCGAACAGTGTCGTTTGATGAATAATTTGTGTATAATGACCTGAAATTGACGGTCCGTAGTCCCATGGGCTCCAAAATCGATAATCAGTAATATATTTGCTTGCTTTTATTTCGCAACCTGAACCAATTTCGTAATTGCTACTTAAAGTATTGGAAAAGTTCCGTAAGTAGAGATGGATATTTAAAAAGAAATTGTCCGCCTGTAAAGTCGGTTTACGGACGATAATTTTACGTGACGTCACGTCCGATCGAGATTCGAGCCACTCTACGCTTGCGCGCTCGGCTTAGGCGGAACGTTACTATGGGGGTTATCGTGTGTGAATTTGCCACTAGAGGCGCTAGTGTCGCGTGAGGTCCCATGACATTCACTTTTCACTGGTTTTGGCGGGCTACGTGACATAAATGATAATTTCTTTAATTTACCTGTTGAAAAGTGATCTCCTTCGTGAAATTATCGCAAATATGGATTATTTGGCGATCAATGTGAACGCTTTGAAAAAAAATGAAAAAATCCAAACAAAACGGAACTGCACAACATTTCGGCATAGCTACTCGATATGATGATAGTTATTTATAATTAATAAACTTAATGAGATTCAAGATTTAATACTTTGTTTCGGCGCCGATCTTATAAAGTCGCCTTTGACAGATATACCTCTGGACCTTAGTCAACAGTGGCGCCAACTGGTGAGCAAAGAAACGATAGTCCCCATTGCGTAATGTTTTTTCGTGCGCGCAGACGGCGTTTATCGTTTTATAAGACCTAATAACCAGGGCTCGGACAAGTCATCGCAAAACAATCGCAAGACGGCAATAGAACAAGATCAATAGAATCGCATTATGTACAATATTATTTAATTATATTTTTCAATTACATTTATTATTACAACCCAAAATTCACCATACATGTGTGACGGTATTTCCATTAACATTCTTTTTAATGTTGATGGTTACATTGCACATTCGCAACCATTAACTTCTGCATTGTCTGGAACAAACCGATGTTTTATTTAATCATTTGTGTTAGATACCTATAAAATTTTCATAGTCGGGATTACGGTCTAATACATATTCCATTTTGTTTTTTACGGTGTCAGATGCTACCCAGTGCAAGACAATACGAACTTGATCCAAAATCAGTAACGAATCACTAAGAGAAAGCTGCGTACTCTGTACCTGTTGTAAAGCAATTTTTATAATTTCATAATTAGTACTAATAAAATCTAGGTTCTGTCTTATATTTTGGTTTTGTAATGCACTCTTGGCTTTACTAATTGACTTTGCTTCTTTTTTGCTTAATTGGGTTAAAACATTTGAGATCTCAATGAAATATTTGTTGTAGTATAAGGCGGCTTCGAGCCACGTACCCCACCTTGTTATTACAGGTCTAGGCGGAAGTGGTATGTTTGGATACAAACTTTTTAAGAACTTAACACGATTCGGGGCTTTTCGAAAGATTTTTTTAACATTACTTATAAGTAGATCCACATTAGGGAATTCGCATCTTATTTGCTCACAAACACGATGAAGACCATGTGCAATGCAAGTAACATGTAACATATTGGGGAATATTTCTTTTAACAGCTTTGAGCATATATGCTGCACTATCTGTGGTCAACATCAGCAATTTTTCGGTGTTATTTTCAAAATTATTATCCCAAAGTAATTTTAAGTGCTCACGTATAAAATTAGCGATCGTCTCTCCATTCACTACATCTAGTATCTTGGAAGCAAGTAAGTAATAATACGAAGTACCATTTAGTGTCAAATTTCTCAAGATAATATGAACTGCATTTTTGTCATGTCTATTCTTTGTTTCATCGATAGAAATCCACAAAAATTCGTCCCGCATTATGTTTTTTAACTCTTGCATTTTCTGTCCATAATATTCACCCAAGATTTTTTTCCTAATATAGGATTCATCAGGTATTTCCCACGGGCACCACAGATACTTTTTGAAAAATGCCCTGAAGCGTGAATTATTGAGTTGATTCCATGGAATATTAACAGAAATTAGGAACACCAACAAATCGATGCAAAAAGTTTCATAAGAAATTTCTGGCGGAGCTATCTTCAATTTGTGATTTTTTGACCTAATATGTTTATCAATATTATCTTTCTTTAACTGTTTAATACGAATGTCACATGCTGTACACAATATTTCGTTGACATTTTCCTGATAACGGAGCTCGGGGTAGTCCTTAATCCACTTATTAATGGGTTTTTTTTTGCACCATATTTAAAATATTTAGAAATAACCATTAAGCAAATAATTGTATTTGTTTAAATTGTCACCACGAAACTGTTTCAAGCATGCCACTTTGACAAATCCATGACAGGTATGCGACTAAAAAGGTCAAATGTTAAATTATAAATTACGATAATAATAAATCAGCTTTAGATAATAATAATCTTAAGTCACGACTCTATAATAGTCTTGTTCCATGTCCATATCAGTTTCTGCGATGACTTGTCCGAGCCCTGCTAATAACATTACCTAGCAATGGCGATGTTGCTCTCGAGTCCCCGCTCGCGGCGCTCCTTGATGAGGTCGTAGTAGACGCGGCCCGTGCAGAAGGCGAGCTTCTTCACGCCGGCCGGGTTCTGCGCGGCCGGGCCCTCTTCGGGAATCACCCTGTACACAATAATGTCGGTTCAACATGTCGCTCGTCACTTACGAACATGAGCATGTTATTAATTAAATTTCGTAGAGATAATCCACGATAGGAAGTCCCGCCCCTCCACAATTCAAAACACTTTAATGTAAATACTACTTTCCGAATGGAAAGTATTATAAAAGTCACCACCAACACTCACCCCATGTGTGCGTGCTGAGAGATTCGTCAAACATGCGTTCGAGACTTCCTATAGTAGATTATATCCAACTAGGTTTGGTAATTTCATAATTTGGTTCGAGTCTTGTCGGTATCCCTAGTATTTCAAGTAATGGACACTGTGAAAGTTGAAAATGTAAATTGAATGTCTGATGGGTCCGAGTAGTAGAGTTCGCGATCTACCGGCGCAGAAAGTGGACATTCTGTTGTCCTAGTAGGGTGGTGATGATGGTGATAATGACGATAAATCACCTCCGGAAGCTGGTGCCCTCCTTCATGTCGTCGAAGGAGCTCTTGCACTCGGGGTGGCGCAGCAGCGACTTGGGCGTCATGAGGATGAGCGGCTTGCGGAACGGCAGCGCGATCTGACGCCGCAGGATGTGGAACAGCGAGGCCGGCGTCGAGCAGTTCGCCACGATCCAGTTGCAGTCGTGGAGTTGACGCACTGGTGGAAGAATTGTTGTGTAATGAGGATCGCCGTATTCCTGCTCACTAGTTGGCACCACTATCTAGGTGTTGACTGTCAATGTCAAAGTTTGTCATTTCATACATGTCAATATGTCACTGCGACATTTGACGTTTCGGGGAAGTCAATTTTGCCAATTTAGCGTGTAATAAGAATAAATTTGTGTGTGTGGCGAGCCTTGGGGGAGGCCTATGTCCAGCAGTGGACGTTTTTCGGCTGAAATGATGATGATGATGATGAAGGATAAATTTATTGAACTTATTATCAGTTACATATTTTGTATTGAAGGCTCTGACCTCTGAGCTAGAAAACCTGTGTTACAGAGGTCAGTATATGGCACAAAATGTGCTAAATGGGCAACATTGCACCTCATAGGACTTCTAGCGCCACTGGCGGCGAATTTAGTCGCGGTACCCTCATTACAACACAAAGGTAAACGCATTAGGGCAACTCATACCGGCTAGGTCATTGTGTATGCCACTTGGTTTGCGTCAAAACAATCGATAGTTTTTCCGTACGAAAATGAAGCTTATATGCGGTTGTCTTGGGGATCGCAAAACCACTGCGGTTTAAACATATTGCCCAGTAAACACTATACAGTTTAGAGCGCTAAATAGTAATTAGCCATTGACGATGAGTCTAATGTTACTTACAACCACGCGCCACATTTTTGTGTCTATAAGAGTTGCCTATCATAATACACTGTAAAGGGGTTTAATAACTACCCTTAGAGGTTAGGATAACTACTACTACTACTACTGCAGCCTATTTGCGTCCCACTGCTGGGCACAGGCCTCCTCTCATCACGAGAGGGTTTGGGCTATAGTCCCCACGCGGGCCCAGTGCGGATTGGGAACTTCACACACATCTTTGAATTACTTCGCAGATGCGTGCAGGTTTCCTCACGATGTTTTCCTTCACCGAAAAGCTCTGTGGTAAATTCAAATTGAATTTCGCACATTAAGTAAACTTAGAGGTGCGAGCCGGAATCGAACCCCCGACCCTCTGCATGAGAGGCTAGCATCATATATAGTTAGGATAACATCGTGTTACAATACATCGCTGTCATCAGTGTATGGCCGTGATGGATATACTTAGCAGGTTTTTAACCATTTAAAGACCTGAAAAGTCTGTACCAGAGCTCTTCCTCTTCTAAAAAGAATACGTCCCCCGCCGTATTGAAGAAGACATTTTCGTGTCTATTCTTATGCTTTTCTAAATGAGTGTTACCTTCATAGTCGCTGCTCTCGGGCGGCATGTAGTCCGGGTCGTCGGAGCTCATCTGCAGGAACCGCTCCAGACGGGCCGACGAGTGTTCAGGGCCCTGCGCACAACAATAGTAGATTGTTTATCAAGGGACTAAAACAAGCCATTATGACACGAGATGTTTAGCCACCCGAGCAGAGCGAGGGTGGCTATAGTTCGAGTGTCATTATGGTTGTTTAGTCACGCGTTAAACACTCTGCTTTTCACTTCGAATGCGAGGAAAAAAAACGAAGTTCCATACAAAATTACGATATTTATTATAACAAAGTAGATAACCGACTACTTCCCGATGACCTAGAATCATGAAATTTGGCCAGAAGCAAGGTCTTACAGCACACGTACAGGAATAAATCTGATAACCGTAAATATTATATATTTTGGTGCAAGAAAAGCCAATTTACTAATACAAACTTATCATTTGCGGTTGGCGCAGTAGCCGTGTCTACTTCACCAACCGCAAATAATAAGTTTGTATTGTTAAATTTGCATCATCAAGTTTGTAGGTACGGAACCCTCGGTGCGCGAGTCCAACTCGCACTTGACCTGTTTTTTATCACGTGACGTTTTGAATGATATTTAGTCAACAAATTCAAACTTGAAAACTATTAATATATTTTAAAACTAATTGGGTCATGCATTATTAAATGAATTCACTTTAAATAAAACAAGATTCATAGGTATTCGTAATCATTAAATCCTGTTTCACGAAATTAAATCGTTTTTTCACGCCCTAGAAATTGTCTAGTTTCACTGGAAATGGGGATAATCCTCCTTTCACAAACCCTGTGGTTGGCTGTTTAGGCGGGTTTCCAATGTAAATTAAAAAAAAAATACTTTAGTCCCTAGAGACTAAAAAAGAGCTTTAGTCCCGATGTGCAGAGACTAAAGTAACATTTTAAGAGCATGTGAAGTGAAAATACTTATTCAGCATAGGAAAAGTACGGTAAGCCGAGAGTGACACGACTCATTCAAATATTGCTCACATTCAGAGCTTATACGTGAAGCCGTGATGGCCTAGTGGTTCCAATTACCGCCTCTCATGCAGAGGGTCGGAGGTTCGATTCCGGCTCGCATCTCCAAGTATACTTATGTGTGAAATTCAATTTCAATTTACCACTGAGCTTTTCGGTGAAGGAAAACATCGTGAGGAAACCTGCAAGCATCTGCGAAGTAATTCAAAGATGTGTGTGAAGTCCCCAATCCGCACTGGGCCCGCGTGGGGACTATAGCCCAAACCCTCTCGTGATGAGAGGAGGCCTATGCCCAGCAGTGGGACGCAAATAGGCTGTAGTAGTAGTAGCAGAGCTTTTCCGTTGTAAGCCGCAATGTAAAGAAATTGACAGATATCCAATGCAATGTTGAATCGTAGAATGGATACTCATAAGGCCACCATGATGATGATGATGCTGATGATGACGATGACGATGACGATGACGATGATGATGATTGATTTTAACGTCATCATATCGTCGATTAAGTCGTTCAAGTTTTCATCATAGGTACTTTGGACAAAGAGCTTTGGTATGTGGAATACCACTGTATAGGACGACACAACTCAGAAGGCACGCGGATCAAGCAATAATAAACTGCGTCAACGGCTTAAGTGCTTCGCCGCGCGCCTTCTTAGGTCCACCACATACAGTTATAATCCCGCAACGGAATTCCGAACGCATACCGTCCATACAAAATGTATAGATCTACCATATATACGCAGTCGTTTCTCGTTCGGAATTCCGATTTACATCATGTGTCATGTGTGGCGGGTCTATACATTTTGTATGGCGGGCATGCGTTCGGAATTCCGACTGTATGTGGCGGGCCTTAGTTGTGTCTCACCCTAAAGCCAGGGTGCTCGCAGACTCACCATGCCCTCCATGCCGTGCGGCTGCAGCAGCACGATGCCCGACTGCCGCACCCACTTGGCCTGCCCGCTGGAGATGAACTGGTCGATGATGCACTGCGCCACGTTGTTGAAGTCGCCGAACTGAGCCTCCCAGAGGACGAGCGCGTTCGGATTGGTCACGGAGTAGCCCACTTCGAAACCGAGCACGCCTGAGGAATCGCTAATGTTACACTTCGCCGTGGAGAATATCGATTGAGAAAACGGATTTTAGGCAACGCAGAGTAATTTACGCCGGAAAAACACTTGGACATTTCAAGTGTTGGCACTTTTACTTGTTTCTTGCCACGCTTGTTCCTAGTAATGGGTCCTATCCAACGCTGATGGACTCGTAAGAAACGTGTTAAAATGCAATATGGACAATTTGCAGAAATATAAATCGTCGTGATGGTGATGATGAAATGGAGTCATTCTCATCTTTCGTAAATAACTCGCAAATTTTCACAAAATGAAATCGACACCGCCATGCCTTATGCGGTCGGTATTTATTTGGATTGTATGAATTGATGTGGTGAGACCGTGTTCCGTCGATTTTTTAATCATCAGATATTTTGTTACTCTTGAATGTAAATTAATTATTCAGCATGCACTAATCGAAGAATAAAGTATCCGACAATTAAGATATACTGCCTCTTATAGGTATGCGAAAACTAACCGTATTCGGAGAGCGAGCTGTTGCAGACGGTGTAGGGCGCCTGGTCGGGGTAGAGGTGCGCGAGCGCGCAGTACGTCGCCTTGTCCACTTTCTGGTGGTGCAGCACGTGATGCCTGAGCAAAATCAAATTTATAAGTCTTCAACAATATGCATAACCGCTCGGCCACGACTTCACGCGAGAGAGAGCGGCTAGCGTTTTACGGACACATTGCGCGACGGTTGGTAACCGATGCGGGGCGGACGTCAAGATGACGTCGCGACTTGAAGGATTTTAGCTTGGAAGGTGTCGTTAAATTTATTGAAAATTGAGTTAATGTACGAGTACATTAACTCATTTTGTTTTTACGTAAATAAAACCCGAATGCATACTAGCTTTTGATAAACCCAAAAATCTTTTTGTTTTTCTTCATATCGTACCTGTGCGAGAAGGTGCCTCTCTCCACATCTTCGCCAGACAACCTGACATGGATGCCTTCCTTTAGCAGAGATCCGAAGGCCATGGCCTCAGCCAGCGCCCAGTCGACGGTGCGGTTCTCAACCATCTCCATCCGAGCCTTCAGGATACGGAGGAGGCCTTTATGGATCTCGAACTCGGCCGCGTTGGGTGGGGGCGCGGAGAAACGCTTGCCTATGTGCACTAGCGTCTCTTCCACCACGCCCGTTGGTGAGAACTGGGGAATTATAAGGAAATTGATGAAAAGGGGACATTATACACCACTCAAGGAAAAATCGGGAAGTACTGATTTATGATAGATTACATAAAAATGATACCCAAAACATGTCGATGTTAATCATAAAAATGCATAAATATTTTTATAATTACATTTATAAAATGTTGTTTTTAATCTGTCCCAAAACGGTAGGCGCCATATTGTTAGCTGCTGTGACGTCACTTCTACTGTAAACAAAGCGTTACAAGTAACCGTTTTAAGTTTTGACTTGACTCGTTTGGTTACTATGTACGTATTTACTACCCTAGTGACGCCACAGACCAAGCTAACATGGTGGCTAGCTTT
The DNA here is from genome assembly GCA_963971205.1 of Aethes cnicana. NCBI lineage: Eukaryota > Metazoa > Arthropoda > Insecta > Lepidoptera > Tortricidae > Aethes > Aethes cnicana. The sequence goes on along the minus strand of OZ020276.1, from coordinate 6,000,401 downwards.
TTAGCGCGACAACGCAAAATGAAAATTTAAGAAAAGTACTTTTTCCCATTCAGAAAATCGAAATGAAAAATCTTGGGATTCAATCCGACATAAGGATGATTTTAAACCACATTTAAATGAAAAAACCGGCCAAGTGCGTGTCGGGCCACGCGCAAATTATAGGGTTCCGAAGTTGAGGATGCTCACAGTACCTTTCCAAGACTTATTAGCATCTAGCTAGCCTGTGGTATGACGTGCCCGCCCGACGCCCCTGCCGCTCGAGAAAAATCATCATTATAAGTTGGTCGACTATTAATCGTAAGTTTGTACAGGCTACTTAGCTCTGATAGTTTTCCTTTCAACTACGTTATATATGCCACAACCGTGATTTTTTTCAGTCATCCAAATACCACCATTTAGCTGGCAGGGGGGGGGGGGGACACGTGACTCTAACAAAAAATAGCACTTTAAAGCTTAATATTTCACAAACGCATCACTTCATCAAAAAATGGTTTTAACAAACCCACAATATTTTTTTAAGACCTATTCAACGATATGCCGCACCATGGGGTACGCAAGAAAAAAAAAATACATCCCCACTTTACGAGTAGGGGAGGTACCCTATAAAAAAATATATTTCAAAATTTTATTGTACCACTTTGTCAGCGTAACTAATATGCATATTCATGCCAAATTACAGCTCTCTAGACCTAAGCATCTCCGAGCAATAGTGCGGACAGACGGACGGACGGACGGACGGACGGACGGACATGGCGAAACTATAAGGGTTCCTTGTGGACTTCGGAACCCTAAAAAATGGTTCAGTCCTATTGGTCCTATTGGTTCGTTCGCTGAATCGTGACCCAACTTAGAACGATTTCACAGTTAGTGTAGTAATGATTTTCCCTCTATTCTGTTGTGAAATGGTTCAATAAATAGTCTATCGACGAATCAGATGGTTAGTTTGGTGGTACATTTTGAGACGTTTGAACAATTAACTCAAGACGTCTACTAATAATGTAACATTTTACTTGTACATATTTGTATCATTGAATCAAGCCCCGCTTATTACAGCTACAAAAATGTAGACAGATATCTACTTATTTTGGACTTATGCAACCATAGTAATAAGTGAATTACCACTGTGACGAAAATTTGTGGCGAAAAGGCCTGTATGTCTCTTTATCTAACCTCATAACGAGAGATAAAGACAAACGAAGCCTCGGATGACATTACTCGCTCCAGATGTACATACTGCAATGCAAATAAATACGCAACAGTGACAGTTCACTTCACCGGTGTCCGCCGGAGTTTTCATATTTGCCTGTGTCACACGCTGCGATCGTTTTCATCTCCCCCACCACTGTCTTTGCACACAGCGAAGACAACATTAATCTCACCTTAAGCGGGTCCTTGCCCTCGAAGAAGCCGGACCACGGCGAGTCGAGCCAGTCCTTGTACTTGATGTGCGTCTCTTGTTTGGCCTGCGAGTAAGCGTCCTCGCAGATCTTGTCGTATTTGTCTCGCACGTCCTTCACCTCCTCGGCGGTCACTACGCCCTCGCTGATCAGCTGCTCGGCGTATTTCTCGAGAACTGCAAACAAAGTTAGACTTAGTAATACATTAAGTTGCTTATCAGCTGCGGTATTAGTCGAGAATGTAGCGCAATGCATCTCACTGCTGGGCACAGGCCTCCTGCCATGTACATACACTTTGATTATACGTGAACGCAAACAGAAAGCTAAAGATGCCATTATTATCGTGATTTTAATCCAACTTACATACTTATTGAACTAAAACGGAATGCCATGCAAATTCCATGATTGTACTTTCCGTCAAGTACAATTTAAGAGGTAATAACAGAACATTATCTTACTAATATTAGGAGTCACATCTCTATTAAGTTACTCCTCGGAACATCTTTTTCTAGATTTCCATGGACCTACTATCGAACCACTGATCCATTAATCTAGACTGGGTTTAAATACTTCGATGTTTGTGGAAAGTGATATGAAATGGTTACTTTCTTGATGGCAGGTCAGAGTAACGTACCGGGCTTGGTCTTGCGGATCTTCTGGTACATGAGCGGCTGCGTGAACATGGGCTCGTCGACCTCGTTGTGTCCGTTGCGGCGGTAGCTGACGATGTCGATGACGACGTCCTTGTGGAACGTGGAGCGCCACTCGGCCGCGACGTTGCACACGTGCATCACAGCCTCCGGGTTGTCGCCGTTCACGTGGAAGATGGGTGCGTTCACCACGCGCGCGACATCTGGAGACAAATTGAAAACAAAATGTTTTAAGGTACATTTTTAACAGATAAATTACTATCCCCGGAGAATTGACCTTTCGAACCCCACGCAAGTTGCGCCCATTTGAAATATAATTAGAAACTAAATTAAATTTGAACTTTATAAAAAGTGTGTTTTCTGTACAGCGAATATATGTATTTCTTTTTCTACACACGCACAGCGTAATATACTAATGTATATTGAACGCTGTTACCTTTGGCGGTAGCCACCTACTGTGGTGTTCAAAGTGTCTTGAGCTAAAAACGATCAATAGACCTGTTTTGAATGGACCCATTTATAATAATAATCATTGTTGTGGGTTAAAGGTACCACTAAAAAAAAGAAAGTTTCCAAACATTGAAAATATGAGAACCTAAGAATAAAATTAGCCACGGTTGAAATCAATCATCCAGTTAGATTTTTCCTTGTATCCGTCACTTTCTGATAATAATATCGCAATCCTGACGTTGACGGATGGACCTTGCTTACAATTTCTGTACCAAGGCCATTTTTAGCCGCCTATATTTATCTCCAGTCATGGAAACTCGCCAGAAATCTATCAATTAGACCAGACTAAGTAAAAACAAACACGGGCGATGATTTTCTTTTATTCTATACCTATCTTTAACTCTACATTAGGAGAGCGGTATTTATCTTGCAGAGAAACTCTGAATGACCGGTATGTATCAAATAGTATCCAGCACCCCATAAGAGATTTATCCCTTTGACTGGCAAATTTTGAGAACAATACGTTGTGATGATACTCCAACCACAGTATCATCTATCTATTCTAAGCATTTTTTTTTTTGGAGGGGGGAGTCGTAAAAAAACTGTTGTGTGAATTCATGTTGTAAGCGATACATCAATTCCATACTTTTTTACCATCCCCAAAACATGCTAAGAATCGATAGCTGATACTGTGGGTGAAATATCATCAGAAAGTTTTGCTGGACCTAAAGGGTTAAGCAAAACTTTAATCAGACCTTGAATCACCCTGCTGCAGGCTGGAAGATAGATAGAGGAAGATTCTGCCGCAGCTTTTTCCCTCGGGATAAACTCAAACACTACTTTGAACAGATTTTCATGCGGTTTCCACTCATAGAGGCATTTCATGCGGGAGGTTTACATGTATAATTTACCGCTCTACTACCCGTGCGAAGCCGTAGCGGGTCGCTAGTAACTAGCAAATCAGCAATAAAAAAGGAAATAAACACGTTTCCTCACCCGTGCAATAGGCGGAGGAGCGCGAGTGACGCGGGTCGGTGGTGAAACCGATCTGGTTGTTGGCGACGATGTGGATCGTGCCGTGAGTGGTGTAAGCCGGCAGATCTGACAGATGCATCGTCTCGAACACGACTCCTTGGCCGGCGAACGCGGCGTCGCCGTGGAGGAGGATCGACATCACCTGAGGGAGGATTTGAAATTAATATTGAAAACGATATCTTTATTTTTATTGAAACACCGTGGTACAGATTGCACAACTTAGAAGGCGTGTGGATTAAGCAATAATAAGAAGAAAAGAAGAAGAAAGTGCATCGCCACGCGCCTTCTAAGTCGTGTAGTGGTATATCATCCTTTACATAACACCGTATCTCTTCACCTAGAAATATTATGACGATAAACAATCGCCACTGCACTTCACAACATAATAATAGATAAGATACGAAGAGTCTAGACGGATATTAAACAAACCCAAGTTTTTGCATATAATTCAGTAAAAGATCCTATCCTATCCTATTTAAAATTTTATATGGGATTGGTTGTGTGAGCGATGCCTGAATCCCATACAAAATGTTTTTTTTACCAACTAAAAAAAAAACCTTTAAAATATGCTTAGAATTGATAGCCAATACTGTGGGTTAATTATTTGCAATAGGATCCGACCCACCAATGTATATATAGAAAGATCTCCATAACAAATTCAAAAAGCTAGATTATGTTATGGGTTGCCTAAATGTTCCATTAACAGCTAGTTTCCCTCTCGTGATGAGAGGAGGCCTGTGCCCAGCAGTGGGACGCTGTAGTAGTAGCTAGTTTCCCAATTAAACCATAACGTACGTAACGTACACGTTATGGTTAAACATAGTATCGCACACATCTGACTCGAACCACCATCGCTTTTGGTTATGTGACATGCAGCTATTACGGTTACAACTCGCTAATGAATCCAGCTTTAGTTCAACCTGGGTTCTACATGGGTGGGTGGGGTGAGGCAAGTGTGTTGCGTATATAATCTGCTGGACACTATTCCAAATGTTTCGCCAAAGAAAATTACGCTCCTTTATCTTTATCTATCTACCCTCCATACTTTCAAGGTTCCCAGAAACTTCAATGTCACTGTGACATTGAGACTATTGTATTGACAAGCTTTGACGAAGACAGCCAAACCTTACACAACAGTGGCGAGAAGTAATACGGTACAGGTTTAAAAAACTTAGAAGGCGCGTGGATTCAGCAATACTACACTCTGCGTCAACGGCTTAAGTGCTTAGCCACGCGCCTTCTAAGTCGTGTTATGATATAGCCCTAATTAAGGTAGTACAAGCCATCCTTTTATTTTTATGTGCCCTGTTGGTTAGTTACCTTCTTGCCCTCGTTGTCGCCGCGGTAGAACTGCTCGGCGCGCGTCTTGCCCTGCACGACGGGGTCGACGGCCTCGAGATGCGAGGGGTTGGCGCACACAGCCAGGCGGATGTTCTTGTTGGTCACGCGGTTCAGACGCTCGATGTATGTGCCCAAGTGGTACTTCACGTCACCGGAGCCCTGGGAACAAAATGTTGTGGTTTTAACACGACCGCATCGGTTCAAATCCCGCTAGGGGCAAAATTTGTGTGGTGAACACGAATGTTTGTACTAGGGTCATGGATGTTTAGAATGTACTTCTCTATAAGTATTTATATCGGTGTCTAGCACCCATAGTATGAGCTGTGCTCAGTTTTGAGTCTAGGTAAATTTGTGTGTCCCACAAAATTCATTTATTTAATTTTATTATAAGTATTATAACATATAGAACTGTCATGTCATGTGGTAATTTAAAGTTTGCTTTGAGAGTTGGCAGTTTCGGCTGAAATGATAACCCACACTGCGTCTTCCGTTACTATCGCCATTTTTTGGGAACTTTGTGGCTTCAGTTATTTAGCAATTCAAATAGGCACTTACATCGTCTTCAGCCTCCAAGCCGGCGAACTGCGTGAAGAGCTGATGCAGCGGCTTGCGGCAGACGTTGGCCAAAACGTTCAGACGTCCTGTGTAATAAAAAATAACTATATAAGTACATATAAAAAAAAAACATCGCTACTGAAGCATATATTTTTAAACAGTAAATGTTTAATATTAGGTCCTTACATATGAAATTGGCGTTTGGCGAACTGGCAACTTTGATTCAAAATATGTGGCGTTCGGCTAGGAATTCCAAATTCAAATTTATTTCAAATTTAAGACCATGTATTTCTGTGTTCGAATTACGAAATTTATTTGTTATCGCGTCATTTGTTTTTCTTTCACATCGTTCTGTTCACAATATGGAGAACTTAAAATATCGCTATATTTACGAATATGAGTTTCACCTCGGCACTAGTGCTGCAGAAACGGCTCGTAGGATTAACAATGCGTATGGGGAAGCTACTGCAAAAGAAAATACGGTACGTTATTGGTTCCAACGTTTCCGTTCTGGAAATTTTGACCTACAGAACAAGCCTCGTGGACGGCCGGAGACACAAGTTGATAACGAAGAATTAAAAGCAATTGTGGAAGCAGATCCATCGCAAACCACGTCAGAGTTAGCGGCAGGCTTCGGTGTGAGTGATAAAACCATTTTGATTCACTTGAAACAAATTGGAAAAGTGAAAAAACTTGAAAAATGGGTACCGCATGAATTGAGCGACGCAAACAAAGAAACACGCGTCGAGTGTTGCGTTTCACTTCTCAACCGGCACAATAATGAAGGCAATTTGAATCGTATCGTTACTTGTGATGAAAAATGGATCTTGTACGACAACCGGAAACGTTCTTCACAATGGTTGAACCCAGGTGAACCAGCCAAATTCTGCCCGAAACGAAAGTTGACTCAGAAAAAGGTACTGGTAAGTGTCTGGTGGACTAGTGCCGGTGTCATCCATTACAGTTTCTTAAGATCTGGGCAAACAATCACGGCTGATGTGTATTGTCAACAATTGCAAACGATGATGGAAAAGCTAGCCATTAAACAACCCAGACTGGTCAATCGATCTAGCCCACTGCTGCTTCAGGACAACGCTCGACCACATACGGCACGTTTGACGGCCGCAAAACTACGGGAGCTGCGACTGGAATGTCTTCGACACCCACCATACTCCCCGGACCTTGCTCCAACTGATTACCATTTTTTTCGGAATTTGGACAACTTCATGCAAGGAAAAAAATTCAATTCTCACGAGGCTGTCCAAACGGCCTTCAAAGATTTTATTGATTCTCGCTCACACACTTTTTTTAGTAAAGGAATCAATGAACTACCTTCGAGATGGCAAAAGTGCATAGATAGCCATGGTACATACTTTGACTAAATAAAAAAATAGTTTCATAAAAAAAAATCGTTTTCATTTCTGCCATATGAAACGCCAATTTCATATGTAAGGACCTAATATTTTGTCGTTATTTTCTTATCACACTGTACTTAAGATTAAATAATAATGACTTCATAGACAATTCATTAAGTAATTCATTCTGTTAATGGTTTTGTGTCATCTCTTTAACTATAGTGCTTATGACATTACAATAGTCGTCATTTTTTACGTTGTATTTTATTGTTAATCTGATGCATGACAACATTATTAAATGACACTATAATAGGAACGCACACGAAGAAATGTGAATGCTTATCGATAATATATGTCAGCAATAAATGAGATAAAACTGGAACAGTACAAGGGCAAAGCAAACAATGGAACGAAAAAAGTACCACAATTTATTCAATTACTAGCTTCTATCCGCATGGAGATCGGTTATCGCGTTCCCGCGGGAACTATGCGTCTTTCCGGGATAAAATGTAGCCTATGTCCATTCCTGGGACTCCCAACTATCTCCATACCAAATTTCATCTCAATCCGTCCAGCGGTTGAAGCGTGAAGAGGTAATATTGGTATGGATTAAAAATGTAAAATTGACAGGTGTTTAAATAGGTAACTTTTCTATCCAAACCTGAACAAATTTACAGTAATTGTTTTACATAAAAACTATGGAGGAAGTAAGGCCTATGTCCTATCCAGCAGTGGACGTCTTCCGGCTGACATGATCATGATGATGAAGGAACTAGTTATTGTATTGAAAACTCACCTCGATGGGGCATTCCCATGATAATGGACTCCACGCCGAGCTTGGTAGAAACGTCGATGACTTGCTTCATAGCAGGGATCAAAATTTCGCAACCCTCGAGACCGAAACGTTTCTCGGAAGACCATTTCTTTGCGAGGAAGTTCTCGAATCTGGGTGAAACAAATAACTACAAGTTACTCATTGATAGTAAGTAGCGAGTGTGTTTATTTACTTTTACTACGCTTGTAGAGCGAGCGTTGCTTCGTGATTATTACCGTACAAAATACTTAATTATTATATTGGTGAATCCACAATACAAGATTGTGGATTCACCAAGAATCATCAACGTTTGGAATTTACGCACATAATAACATATTTTATTGGTGAATGGTTGTTAAAGCTGACAAATCGAACGGGTTTTCCCAGTTTCCTCTTTGGCTGGGTCATAAATTTATGCGAGCAGCGGCAGCGATGAGCGATTTGCTTTTACTATTGCGTGCAATGCCAACAAACCGCTGTGCGGGGACCGTCCCGATCGTAGAACCTGCTTGACCTGCTGCAGTAAGGACGGGGTCTCACCCGGCAGATCTGGTGAGGCGGGCCAGGATCAGCCTCTTCTGGTCGGGGCTCATGTTGGTCACGCCGGGCGGCTCCAGTAGACCATGAGGTGACCTGCTGCAGTAAGGACAGGGTCTCACCCGGCGGATCTGGTGAGGCGGGCCAGGATCAGCCTCTTCTGGTCGGGGCTCATGTTGGTCACGCCGGGCGGCTCCAGTAGACCATGAGGTGACCTGCTGCAGTAAGGACAGGGTCTCACCCGGCGGATCTGGTGAGGCGGGCCAGGATCAGCCTCTTCTGGTCGGGGCTCATGTTGGTCACGCCGCGCGGCTCCAGTAGACCATGAGGTGACCTGCTGCAGTAAGGACAGGGTCTCACCCGGCGGATCTGGTGAGGCGGGCCAGGATCAGCCTCTTCTGGTCGGGGCTCATGTTGGTCACGCCGGGCGGCTCCAGTAGACCATGAGGTGACCTGCTGCAGTAAGGACGGGGACTCACTCGGCGGATCTGGTGAGGCGGGCCAGGATCAGCCTCTTCTGGTCGGGGCTCATGTTGGTCACGCCGGGCGGCTCCAGTAGACCATGAGGTGACCTGCTGCAGTAAGGACGGGGACTCACTCGGCGGATCTGGTGAGGCGGGCCAGGATCAGCCTCTTCTGGTCGGGGCTCATGTTGGTCACGCCGGGCGGCTCCAGTAGACCATGAGGTGACCTGCTGCAGTAAGGACGGGGTCTCACCCGGCGGATCTGGTGAGGCGGGCCAGGATCAGCCTCTTCTGGTCGGGGCTCATGTTGGTCACGCCGGGCGGCTCCATGCGCTGCCGGATCCAGTTGCACTGCTCGAGCGAGTTGATGAACATGAACTCGATGCCGATGTTGTTGCAGTAAGCCTGCTCCAGACGGTACAGAATTTCCCTGCGATAGAAATTCATGTTTTAATTTTGATTCATTATTTCACGATTAAGCAATATTCGACTCTACTGCTCTGTGTCAAGAGGCTTCGCCGCGCGCCTTCCGAGTTTTATCGTGCTATACAGCTCTTGCAAGGCAACTAGGTTTTTTATTGTTAAAGTTAAAAAGCTGCGTCTACGTCCTGATTTAGTTGCCTGGACGTGATATAATTCAACTTGAATCAGTCAAGAGTGTTGTTAAGAGATGAAATAAATATACTCAGATTAGATGTTACCAGGCTTTTCAAAATTAGTATAATTAACTGTATATGAGACAAAAGAAGTAACGAATAATTTCGTTTAATTAACTGTTCTCCTATAATAGGTAAAATCATTATCTTCGTTATTTACGTTTAACGAGACATTGTGGGTGACTAATTGTTACAATGGGAATTACCTCAAACAAAGCGGTGCCGAGTAAATTATTTTTCTCTGTTATTTATTAATTAATTTTGCTACTTTCCACACCTTGTTATGTATTTCATATGTTTACCTCAAGGGGAGTGCCTTTTCCTTTTCGCCAATGAAAGTGGTTGAGGGTAACTTGAAAACCCTGTCCATATCCGCTTCATCTAAAACACAAGTGCTTATAAGAGAAGGAATCTCTGTAAGATTGACACTAAAATCCCAATGCCTTATGATTTTGGTACCGAGATATTACATCACATGGTTTATAACTGATGTGCGATAAAATATCTCGGGACATTGTTTTACAAAAGAAATGAAGCAGACTCCGAAAGCAATTTGTGAGAAATTAATATCATATCCCTTTACTAGCATGTCCTAATGACATCACAATAACCAATGAAATAAATACGTATCATACTCCAACGAGTTCCAACATCAAACCATATCGGTCAAACACATACTCGGACAGTAATTTATGCATGATGGATAATTCCACATGCGGCGTGAAGTAACCAATGCTAGCGTAAGAAAGTGTTTACCATTATATCAAGAAACAAAAGATGAAATGGTAACCATGACGGTGAATACGCGCTTGAAAATTGGTGGCTCGATTTCTTACATAATTATTATTTAAATTATCTTCTTGGCGATAAACAATTACATAAAATTTTACATATAATTCGTCGATATATAATTTCAGTCCACGTATTTGTAAATAAACATGCAATTTTTGATTCATACGTTTTTGGAATAGTTGTCCATGCTGATAAAAATAAATTATACTATAAGACTCAAATGGAATAATCATATAGAGCGACTTGCTTTCAAGTATACAGAGTTGTCATTTGCCTCGGTCCAAAGTTTAGAAGTCGCATCCGCGTCACCTTTACTTTCTTATCAAAGTCAGACATATCCAACTCTTTATTTCTTCACTCAATCACGATAAGATAAATCACATCATTTAGCTACAAATGAAATTCATAATACATTATATTTTGAGAATGGCTCGATGAAAAAGAATATTTGGTGATGTGATTAACAAGCAGTTTTAGCTTAAAAAGATAATGTATATAAGAAACTAAATAAAGTACGAGTCCCGGCGACAAATAATGCACATCGGGGTTTGGAAAGAAAGTCGGCTAGTTCCGTAGAGCGTTGTCACAGACCTACCTACCTACCTGTGTCAAGTTTGTCACATTTTATCCGTTGATGGTTCCATGGGCACCGACTTGACGGGAAATAAAGTCCACGAAGTGCAGTGTTTATTTGCTATGAATCGATCCTTAATAAATATGATGGTCGACGGACGGTCGACAGTGTTCGTAAATTGTCCCTTTCCAAATACCGATGTGCATTATAAATAAATAATGCATCGCCGGGACCTGTAGCAATAACTAAGAGACTAACATAATATTCTAAATAGGTGTGTTGAACATGCACGAATTAGAATATATTTATCTTAGGTTACAATACGAGTAATACGCAGTCCAAGAGCATGCAATATAAATGATAACTCATAAAACAACAGGTATGTGCGGAATATGAGAACAAGGAGCGTGCGAGCCGAGGACCGGTGCGTGACATTCGCTCCACAGAATAGTTATGGCGCCCAAATAAATAAATTACGAACAGAAATAAAAATCAAAAGAAAATGCAAACGCAATTTAATAAATCGTTAATTATCTTGCACTGCAGTTGGTTAGCACATCATTCTGTTCATAACTTATTCCAACCATAACTATAAGCTACCTCGAGGTAGGGTTCCGTCCGTTCTTACCGAACCGATAGCTGTTGTGTATCACTTCCCTCGGGTTTTTACCGCCGAGGTCGGCGTTCGATATATCCAACGGGTCGAGGCGCGCTATATGATGTCCTCGGATCTGTTTTTTCGTTCACAACGCACTCTTTTAGTATGCGAAAGTACAACTGCATGTGCAATTGTTATTAATTCTCAAAAACGATAAGATAAAAAGCTTTAAAACATAGAAATAATAAAAAATGGATCTGTATTACTTGAAAAACTAAGGTTAGTTCTGCATTCTCACTAAAGTCATTTATTTTCAGAAATATGAAAGCTTGTGAAACACAAAGTGTTGTTTAACTAGTTGAATGCAAAACTAACCATTCATCATCATTCATTAAATAAGAATTTGGCTAATAAATAATACAATATGATTATTACATAAAACATTAATGTAGTTAATAATTAAGCGTCTAGCGTAATCTCATTAGTTATCACTATCAGTTACTGACACGAGACAAGTAACGGTAACGTGCAGTGTAAACATTGGGGTTTATTGGTGATAAATGAACATCGTTTACCTACAGCTATAATGATACGTAAACTAACGAAACATGACGCTTATTTATGTATAACATGTACGTAGGTTCATCTATATTAAAAACTAATATTTTAGTTGCATCAGGCTCATCATGGATCACCTGCTAACAAAGCTTAAAACTATTCTACCCCATTTGTGTGTATGTACAATTTCTAGTAAAGGAATATGACTGTATTAGTGAGCGCTGTGATAAAATATAAATGAGTTGCCAAACTTATTTCTAAATCCTGTTAGTAGAAGCCAGTAGAATACGTTTTAGTGACATGGTGTTCGTATAATTCAAAAAGCTAGTCTCATAAATTAAATGCTACGTTTGCGTTCATTCGGAAATCATATCCTACGTCATCTGTGTATAGACATAAGTTAGGTTAATAAGCTCTCACAAACAAAACAATTCACCAAGCACCATACGATATACACAAATAATGTATACAAAAAGATTAAATAAACGAAGTACGTGTTATGTAGGTATTTGGTATTATATTGTTAACTGAAGTAAACAAATTACGGTAGTCTACTACTGAAGCCACCAAAAATTAAGCGAAATAGAGAAACTAATACCGCTACTATAGGCGTGGAAATGCTCTCGACCAACGAACAGGCCGTCCGAACTTTTTTTAGAGCGCGAGCTCAATATGTTAAGTGTCCGAAAATGCGAGTGCTACCGAAGCAGAGATCCCTACACCAATTTAGTTTTGTATATCGCATATTAACAGTTAGAAGGATGTTAACTGGCTGTACTCTGTTAAAGCAACAAATAATAATTACCATTCGCAGTTTTGTCTTGTTTAACTGTTGTAGGTAATCATGTCAATGTAATACACAAACAATTAAATGCATGTGTTTCATAAATTAGACATGTTATTCATGCTTATATTCAGACTTTTGCTGATATTGAGTCGTAAGTCCTATTTAAATTTTAAACGCTACACTATAGTCTTTATCAAATTAACATTATGAAATGAAGTAAATTCATTAAATCGTCGAAATAAGACACAGACGATCGTCGACATCCCGCTAACGGCCAATCGCGATGCACTTGTTACAATTGTTGTATGTCATACCGAATCGCACGTGTTGCCTAATGACCGCTTCGCTAGCGAAGGCTCGCAGCCCCCCGTGCCATTCGCCGCTCGACACGGGGTCCCCGGTGGCAATGCCCAGCGGGTCCAGGTGCGCCACGAGATGACCCCGGGACTACCCGGAACAAAACATCTTTAGAGCCCCTCTATATGATCGAACATTTGTGCGATCCCGTCAGATACTGCTGTGTAAGTCACATGAGAATAGAAATGTTCCGTCTACTTTTTTCTATCGAAAGATGAAGAAAGAGGAGCCTTTTTATTCTCAGGTCATGAAGCAACAACTCGGCCCGCAACTCAGTTAGCGTTTTTCTAATACATACATGACGCGATGGTTTAGTTGGCATCAGACGCAATGTATTAGCAAAACTCCGCTGCCGCTGGTGGCGCGTAATCGTGGCCGAGGCGTAAGGGTGAGGGGCTATTTTGGTATCTCACTCTAATCCCAGCATCTCACGTAATCGCACGAATGACCGAACATATAAAGCGGTGGCTCTTAAACCCGCCTATCACAGCTCATGCATAACACAGATGAACACAACTATACGCTAGTGAGACGAGTCTACACCCTGCGTCGAATAATTTGCATATCATCTGAAGGACGCGTGAGCACGTTATTAGGTCCGGCACGTACGAGTAATTTCATCCCCCAGAAATTGCGATCTTGAAACAAATCGGTACCGTACGGCCTACCCCGTCGATGCATATCAAGAAACAAGTGTAAACTGTATGAAATATGGTCTTGTATTTCCATAAAACTGTGACATTGATCAGTCGTCCAAAAGATGAACGCTGCCAGAAAACACGTCATGAGCGTTTACGCGTAGAATGGCCTCGAAATTCATTCATTTTTAACTGCAAATATAGCTACCATTGACAGACAACTGACCTACCTAAACAATGGTTAATTAGTCATTCCGAACTGAACAATAAAGAAAAGCTAACTAAAAAAGACTACACTTTATTTAGAATACCCTAGCTATCTAACCAAATCTGATATTTGAGACTAGCTATTTACACTCGTAAGTCGGTTTAAAGGTCAAGTTAGTCAGGAAGGAAAACCATAGATGGAAAATGAATTAGGTACATTATTAAATTAGTAGATATCGAGTGAAGAAAAATAAATAATTACGTAACATGACAGTTAATGAACACTCTACGATTCAAATTAATACGTTTGCCATGAAATGAGTCCAATTGATTTCGGTAGAATTGAGTTCAATTTGTGTGTTTTAGCTAATTTTGATAAATTGAAAAAAAAATTAAAAATAAATTTTCTACCGAGATCATAAAAGAATTGACAACGAGAAATAGGAATCAACCACTCAGAGATTTTGATTTGAGTTATACACCTTACGTTATTTGAATAGTAAACAAGATTACATGATGGATGTAACATCTCCAAAGTTATTTTTGGTAAAACGGGATTCAACCTGCATGGACATTGATATGCTAAGCTAAATTCGATTTGTACAAGCGACTCATACCAAACTACACTCTTCGGAAGCGCAAACCGATATAAACAATATGGCATGTAGGTTGGAGCCTGTTTGTGGCAGGTCTTTCGGGTCTCGAGTGGTTGCCTCCGGGTTTGGCGGCGACAGTTTTCATTTGTTTCCTGCGTACCGAAGTTGAAATATTTCCTCATGATGAGCTCGGAGCGCGGCGCGCGCATGCCCAGTGAGGGCAGGTTGGCCGTCGTGATGCCGAGCGGGTCCACATCGGCCGCCAGGTGCCCGCGAGCCTGTCGCGCCCGCCATCACGTCATCACTCAGCCCAATCACTCACACCACGACACAGAGACGGTATACACCATGATACAATAATATACTTCGCCAGGTATGACAGTCCGGTATTCTGTAGTAGTGTGGGTGTCACCCTAACGTCATTCGCACTGCTGTGTGCAAGTGGTGTATTAAAATAATCCCCGACCCTCATGTATGCTGTGAGTGATTCATTAAATTACTACGTTCATTTGTTATTAACTTGTCCCATTTTGTGTGCTTAAACAAGTAAATGACAATTGTAATGCGCAAATAATTTATTTTGCATTATAACGGTAGAAAATATTTCCTCTTTTTTTGTTATATTGCAACACGACTTTGACGTTACGGTGACACGTCACCCGGATCGGCAGACCTTGTTTTCTTAGACCATGGTATACACATAGGTACACCATACACAATACGATTTCACGCAACTAATTCTCGTCAACTCAACGACGCATTGAAAAGAACACGTCGCTACGTCGTGTTGATGTTATTGGGACAATTTGTAATAAAAAACGGGCATGGAAACCGCAATGCCAATTAATCGCATGCTGTATGGGTCGCATCAGAATGTAATTGAAACCCGTGATGAAAATTAATTCCCTCACTACTTTTGCCTTTAATGACGACTGGAATGCCAATGGCCCTATAGTTTATAAGGTATTGTTGAAAAGGTGCATTATTGCAAAATAAGTAGGTAACTATACCGTTCTATTACATATGAATATTACTTCCACATTTGGATTGGGGAATGGACAAGATCACAAAATATTAGCTAGGGTAACCAACAATATGTGTGGATCTAAACAAAATGTGCAAACCATAAATAAAATAACACTGATGCGTGAATAGATACGATATGGAACATATTTCACCTGGTAACTCCTGATGATGGCTTGGACGGCCAAATGGTCATCGATGATTTTTTCGTTGACAGGAGATCCTATGAAGCCAAAAATAGAAGTTGACGATAACGTACTCTTTCATCGTATTTGGTAGGTTTTTTGTAGGATTATGGATTTACCAGCCGCGATGGAGGGCATGCCCCCCGATGCAGGCACCAGGGCCGTAAGAGGCACTTCATTCTTAGAGTAGGGCGCCAGGTTCGGCGGAGATGTGTAGGCGGACCCCGGCTGCGCGCCGGCAGTTGCGTTGCGGAAAAATGCATCCCACGACTAGAAGGAAAGAATACCTTCGTGTTATCGAACAAAAACAATGTTAGAATTAAAATACTCAATTAGATATGCGACAGATACCTATTACATATTACAAAACAATGAATCGATATGTAGATTAAATTGGCATCTCCAAGAATTAAACGTTGAATGCCATTTCCATCTCAAATTAGACAACAATTTTGTTATTTGTTATTTATGACTCATAACCAAGTTTATTATGAAACTAACCAAGTCAATAAGTTAATGAAATGCACGGCGAATTGCTTATCTGGGTAATTTGAAAATCAGCGTCACACTGAAAGCAAATAAGCGCAACGAAAATATGCGCAAAATGGCGCGTCGTCGAAAAAACCTTACGCCAAGATTTTACATGTCAAAAGCGAAGCATGATAATATAATAAAAAATAATATAAATCTGTGCACAGTAAAATTTACTGGCGGGCGACCGGTTTAAAAAAAATATCGCTTGTATATTCGAGACCTTGTGAAGGTCGCGGGAAACCGGTGGAAGCAAGTAGCACAGGACCGGTCTGAGTGGCGAGCCTTGGGGGAGGCCTATGTCCAGCAGTGGACGTCTTGTGGCTGAAATGATGATGATGATATATTCGAGACGTCTATTCTATACACCCATCGGCCTTTGAGCAAGTGTCTCGTGCAAGCGGTTCTAGCCTTTAAGGTGGTACACAGCCAGTACATGCGACAGTACCTACATAGCCGAGATCGTGTTGCAGCAATTTCATCAGCACACCGGGGATGCATGATAAGAGATTACGACCAGAGAATTTACGGGTGTAAACTGGATAGAGTTAGAACTGACCCGTGAATTGACGTCGCACGCAATCACAAATACGTATTCTGACCGTCCCCGTCTGACTCACAATCAGCGGGACGTAAATCCTCATTGCCACAATCACTTTCTTGAACAGACCAACAAGTGAGGTCATAATACAAGGTGTATTCAAAGCACAATCTGGCAAATCCTAATTTGAACAATATACAAAGTTTTCGAGTCATACACATAATGTGAAAATAGCTTAGGGGTCGTTCCTGTGAACTGTGGACAATGCAATAGTTAACGGCTTGGGTATATAACTTATGTTTTTATCTACAGGTTACAGAGGATTTGGATGTACATGTATGTAAATTCTCAGCAGGAAATTAAGCTTAAAATACCTTAACTTCGACTTGACTGTCCACAGGAAAGATTTATCACTTTAACTCATACTAAAAAATGTGTATGAGCGTTATGTAAACGGAACTTTTTTATGCGTTAAAAAAGCAGCTATCATCCTTCTCAGAAAACTAATTGATTGGTGTAAATTTGGTTAAATACGTTCTTTTGATAACACGTGTTTGTTTGAGGAAAAATATTGTTTTCCTGTTGACACGAAGAGCTATAAGAAACTGCGGCACTAATGAAATTATTTCCATATTCGTTAAGAGAATTTATTCCGAAAGTTGGCAACATCGCAAATAGCTGTCAAATATTTCGCTGTTTTCATTAATTTCTGAATATTACTGAACGAAAACATCGCTCTATGGTTGAATAAAACACTAAGTATGGATTGCACCAATTATCATAGCAACACGAAATTTTTAGTATTATGGAAGTAATCCTTTGAAAACTTTCCATCGCATTTTCCATGCAATTTAATGTAATCTTATCATTTGAATGCCTAACCAACAAATATAAAACGAGACGCGTCGTTCAGTCATAGAATGACTTTTTTAATTCAGTAATATTGATAAATCAATAAAAACAGCGAAACATTTGACAGCTATATGCGACGTTGCCAACTTTCGGAATAAACCCTCCTATGGGTAGGTATCATAAAATGTTCCTGATAATATTCTCGTGGATAATGTACTCACCGCATGCACGGAGTTTGGGTCCGAGAGCCATGAGTTGTACATGGTCTCGACATATGCTGAACTGGAGCCATTGAGGAAGGGTTCGGCCGCTGTTGAACTTTTCAGCCTACTGGCGTTTACTGTCACAGCGGCGGCCTATAGAACAGTAAAAAATAGCTTAATGTCATGGAATCAAACAAGGACAAGCGTTCACCCCGTTTTAGTTTCCCCCTTCTTCAATAAGTAGAGTATCATTAATATATATTCAATAGAGTAGAATTAGACAATGTCAACTGTGATCATACAGCATCTCTATCTATAGGCTCATGGGCGACCGGATGTTAGTCTCACTTTTTTAAGCCGTCATAGCCGTCAAGCCGATGGTACCAACCAAATCGAACTCTCGTTAGTATAGTTTTAACAGCGAATGCTTGCCATTTCACATTGAATCTACGGAAGTGAATAAGTGGCCAATATCGATCTCCACAGCTGCGATGACGATTACTATGGCTAAAAAACATCTTGTAGCACACATTTATTTATACAGGAGCAGTTCTGACTTTGTTTTAATAATAAAGTAGATATGATGGCTGCATTTTGATGAAAGCCATATTGTACGTCACAATATTTCAATAACAATAAGTAAGTAGACATTATCCACGCTCACATATGAAAGGCTAAATACCTATAGCTACATAAATGACACGATGTGAATGCGGTTTTCATGACTTATATGAATAGCTTAAGTATCAACCACCACCAGACAAGTACCTACAAGGTCGCGTATTTGCATATTTATAGTAATAGACCAACCGTGAACGCTGGAAATCCTGGGAAATTTCTAGAAATGGCAAAAGCACTTTCTATATCTATCTTTCCGATTAAGGTGTTGTTTTGTGTCGATAGGTATACTTTAATTGCGCCAATACCTATCGTGTTCAGTTTCGTAAATGATTAGTGTAATGTTTCGAGACTGATAACAAAACGCTTGAACTAGGGGCCGTTCAAGTATTACGTAAGCAGATTTCTTACCATTTTTTACCCCCCCGCCCCCCTTGTCATCAAAAGTAAGCAAAGCTCTTACCCCCTCCCCCTATGCTTACGTAAACATTTTTAGTTATAAATGTTTTTTTATATTGTCATTTTAAAAATAGGAAAATCCATGGAAAGATTAGGTTTAACTGATACACATAGAGTAAGGGACCAAAATATTATAATCAGAAATAATATAATAATATAATATAATATAATAGAGCGGTAATTTCCCTAATGCGCGGTAATTCCCCTAATCGGTTCTCAAAGCGAGTGCCTAAACATATGCATTATTTGCGGGAATCCCCGAAAATGCGTTTCGTTTTCACGCATAGACAATGTGAGGGTTGCCATTCGTGTAAAAAAGTAAATAACTAACGATGGCGTAATCATCATCTAGACCCCCCTACCCCCCATGTCATCCAAAATAAGCAAAACAGAGACCCCCCCCACCCCCCCTTGGTGCTTACGTAATACTTGAACGGCCCCCTATGGCAAGCCAACAATATTTACAGCTGTCTGATAAGTAAGTTTATCTTGTGGGCTATCTTGGAGGCTCGTCTCGCCTCCCATCGCCTCACATGGGAAATATTATGATTTTACAAATAAAGCGAAAAGCACAGACAATACAGATGTCAAGGTTGATCAGGAGATACGGAAATAATAACTACGTCACAAGTAAGAGTGATCTTACCTAAAACACAAGTGTAATAAAAAAGGCCACAGTCCCTGTCCAATAATTTCGGCCATGTAAAGTACCTACTGCCTGAGACAAAATGTTTTTTTTTAAGTTCCCAGAAAAAAACCCTTACTTGTATCCTAAACTAAGTATCTTCTCCCTCGGGGGAAGTGCCCCATAATTTCGATGAGTTTGTCAGTCAGTAGAAAAATTTACGATTTTCCAAATCGATTATTTCAGACACTACTGGACATGAATCTCGCTTTTTTCGTATGCGTCATAATTAATACTTAGGATATTTTAGATACAATTTCATACCTCCAGGTGGAAAGGTAGTGAAGTTATGTTAGGGCGAAAATCACGGCAAAACCTTTCGTGTAAGTATTCACACAATGTGCGTGCATCATGCCGGAACTTGGCCTGTCGCTCTACCGTGCGTCTAGATTTGTCAGGTTCGCGGTTACAGTATAAATGTGGTATAGTAAATACAATTAATTGAAAAGAGACGATCACAAATTGCTTTAAATTGTATGTACTGGCCAATGACCAAACAAATAAATTAGAAAAAGGTAATATACCTACAAAATTTATTAAAAAGAGCATCAGCATGAATTAACATTTAATGAAATAATGTCATATGATGGATGCTACTGACCGTCTATAGGGTGGAGGTATAGCAGCGAATTCAAATTGGTTATCATTCAATCATTAAGACACTTATTATGATCACACAACAACTTTTTGTAGCGAAGAAATCGCACATTTCATTTTTGTTCCTTTTGAACTCTTTCTGTAATTTCTGTGTGGATATGGATAAAATTAAACCACATAAATTGCATCCACTTCATTAACTCAAACCTTATACAATTAGTACCTACCTATCTTTGAATGAGTCATTCTCTATGGACCAATTATTTGTTATGATATTTTCACTTACTGTGAATGTTATGGAAGAATAAAGGAAAAGTACTGTCAAGTTAAGGATAACAATCCCTTGGACCATTAGATAATAGACACACTTCTGTGTTTTTATAAATAATGAGGTATACAAATAACGCATTCACTGCCACCGACGCATATATGCGTTTTTCTGACTTTCCCGCAGTGCCTTGAACGCACATGTGCGTTGCAATGTTCCCTTAATGACAGATGTGGCACCTGGCGAAAGTTCGTAAAACAGAAGTAGCAGTGAATGCGTTAATAGCCACACATATTTTATAGTAATTTCTATAATTCTCAGGACTAAGAAAAATTTAAAACTTTTAATTGGTAAATATTTTGTATATATTACAATCATACCTGTGGTTTGTTCAGGAGCCATGACGCGAATCTCTCTGTGTTGCCAAGTTTGTTGGAAATATTAAAAACTACCCTTGCGCGATGCATGATTGTTGTGGTATGCCTGGCTCCTTATTGATGAAGTGTCAGGTCTGAAGGCAAACAAAAAAAAGTAAAAAATAATGAAATTAAAAAAACGGTTTTGGGAATGACTATCATAGCAAACCTTAAAGGAATATTTTTAAAGGAAAAACGCTTGATAGGTACAGTCCAATTTGTCAACAATATACACACTTGCACCTTACTCCATTGTGATAAGGTTCAAGTGTGGGTAAGTAAACATAAATAAACTCAATGTACAAAAACAAATATCTTGTGTATTCAAATATTCAAAGTATTTTTTCATACCTATTAATTGTCTGACTTACAATAATATTTTTCAGCCAGCACCTAGAAAGTTATTGTATGTATTTGTTAAAACAAACACACACAAGAAATCTAAATAGGTATTAATAATCCACAATATTAAAGACATTGTTGGATTCACAACAATAACTACAGTTAAAAGAAATGTGCACAATAATGTCAAGGTAATCCAGTTAACTGTACCAAAGATGAAAAGGTTATAATAAAAACAGTATTTAGGCCACCTTCAAGATCACAATGTCAGTGTAACTGGCACAGTGACATGACTGACTGTTTATGTAATAGCTACTACACTATCAAATGATCATTCTATTAATTTCTCTCAATAGGTACATTAATCTTTTATCATGTATTCATATTAGAATGGTCACAGTAAATATTACTGTTTTTTGTTTGGCACAAATCCAGGTTTGGCACCTCTGTTGCGGTGTGGAGATAATAGAATTTAGTACTAATCATAATTCAAGGCTACAGGACAAGTTATGGCACAAAATTCTAATTGAATGAAATTGTCTAAATTGTCATAATATAATTACACTAGCTTCTCCTCTCAACTTAGTCTGCATGGGATTCAGTTAGAGCATACAAGATTTCAAACCCCTTTTACCTCTTTGAAGCTGGAATTTCCAAATATCCTTTCTTAGTGCATGCCTACTTCATTCCAATCTATCCAGTAGTTTGAGCTGTGCTTTGATAGATTAGTCAATCACATCAAATTTGAGTTTTATGTATGTACATAGATACCTAATGTATGTTTTGGACCACATTTATTGAACAGCTTACACCATGGTAAATATGCAAAAATATAAATAAATAGGTACATATTCTTTGGAGACACAAGTAAACATACAATTATTTGTGGGCTGCTTGATATAAAAGATTTCAAATAAATATAATACATTAAAAATCCAATATGGAAAGAACATAATATTACATATACATAAAACAAGCCTTATAAATTCATAGAAAGTGTAGCTAATCAAGTAGAAAAAAGAAAGGCACAATTATGAACAGTCAAGGTTAAATTCAAAAACATATGCTGGTTGATAAAGATTACTTAAATTGAAACTGCATACTATTTAACACTGCACCCGTCATTTTCTTATCAATGGGTATAAACCAAGACCTTAAGATATTTAGGTATTTTTATGATTTATGACCACTATAATCTTGAAAGAATGTATGTAGAAGAAAAAAACAAAATAAATGAAAAAGACATACCTGACAAAATAAAAACGTTTATAATTTCATGAAAAATAAATAAAAATGTATATGATCAATACTGAAGTCCCGTGATTCAAGGTTATGTAACTTGCTCGTATGCGATGAAATCGTAGAACACAAATTCACATAAAATTATGTTTCTTCAAATAACACGACTGCAATAAGTGTCTGTTTCTTTCCTAATTTTTTATCTTGACTGATATTTACCTTTGACACTATTCGAAAGTGGATCTCGCAAAGCAAGCGTAGTAATTTTTTGATTTTTAAAGAGCAACCACAGACTAAATTTACGCCGAATAGGTTTTACGACATCCATGCTGTCAACTTTTTCTAGCTTGTCTATGATCGTTGCTTTTGTATAACAAATACTAGATGGAGGTACAGTACAATAACATAACTAACGCTCAGTACACACTACGGGATACTACAAATCTAATTGGTAATAAAAACGTGGGAACATGTAGCTTTAACTCAGAGATTTTAGTATCTATGTGCTATTTCCATGAGTGAACTTAGATTCTTGATCTAAGAAGGAAGAGTATTGCAATGATCTTAGCCACTATTGTCTTTAAAAAAATAATGTGTCAAAATGTATGGAATGACATTGACAGTGACAGATCAACATATGATATTGTATCTGTGTTTTTCCTCGGAAAGAAAATGAATTAAAAATTACGTATATTGGCGAAAAAGAACTTGTAAGCCTAATAAGTAGGATAGTGACTGTTTCAGTAATTAACTCGCGTTTTGTCCACAATGTATGGCATTTCTTCTTATCTTTTAAAGTTACCAAAAGACTTGACCGCATTGCGTAGCATTACATTGATAAACGCAACTTCCAAACCTTTATTTGCTTCGAATTCAATAAAATTTGCTAGAAACTACAACGGTGACCATAAGAAAAACGACCATAATGATCGTATTCGTCAAAACTATTACAAATATTTATGTTACACTCTGCTCTTCAGTGCTGCTACATATTCATCATATAAACTTTGGTAAGTAGTTTTCTTGTTAGTCTGTCCTTGAATACAGTATGAATAAAGTTTAATGAAAGTTGCATTTAATAGTCCACTCATTACCCTTCCTTTATATTATTTTGTGACGATTATTGTAGCTTTATTGTTTTAATTTTTTTTATTTTTTTCTGAGTTAGTTTTTTTATCGCGGCCTCTTATTCTACTCAATTCGCAATTAATAGAGGTCTTATTAGGCATTAGGACCTGTAACGATTGGTGCTTCTTATTTTTATAAATTTTAGGATCCGGTATCAAGTATTTCCATCTATAACAGCAGCGGAAGAAATAGTTGACTCTGAATCTGAAGATAGTGAAGGTGAAAGTAAGAAGAAAAGATATAGAAAAGAAAAAATAGGTTTCCGTGATAGAAAGGTATGTTTTATGAAACAATAGTAAACAACTGCACCATTTTTTTTTGCTTTTTCACTATATATTATTTGGCAATAAGAATACAATTGAAGATGTGCTATTTTGAAATTATTTCTTTCTTTTTTTTTGCTACAGATTATTGAATATGAAAACCGAATGAGGTCCTACTCTACACCTGACAAAATCTTCCGTTATTTTGCCACAGTCAAATTATCTGTCAGTGATAGCACAGAGGTGTTCATGACTCCTGATGATTTCTTAAGAGCTATCACACCTGGCATGAAGCAGCCTGATGGTATTTTAATTTTTCATTTGTTTACCTAATTTGTGGTTTTTTTTCAATATCATTTCTCAATTATGCTGGTGTTAAGAATCATACACAGACCTTCCTGACAAGATTCTGTAGTGGGAAACTGTATCAAAACTCACTTGTATATCTATTTATTACAATGATTTATCAGCTATGGTTGCAGTGATACCAGGCTCTATAGCCCTACTACTACTACGACAGCATTTGCATCCCACAGCTGGGCACAGGCCTCCCCTCATCATGAGAGGGTTTGGGCCCCCACGTGGGCCCAGTGCGGATTGGGGACATCACACAGACCGAATTACTTCGCAGATGCGTGCAGGTTTCCTCACAATGTTTTCCTTCAACGAAAAGCTCATGGTAAATTCAAATTGAATTTTGCACGTAAGTAAACTTAGAAGTGCAAGCCGGAACCGAAACCCTGACCCTTGGCAGTAGAGGCGGTAGGTCGGTAGGCCCACCACTGCTTTTCACGGACTATAGCCTTGCAACTTGCAACTTGGAAGTAATTATTACTGTATCAAAATGACTATCACTACATTAAAAACATTTTGAAATAATCACATAACCCAATTATGAGTTTAGAGATAAATTGATTTATGTGCTCTTTCCCTTTACCCAACCTTGGACGCTGCTATGATAGATCATTGAGTATGAGAACCGCATGCGGCAATATTCCACCCCTGATAAGGTATTCCGCTACTTCGCCACACTCCAGGCTCAGCACCACGACCAACACGAGGTGTTCATGACTCCCGATGACTTCCTTCGTTCTATGACCCCTGGTGTCAAGCAACCTGATGGTAAATCAAGTTATACATTTTAATGAACATGGTAAAAAATAACTAAAGGTTGCAAACATGTAATCTATTCATGTTATAATAGGTTCTTTCTTTGTAATTAATGACATTGACTAATTAGTGCCATTAGTGTCAATTAACTATTCTCTTTGTTAATATAGTTATCTGATATTCCATGAATATGTAAATAAACATTTATTTAGCTCCTTTTTAGGGTTCCGAACCTCAGGAGGTAAAAACAGAACCCTTATAGGATCAATCGCGTATCTGTCCGTCCGTCTGTCACAGTCGATTTTCTCTGAAATGACTGGACCGATTAAGTTGAAATTTGGTAGGTACTTGTAAGTTTGTGACCCAAAGACGGATGTGTAACGAAAATAAATGAATTTTAAACATAGACCCTATTTTTGGGGGCTAAATTTGAAAAAATATTAATGAAGTTTTTTAAACTATATTGTATGTGACATATCAAATGAAAGTACTTCTTATGAGGATCTCAAATATATTTTTTTTATTTCTTTTTTGGTCAATTCTTTTCGAGTTATTTAAGAAAATAGGCGGGGCACCGAAACCAGTGGACCTAAAATTTTGGAAAAAATACGGAGGATAGTTCTTGACCTATAAATTACAGGAAAATTATTAAGAAGTCCATGATGAATCTATCATGATGAATCTATCATATAGAAGAGCTTATCCTGTGAAACGGTTTGAAAATGATGCCATTGAAAATAATCAAGGATCGGAACCCTCTCCACGCGAGTTTAACTCGCTTCTTGGCCGGTTTTTATTTGGTCAAGGCTTCAGTTCATAGAGACTCGCATCCCAAAATTGTAAACATGATAATAATATGAACAGAGTTTATCGCGAAAGTTATCAACGTCAAAAATAACTGTCCATTATTTCATGGTTTTCATTAATTTCTGAATATTAAAAAAAGTTAATAATTATTCATGTTTTCATTTAGTAATATTGAGAAATTAATGGCAAGAGTGAAATATTTGATAGCTATTTGCGACATTGCCAACTTTCGGGGTCAACCCTCTGAAGTTCTCATTAATAAATATTTGAACATCTGATTCACAGGATTGGGACTTGATCAATACAGAAGATACGACCCTAAGGTAAGCTAGTAAAAATTAAAATAAATGAAAAATGGGAAATCCTTGAAATAAATAAAAGCAGACCTCTCTTCCAATCTTTAAACTTTAAAATACAATGTAACGTCGAAATACTTAATACATAAGAATGTATCGTGTACTCTTATACCTATGTATTTTATTATTTCATGAAAATCGGTCTAGGGTTATCTACTCAACTTAAAAAGCAAACCATAATAACGATATGTGATGTCATGATCATGAAAAACGACAATAACGATATCTATTTCCTTTTTCAATATACTTGATTATCCCTTATTTGCACTGGCACCATCTTCCCTGCCACTCACACCACTTTCTTATCTTTTCAGAATATCAATGAGGTACTGTCCTTTCTCTTCTTGATTTCCCACCACTCTCGGTTCTGTAATATGTCCACTTTGCACTATTTTAAACTGGTTATGTTACCCTTTCTGCCGCTGCAAATGCTGCAATCGCCCTGGGCCGCGATAAAACACGATACATAAGCATTGTTGATTGTTTCCCCACATTATTACATTAGGTAGACTTATACATAACGTATTATGTACAAGGATATGGCTACAACCTGTAGACGTAGAGTTCGTAGTTTAGCTCAGTCTCCATGCTTGGTTTTGTTTATTTTTGACTTGACTGTAAGAACGTTTTTGCTTGAAACGGATACCCTTAGCCACGAATTCTAGCACTATGTCATTTAACCATTTATTAAGTAATGCAAAGAGTAAAGACGAAACGCGAACATTTCACGTTAGCTAAGAAAATAATATTTAAGCGTTAAATAATAAATGGTATAGTTTATTAACTCTTATTTTTCTAGTTTCACGTTTAGCATGGTCCAGCCAGTTACTATTGAGAGTTTCTGGCAAATCTAGTTGCAGATTTACATTTTTCCTTCGATAAACTCATATTGTAGTAGCACATGTATCTATAAGCAGCACATCCTGTACGAAATATTTTCTTTACGCACCATTAGGACTGTGTGCCTTCCGTGTTACAACCGCTTGCCCACAAAATAGTTCAATTCAAACGTGTTTGTTGTATTTAGGCCGTTACAAATTCCAGAGCAAGCTAGAATCTCTAGCTGAACAATAGTTTTCTCTTCAAGTAGCCTTAAATATGTATTAAAGTTAAAATAAGAATTCGCTAATGATTCATTCTACTTAGAATACGAAAGGCTCGTAGTACAGTAGAGTTCATAATTATGTGTACACTTTTAGACCTTATTACAAGGGAGTAAGGTACAAAAGTGGGTATATATAATTATTATATTGGCGAACTCGACTGTAGCACACTGCTTAAAAACACCCCCAATACTTTAAACGATACCCGTGTTTTTGATATTGTGCAGAGCATCAGCCAACGCCTGAACTTAGATCTCGACGAAGACTCCATCTTTTACAAACTGGGATCATCTGGATTAATCACCTTCAGTGATTACATCTTCTTGCTGACTGTGTTGTCAAGTAAGTAACCACCTGATACCATCATATTTCTTTACATATAAGGTAATAGTAAATAAGTAGTACAAAACAGTTTTTACTGAAATTATCTTATTCGTTTATTTACGTTAGTCCTTAACTGTTTCGCTAAAATTATAATATCTATTTAGCTGATTCAATACTTCATACGAAAGGCGCTTGAATAACATTCGGAGAATTGCGTTTTTATCGCTAGCGAAAGCGTTAAGACTATTTCCAAGTCGGTCCCTAATTCATAATCATAAGCTTTTAGTAAAACGACACATTAAAACTGCACGTAAATTTTATTTGCGTACGTAACGACTATACATTTTAGGATCATATCCAAACATTTCAAAATCTATACCATAAATTCTTAACAAGTCATTTAACATTCGTTCATCCAGTTGGCTAAAATAATATCTTAATAGGGCGCTAGTCTTTCTTCCATCGCGGGATTTGTTCATTACCGTGCGAATTCGCGTTCTGCGGTCGCGAACTCTTCGCCCCAACACGTGCCCTAACCCTAACTGGTAAATCACATACGCTGAATCTCTCGACAGACTTTCAACCTTCGCTATAACACTGAAATTGACAGCACACGGCGAGCAAAAATGATAATACGGTGCCCAATGTTCATCAAACGTCTCCCGATCCTGCGCTTTATGCTTCTCTATCAAATAGGAAACGAATTCGTAAAACGTGGGTCCGAAACTTTTAATTGGTCCTAAGATTTTTGTCGCTTCCTCTCTGTACTCTGCTACGATCGCTCTCGCCAACTTGCGGTAGTAAGGGGGCGTTATGTTCTCAAGTTTGTCACGATATGCCGATAACAATCTCACAAAAGGCTCGCGGACGACTAACAGAGAAATGACACCTGGCGTGGTGATGGCGTCTCGTAATTCATCCTCACTGGGTCGTGGAAACTTCCTCCGAGCTAACGTCAGCGGTGTATGTCTGCTTCGCGCCAAGAATTTCTTGTCATAACCTCCTGAAATTCAATCGAATATTTTCATCACTATTGATCTTGATTAAACAAATATACTCAAGCCCAAGTCGCTAGGCTAGGGTTAGCCTCTTACTCAGATTTAGTTGTACCAAATTGACTCAAGTTAGAGGCTAACCCGAGGTTATCGTCGCTGGCGCAATTCGGCCTTAATGAGTTACATTTGAATTTACCACTGAGTGTTTCGGTCAAGGAAAACATCGTGAGGAAACCTGCACGCATCTGCGAAGTAATTCAAAGATGTGTGTGAAGTCCCCAATCCGCACTGGGCCCGCGTGGGGAGCCCAAATCCTCTCGTGGCGAGAGGAGCGGCCTGTGCCCAGCAGTGGGACGCAAATAGGCTGTTAGTAGTAATAGTAGTAAGGTGGAGTTGAATTTTCGACATACCCAGAATATTGAACTTGTATAACCACGAAGAGCTGGCCGCTTTGAAAATATTACACCACACCAAGTTGTGCGCATGATCCACGAAAAATTCCTTGCTGTTGATGATCTCTGTGGAAATAGCTCGCTCTCGACACACCGACTGCGCCCTGGCCGCTCGCTTTTCCAGTTCGATTATCGTAGAATTGTCGGGCTCCGACCAATCCAATTTTGGTTCCGATTCCGTCTCATCGTCGCCCAAAACGGGACCCTGCAACTGTCAAATGGGTAATACACTTTTCAGCCATAAGTAATTGAAATATGAAAAAATTCGATCCATTTTCAGTTTTGTAGCGTATTAAATTTCAAATTATTACCTACTAGCTTTTACCCGCGACTTCGCCCGCGTGGAAGTCGGTTGTCGCGCTCCCGCGGAAACTACGAGTTTTTCCGGGACAAAACGTGGCCTATGTACTTCCCCTATCTCTAATTTCATCCAAATCAGTCCAGCGGTTGAAGCGTGAATAGGTAACAGACAGACAGACAGTTTCTTTCGTATTTATTATACACTCAACAGTAATGAAAACGGGTCACTTAGGATTAGGATAGGATTTTCCATTCAAAGTGATCCGTTTTCATTGCTGTTGAGTGTAATAGTATGGATGAAGGCGTAGTAAATTTGAAATGATGTAAAACACCACGCGATCGAAATCAAGTTGACTTAAGTATTTAAATCTGTTCAAAGTAGGTAAGTAAATGAATATTTACCAGCCACTTTGTGTAATTGTCAGGTACCATTGACCAATCCTTGACAGGAGCCGCCGTGTTGCTCTTGAAAATTGTCATTTTCATAACCACCATGTATAAGGAGGCCCAGAATAAAAACGTCACTGTTTTCGCACCGCATCTCAAGTAATGAGAAGTTTTTGTTTTGATCCTCGTTCGCAAACGTTTGGCTGAAATATCCATCTTCCCGCGTCATGTGGTACAGAATTAAAATTGAGAGTTTATTGAGAAAAATAGCTGATTAAAATTCAGTGAGATTAGTTTTATATTAATCACAATAACATGGTTTATTTTAATGTTATGTTTGAATGGATTCGTTTCGAGACGACAGCTCTCACAGCCTCCCGCTGGATGAGGACGGAGCTACAGAGCATGAGCGGAATTAATGATTTTACTATCCCGCCTTTTTGAGATGCTGCTTCTAGATATCGAGGTTTCAAGAGAAGGAAGATCGATGTAAACTGTCGGGATTATCATCGTAAATTATAGTTTATTTTTATGTCAATTAAAAGGAATTGGATTTTAGCTATCGAACAACTTTTTGTAAAGATTCATCCAGAAAATTCAACATACATCTGTAAAAAACACCTGTTATGTTTACGGTATGTCAACTATTTTGGATTAAAATGAAACTTTTAAGACATCCAAGAAACTTATTTCTTTCACCTAATGACTAAATCTATATCATTTGTTTTACTAAAATCAGATGATACAATACCAGAGACAAAGCATTGATGGGAATTCGTATTATACTTACTATATTTTTTTGGAAAAACAAATCAAATATCTCATAAATCTCTATGTCTATCAAGTATAAGTGCCGCACTAGCGTATGCGGTTCTTTTTTTTTTTTTTTTTTTTTATACTATAGGGGGGCAAACGAGCAGACGAGCTACTTTTTAAAATCTTTTTAGAAGAATTTTATTTTATTTACGTAAAAAAATTACAAAACTAATTGGGAACCTCATGTTTAGTCGAAGTCGATTCATCGTCATCATCATTTCAGCCGAAATACGTCCACATGGACGTGGACATGGACCTCCCCCAAGGCGCTCCACTCAGACCTGTCTTGTGCCACTCGCATCCACCGCGTTCCCGCGACTTTACCAGGTCGTCGCTCCACCTTGTTGGAGGCCCACCGACAGCTCGTCTCCCGGTTCGCGGTTGCCACTCGAGAACTTTCTGGCCCCGTCGGCCATCAGCCCTGCGAGCAAGGATACCTATAAGTCGATACTTATAATTCCAATCACTATACAGCATCACGCCGACACTTCGAGATCGCATTCCGCATGTTCGACCTGAACGGCGACGGTGACGTTGACTGCGAGGAGTTTGAGAAAGTCGCTGCCCTCATCAGACAACAGAGCAGCATCGGCTCCAGGCACCGGGACCATGCCAACACTGGCAACACCTTCAAGGTTTGAGGACTACAATCAGTCAAAAGCAGTTTGACTAGTTTCAGAAGAGAAAGTCGCAACAGTTATCTAACTAAATATTGATCCTATAAATATGGGTATGGTCTTCGATTCACCGCAAAAAAGTACATAGAAAATGACACTTCTCGAAAGTGCACACTTCTAGAATTTTAGAAAGCACTTAAGAGGCGATAACATTTTTTAAGTAAAACTGATCGAAAATTGCAAATAGATATTGAAAAATTACAGCATACGGCGCGCTATACGGGGTCAAGCAAAACATTGTGACGATATTTTACCCACAGAATCAGCTATCGATTCTAAGCATGTTTTTCAGTTTTTTTTTAGCCCATTATAGGAATGATGATTTGAGCGATACCTGAATCCCATACTATTTTTTTTACCAACTCAAAAAAAACCTGAAAGACATTCTTAGAATCGATAGCTGATTCTGTGGGTAAAATATTGACACAAGAACATTTTGCTTGACCTTGTATAGAAATCATCCTCGAATATACTTTATAATGGTCCGTGGGGTCAATCGTTATCAACTTTCAGTTATAAAGAGTTCTTTATAACTGGAAATTACGTTCGAGCATTTAGTAAATAGCCAATAACAATATTTCAGGGTATCAACTCAGCGCTGACGACGTACTTCTTTGGTCCGAAACTGAATGAGAAACTGACGATCGAGAAATTCCTCGATTTCCAACATCAACTGCAGAAGGAAATATTGTCTTTGGAATTCCAGAGGAAACAACCAGGTAACTTACTTAATTATTAATAGACGAAGTCGCGGGACAGATTTCCTTACAGATTTAATTATTATGTATACTAATAATATTATAAATGCGAAAGTAACTCTCTGTCTGTTTGTCTGCCTTTTGACGCTTAAACCGCTGGACCGATTTCCTAAAGTCCTCGCGGACAAAATCGCGTATAAACTCTGCTTGTCATATTGTGTAAAATGATGTAATGTAATAAACTTGGTTATAAGTTCTACCGTACTGCGCCAATGAAATGATTACTGATAAAATTGTAAGCAACTTTTTTTTTTCAGACGAAAATGGTCGCATCACCGAAGCAGATTTCGCCGAGCTCCTGCTCGCTTATGCCGGTTACCCGGCTAAGAAGAAGGCAAGGATGCTGAAACGTGTCAAAAAAGCGTGAGTCACCAAAAATAAAAGTATCCTTACATCAGACTATCCGGACCAGTTCGCGGAGTCAGGATTACTTGTAAATAAATGAAAATTTTGTTGGTGATAGGAAGGTGGCGGGTAGCGGGGAGTTACTCTCTAACCTGCCGGCAAATAACAGTGCTCGCACTGTTTATTCCGGTACGGGGGTAAGGCGGTCGGTAAAATTACTGGCATAGAGGCATTCCTTCTTAATCCTCAAGTTTGGCAACGCATCCAAAATCTTATGATTTGCTGGCTAGCATAATGCCATTAGTGTACTGAAGCCTCCATAAATATCCATACTAATACTAGAAATGTGAAAATGTGTTTGTTTGTTTGTTTGCCCTTCCTTCACGTCGCAACGACTGGACCAATTTACATGAAATTTTGTATAGAGATACTTTGAGACCCTCTGATTAACATAAAAGACTTTTATCCTGATATTTCCACGATAACGGGTTTTCTACAGTTCCAGCCAGTTTTTTCAATACTTCAATAACTATAACCATCTATATTACCTATAGCATCGATGGTACGCAAATTCTAAGTCTACACGGGACGAAGTCGCGGGTGACGACTAGTTAAAAGATAAAAAAGGTACATCGAACATGGTTTTATTTATACAAAAACATCATAACTCATAACATTTATTTATGCCTATGCCTCTTCCAGTTTCCGCGATCACGGAGTCGGCATCACAAAGGACGACTATCTGAAGTTCTTCCACCTTCTCAACAACATAAACGATGTGGACACAGCCCTCACATTCTACCACATCGCGGGCGCGTCCATCGACCAACCCACGCTACGCCACGTGGCGCGCACCGTCGCGCATATTGACTTGGATCCACACGTCATCAACGTCGTATTCACCATATTTGACGAGAACAGTAAGTACTATCAAAGACAAAGTCGCCTTGTGATTGTGACATATCTCCCACATCGACCAACCCACGCTACGCCACGTGGCGCGTACCGTCGCGCACATTGACTTGGATCCACACGTCATCAACGTCGTGTTCACCATATTTGATGAGAATAGTAAGTACTATCAAAGACAAAGTAGCCTTGCGATTGTGACATATCTCACATCGACCGACAAGTGTGTTTTACAATGAGGGTCACCGTATTCACTAGTTAGCGACATTATCTGCAAGGTGTTGGCTGTCAAAGTCTGTTGAAGAAGTCGTGTCTGTAACTTGAAAATTAAAACATATAGGCTACTTTTTATCCCGGAAACGGCGGGAACGCGAATACCGAATTCCACGCGGACGAAGTCGCGGGCAGAAGCTAGTTTAAAAATTTGACAAATATTCCGTAAAAAAATATTAGTTTAGATATAGGAATGTATCGTGAATACGGTAGAGATAATCTACGATGGAAAGTCCAGCCCCTCCACATTTGAAAACGCTTCAATGTATTTGGAAAGTATTCCAAAACACTCTCAACGCATGTTTGACGGCTGTCTAAGCACGCTCACATGCGTTGAGAGTTTTGGTGGTGCTTTTTATAGTACATTATTGCAGAGGCCGCCAAGTAGCGCATTGCCGGACGAGTCAGTTAGAAGGCTGAGCGAAGCGAAGCCTTCTATTAGTACGAGTCCGGCAATCGCAATTGCGGCCGAGGTATATATAATGCTTTTCTCAAACAGCGAGGAAATACGTAAGGTCAGTCGGGGCAAGTGCGCCTAACATAAATATATCGAAACCTATTAATATTACTCAACTAGTAGTTGGCTGTTTACAAGACATAGGGGCGAATTAAATTTGGGCGCACTTACCCCACATCAGTATTTACTACTTCCATGATCGTGGATGATTTGGCCTTGGAAGTTGTACTTATTACCTCCATGGATTTATCAGTTTCGGGGCAAGTGCGCCAGGAGGGGTAAGTGCGCCTAACATAAATATATCGAAACCTATAAATATTACTCAACTAGTAGTTGGCTGTTTACAAGGCATAGGGGCGAAATATATTTAGGCGCACTTACCCCACATCAGTATTTACTACTTCCATGATCGTGGATGATTTGGCCATGGAAGTTGTACTTATTACCTCCATGGATTTGTCAGTTTCTCAACAGAGGTGTCTCAAATAGCAAGAGAATTAAAAAAAAACACACGACAATAATGTTTTTGCTGGCCAAGGCCGGCAATGGACAGCCTCGCGTCTTCTTTTGTTGAAAGTAACACAAACATTTCCGAGCATGTTTGAGAAAAATACTTTCGAGGGGCGGGACTTCCTATCGTAGATTATAGAGGTCATTTATTTAATTCAAAATACCTACTCAGCATAATTTTCCATTTTTTTAGTGGATGGCCAGCTCAGCAACCGCGAATTCGTGGCGGTGATGAAGAACAGACTGCTGCGAGGGTTAGAGAAGCCCAAAGACACGGGATTTGTGAAACTCATGCACTCCCTCATCAAATGTGCCCGCGATACAAAACCAGCTATCCTAGATTTCTAATAAAATGTGTATAACGAGCAGTTAGCACAGCAGCTAGTACTAAAAACACCGATCTGAACCAAAATATAAAATGATTTTTTCTTATTATACGGGGTCAAGCAAAACATTGGTAAAACAATTAATTTTTCACCTCACTGGCTCGAAAGTGGTCGTTTTGAAGCTTGATATCCGAGCGCAAAAGTTGTTTTTATCCGCTAGCGTGGAAAGTGTTTTTGAAATTCGAACGACGCATGACGCCACTGTCACAATAAAAAAAACAACGATACGTTCTGAAACGCAATTCGTCGTGAGAGTTTTATTAAAATAAAGGTTCAATTTACTTAATATCATCATTAATAAAATTATATTATTAAATACACCGTTTCAGATGTATTTCATTATTTCACTGTTTTATCACAAAAATACTTAAATGTGTGTATATTTTAACTGTATTCAATGAATAATTGAATCTTGAAGTACGAGTAGGAGTGATTTGGAACGCAACCTCCGGAAAAAAACATAAAATTTAAAAAAAAAAACGTTTTAGATTGCTGGTTTTGTAATTTAGAATACCTATACGAAGTAATAAAGAAAATATGAGCGATTCTAGCGATGAGATACGAATTTAACTCCTCCAGAGTTAGCACAAACTGTACATGACGCTGAACTAAGTCTTCTTCCCGAAAAATCGCGCGTGAGGTGAAAAATTTTGTGTTGCGCTCAGCAGCAAAGTCGTTTGCTGTCTCGTGCCTTGAAACCCTCGTTACACTCAGGATTCTATATTTGAACCACTCGCTTCGCTCGTGGTTCAACCCTAGAATCCTTCGTTCACTCGGGTCTCAATCACGCACTCACAGCAAACAACAACTTTGCAGCCTTGCATAACAAATAACTATTGTATCGTATTGATGGTGTGAGCGATACCTGAATCCCATAATAAATCATTGTTCTTACCAACACAAAAATAAAACCTATTAAATATGCTTGGAATCGATAGTTGATTATGTGGGTAATATATCGGTATAGGTAAAAAACTTAAGTAAGTCACCTGTTGTATGAAGTTGTGTTCCAAAATGATATGAAAATTCGAGGAAAATTCAAATATGGAACGTCAACTTTCGTATACAGACAGGTTACTACTACATACAACAGGTGACTTACTTAAGTTTTTTACCTATACAACGCTTTACGCTTTAGTTTTTTTTAAATATGTATTTAAATATCGAACTATTAACATCTCTTAAAGAGGCTGTTACGATTACATTATTACATTAACCTTTTCAATGCTGTAATAACAATAGGGATGACGACTTTTTTTTTCTTAGTCTATCAGGAAGGTTATTGAAAAGTATTGGACACGTATTTTTTCTTTTTTCACGTAATCAAACTTATACGGAGATATATTGAAATGTCGCGTGATGTCACGGTTAGGTACGATTTATACCTAGCGGTGACGTAGTTAGCCCCCACTCTCCAACTTTAATGCGTTTTAACTTATTCATTCTTTGTTAATTTGATAAAACAAAAAATACGTGTCTAATATTTTTTTTATTACCTGACTGACGATGACGGACTAATTAGAATTTCGATTTCTTCAACCTGTCGTCATCCCTATTACAGATAGACACAAATCCACAAAAATATTTGGTCAATAAAAGTGGTATTGAAAATTTAGGACAAATCATCATCAGTTCATTTATAACTACGATATGTTTAGTTACAATATATCTCTATGCTTTATTTTCATGTTTTTTTAAGTTAAGACAATGGTCGTGTTTTTTTAATATAATTTTACATTTTAGGTTAAATATATTTCTCTCAATTAATTTAAGGCAATTAGAGATTTATGTTATAATTTGTTGTTTATCTTATCTCAATCCAGCTCTCTATTCTGGTCATTGTAAATAAAATACTGCCTTTAAATGATTTGATAAAGTTATATTTTAATCAATTTAATATTTAGTGTGTGATACGTGTAATAGTTATTTTATTAATATGTACATAGTGAAACTTTGTTATGCGAATGTTTTTTGAGTTTAATTATTGTTACTATGATTAATATGATAATACCAAGACGAATGTGATAAGTGTAGTTTAGTAATTCTACGCAAAAAGATTTCGTTGATTGCTATGTTGTATAATACTCGTCTCATTATCATCAGGAATCAAGTAAATATTATAGTCTGAATTTAATAGTTACCCAAACACTAGTTGACGGTAACAAAGTTAAGGCCCTTCCCTGACCCAGCATCGTCAAATTGCTCATTTAAGATCATACTTTTCTAAGAAATGTTAAAAGTTAAAAATATGAAAAAAACATATGTTATATTTGATTATATCATCCTTACATTGACAGCTTTCGATACACGTTTCACGAAACTTTGCTCGATACAATTTAATTCCAAAGTAACCTCTAACTCGGACCGCTAATCCAACTTTACTCCAGTTTATTATATCAAACAGTGTAAAACTAATTATAACACAAAAAATATCCATGCTGCATGCATACATCGACAGCTTTATAAATGCCATTTTTTAGACGGTATTTTTATAGAAATTAAAACGTGTTAAAAAGTAACTAAATCGGGCGTTCTGTGCGTAGCGCTTTCTCTTTCACTCGTCCCACGAGTGACAGTTACGGCTGATCTGGGTCTATGAACCGCCTTAAAAGCGAAATAATCTTCTAGGCCCTAGGATATATCCTACACTGTACGGAAAAAAATACGCTATAGCAAAAGTACACGATAAAAATTAAAGGAATCCAATATTTGGTTGTTAATTATGTACTTTTATTAAGTACTCTCAGTAAAAACTTCAGATTAGTTTCAATATAAAGAATAACTAAAGCCTCGAAGGTAACGGTTTTGTACACTACCTATAAGTAAAATATCTTGAAAACCGCTGCTTTGAAATGCTCAGATTAATGAAAAATTACGAGAATAACATAAAATGCTGTAATTTCGAGATAGAAATGACCTTAAATAACAAATAATATACACGGTTTGACAGCTATTTCGACTCGGTGGCTCAATGCGCCAACTGGTGAGCGTTTTTTTTTAGGAAACCCTCATTGATGGACCGTTTGGGTCTAGTCGGATTCCCAGGGATATATTTATTCAATACATCTGTAAAAATCTTTTACTGTCACTTTCCATATTTATGTTGTATCCGATATTTTTTTATTTGACAAAATAAATTTAAAACAAAATATATTTAATTGATTTTTCCCTTTAACCAATCTGCGTTTTATCATAACATATGCGTTTTTCTTCCCTTAGTGATGTGTTCATTTTGTTAATAAGTACATTTTATTTTTCGTCTTAAGTGAAAACTAATAAATACATAATACATTCTATTTTCTGTTTACGATGTACTTAAATTATAATACATGAGCTTACATTTTTCCTAAGTAGTGTAACTAACCATAGCGCTGTCACATCTAAGACCTATTTAAATTTTTTACGAGCTACCATTCCACTCTTTATGAGGCACCAAAAGAAATACATCAAGCACTTGATCACCGTCGGTTCTGAAAATTTTAAATTCATGCGCTATCTTATAAACGTCTGGCGTGTCAAGCAGACGCAAATTTAGGGGGCAATGAACCCGGAGCGGGATCGTGAATATCGCGAATATCGGTTTGCCTCAGAAACAGCTCCGTTCGCTTGCCGTAAAGTGTAAATCACTCGAAGCACCAGCCGTCGAACCGACGGCTCGCCTGCCGCGATCCTCGCCGCGAAAAATAGACATAGTTTGATGCCGGGAATAATTCGTGATAATAAAACCCCGCACTGGCAAACCGACTCCGACGAAGACACGACGGCACCGCGCGCCCTCTGGTGAGTGACAATGTCGTTTCGTTCCCATGTTCCATGGGATCCCCCACATCCTACGCACATATGAAATCTTATCACGTGGTTATTTTGTAACACCTTTGGATTTGGGCTCCGGTATTTATCAAAACACTTTATTTATCGCTTGGAATTTCTTGCCAACCGCCCACGGCGCTTTTCGCGATTTTATGCCAATATTTATTTATCTATTAAATTGGTTCACTTTGTAACAGAGTTTGGAGAAGAGAACTAAGATGCCGATGTACCAGAGGCCCCCGTTTTGGCGCATTCCCCACCAACGCTGCGATCCTGATGACGACTCTAGGGACTCCAGGGACTTCGGACAACGACGCCGGGTAAGCAGTTATTTGTTTTGTTTCGATATTCGATGATTCTAGATGACAAATTAGTCTTACGATTTATATCAGGCGACTAAATTTAATTGTAGCGTATAATAGTCTCAGGCTGCAATAGAGCTGTAAATAGCGAGACGTGTAAATTAATGCATGCAATGAGAAGTCAATTTAGACCTATAAATCAGAATGAATTGTGTAAAAATTTGTTAAAAAATCATTTTGAACTAGCTATTTCTTTAGATTCATACGTCCAAATTAATTAATTTAATTTTGTCATCTCAGTTCAGCCTCATTTTTCTTATTTGAAAAACAGGAATGAAGTCAGAATTAACTCAAAGTGCTAATTTTTACTGTATTAAATCATCTTCTGCTTCTGCCCGCGACTTCGCCCACGTGGATTGCAGTTAACATGTTCCCGCAGGAAATATGCGTTTATCCGAGATTTAAAGTAGCCTATCTATTTACTTTCCCGGGACAACTATCTCCATACCAAATTCCATCTAAATCGGTCCAGCGGTTTAAGCCCGAAGAGGTACACACAGAGCCACAGACAGAGTTACTTTCGCTTTCATAATATTACATAGTATGGATTTAAATTAAAAATATGTTTCTTCTCTCCCAGCAAAAATCTTCATTTTACCTTTATAAGACCATTTTAAGAAATAGATATATGAGACAAGAAATCTCGCAAAGGCTTATCGTAATAAGGCTTTCTTAGTCACTCTGATGACTCGCGAATTAGGTACATATACAGCAGCAGATGACGTTCCAAACTTCCAAACTTCTTACATTCTTAAATATATGCTGCCCCGCGTAATCGTGTTACTATGTAATATCATTATATCAGTGAGTGCATAGGTTACGCCTATTGCCAATATTTTCCATTGACTTGCTATAAGGAAACGCACCCGACGGTTTTAGCTCTGCCAGCTGCCAATACACCGCTTTGCTTACGTCAATCATTTCAGGTCGCGATTGATGTGCATTTTATTTTGCATTAGTGGGTTATGACATATTTATTTTAAATTGTACATAAAATTAATGGGTTTTAAGGATAAATGCATAATGTATTAGGTACTTCACTAAATGACTCTTTGAAGTGCAGTATTTCCCATTCACATTTCTTGTCTTGAATCATCTGCTTTCAAGATGAAAATTAGACCTGCCAGCCGACATCTCAAGTGTTTTTAATCATGTTTACAGATCCCCTGTCACAGCTTAATATAAATACGTCTATTTTAAATTTCATGTTTTTCCGTAAGGAAATTTACAAAACTTTGCCAAATAATTTGTCGGAATGCAATGATAAATAATGAAATATTTGTTTCTCTTTCTTAGTGACATTCTCTTGCTTTCGCACTGAGCAATATTTTACAATACTGTCTTCATGCATCATTAATCACTCAGGTTTAATTTTGAGAGTTAATGGGTTTGGTAGGATGTTGACAAACAGCGTTAATTTCAGAATCAGAGCCAGACATCGCCTTAGGTTTCCCATAAATCGAACTAGGTCGATTGCGAAGGCAGGGTTGCATGCAACGGCGGGCGGGGGGGTATGTTTGGTTTGTGGGCTAATTTTGCCCGCACAACGTCGCGTGTGGCCGTCGAGACCGCACAATCCGCGCAACGAGCGCGCGTTCGGGAGTGCATCGGGACCCTCAGCCATGGGGCGGCTGCATACGTTCGTGGTGGTCCTGCGAAGGGAACACCGGGACACCAATTGGGGACTCCGGCTGGTCGGCGGCGCGGACCTCGCGACTCCACTCATCGTCACGAGGGTACGCCCTTCAGCTGATGACAGTTATAGGATTCAATTGGAAACGCCGACAACAATGCACGCCGGTGTAAACAAAACAGGCGTCGGCAGCGTGATGTCAGCCAACTCTGGAACATCTGTTTCTCTTTCGGTTAGATAGATTATTATGCGTGGGATTCTAATCCTCAAGGATACATTAGCGGTTCGATAATTGGTTTATGTTCAACTATCATGGTATTTCCTTTTGGTATTTTCTTCATCGGATTTATTCCAGATCTTCAATTACGCTTTGTTTTATTCTAGATTCTAACATTAATGAAGTTAACTAATTGTCATATCAAACACAGATCTATTTTGTAATCTAAATTAGAGGAAGTGAAATGATTAATTGACTGAGCTTTTCGGTGAAGGAAAACATCGTGAGGAAACCTGCACGCATCTGCGAATTAATTCAAGGATGTGTGTGAAGTCCCCAATCCGCACTGAGCCCGCGTGGGGACTATAGCCCAAACGGTCTCGTGATGAGAGGAGGCCTGTGCCCAGAAGTGGGCCGTAAACAGGATGTTGGGGTGGTGGTGGTAGAAATGATTAATTTATACATCACACAAATTTCAATCGAAAGAAGAAAAAACTTTTTCGAAGTATTATACTAATTAGACTAGCCCAGCATCATCAAACAACGATGTCTCTTTATAACCGGTGTATTATTAGATGTATCGGTCGGTGTCGTTCGACAGCTGCCGGCAAAGTCTCGCATGACCCCATTATAATGGGCTACGATGTGTAGACAAACCAGACAAAAACAAATCTCTTTCACGGAAGTCAGACTTTGAATTGGGTGCGATTTATCATCGTATAGCTTGTTTAACGGGTTAACGTTTACCCAATTTTTAACGCACTTTAATGTCACGTGGTTTTACTACTTCACGATTCAATGACATTCTTGGCAAAAGTGCCAATTAAGTGGCAGTACAGGTTATAATTACGTAGGACCTGGGTGATCGAGCTTTGCTCGGGTGAAAATAGCTAAAACCGAGTTTTCTCAGATATGAACCCTAAGTAGATCGATTTGTCGCCCCCGTAAACCCCTATATTGAACATTTCGTCCAAATCGTTAGAGCCCTTTCTGATATCGCTTGGATATAAATAAATAGAGAAATATATAAGATTAGCGCGTTTAAAGTATAAGATTTATACAATACAAAACAATATACTTTATTGAACACCACACAATCAAGGAACAGTACAGACATAATGTAATTTAATTACACAAAAAGGTATGGCATACAGCAGGCGGTCTCATCGCTCAATGATCATAAATGAATCAATGAAAATATTGGGAGATTCCCTATAGCATGGCTTACACGTCACGTCACGGCGCTCAAGTTGAACTTTAAATCTAGCTGCTTAAAGTTCGGTTGCAACGCGTGACGCGTGAGCGATGCTATAGGGAATCCCTGTCCCTATTTAAAACTTTGAATAAAGCCCCTGTATGCACTTCCGAATGACGACGAGTAGGAAGCTAACGTTTTAAACATTGCTGTTCGCAAATCATTCCTCTCAAGAAAGTTATAGTTATGTATATGTACCTAAACTAAATTTGGAAGATATGAAAAAACAGGTTTTCAGGGACGATTATTCAATCGTCAGATAGATTTTGTTCTTTGAATATTTAATTCTTATTGTAAATCGCCCCTAAGACATGATGAAAGGGTCTGTGTAGATAGCCTTTATAAGGGGGAGTGTCCATTATTTCTCTTTGAATCACCAATCGCGCATAATAACTTCATATTTATTAATATGATCATATGAACTAATATTTCTGATGACCTTCAATATATTAAATGTAATAAATCATGATAGCAGCCTTGAGCCCATTTCGTTTATGATTATATTAAAATGCTTTCATTACTTCCTCTCCATATGGCACGGTGAGTCAATCGCTAAATATTGAA
This sequence comes from Aethes cnicana, assembly GCA_963971205.1. NCBI lineage: Eukaryota > Metazoa > Arthropoda > Insecta > Lepidoptera > Tortricidae > Aethes > Aethes cnicana. The sequence goes on along the minus strand of OZ020276.1, from coordinate 5,957,884 downwards.
AGGATTGCTTATCATTGGATGTATACAGGGTGGAATAGCAAATCAGGAAATAGAAATGCGCTGTTCATCGTGTTTTACTTGAGACTGAAAAAAACTCTGTTTGAAAAATTTACGAATGTGAGTGAACAATCATTCCTTTCCTGACAGAGTAGATACACACATTAACAATAGCAAGTCCCTTTTCCCGTTCCCACAGGATAGGAAATTCGGGAAATCCTCTCTAACCGTTCCCCTGCACTTCCCAACCTACATACTAAATTTCAGCTTTCTACGACCACTACTTTCGGCTGTGTTATCTTACAGCTCGGTCAGTAACGGAAGAGTTTTATCATATACTCCGCGTGGAATTCGGTAATAGCATTCCCGCGGGAACTATGCATTTTTTCGGGATAAAAAAGTAGCCTATATGTTGACCAGTGATATAAACTAAGTACTTCCCCTTATACCTACCAAATTTTGTTGCAATCCCTTTTTCGAGATAAAGCCGGAATTGAAGGCGCGGGACTTTAGATAGTAGAAGATCTCTACATAAAGACAATTTTTCTAAAAATCCTTGTTTTGTGTTTAGTATCGACCGTTTATACGAGTAAAGTCCCCTCGACTTAGTAGTTTCTTTTAATTTTCTAGATTCAGACGCGACTTCTTCTACAGACTACGTAGTTTTTACCATGTTTTATCGCTCTCATCTGAACCAAAGCTCGGTCGCCGAGGGGCTCTACCTATTCGAATGTTTCATACGGAAAGGGAAATTCCCTTTCCCTACCGTCAAAGCGTCACGGCGCTCAGATTGAAGTTAAAGTTCTGTTTCAACGCCGTGACTCTTTGACGGTAGGGATGGGGATTTTCCCTTTCCCTATTTAACGTTTCGAATAGAACACCAGGAACTACACTCAGCAGCAATGAATTCGGGTGACTTTGTATAGCATATTCCATACAAAGTGACCCGAATTCATTGCTGTTGAGTGTATTGTGATTTGTAATATTATTTTGGTACACATGGAACATTCTCGGCCTTAGAGCGGTTTCGCTTCGCACTACGAGTAGGTAGATGATCCGTATTCGTGTAAAATACGGCGCGGGAGTCTCGGAGTAGTCGTAGAGTTGCTCTTAGGCCTAGCGAAGATCCGCGACTGTACATAAACATGTTTACCTACGAAAATAAATGATAATTTATTTATTCGTTCATATCAATCATTACATTAGATACTACCTATAACTTTATGGTCTGTGTGTGTACCTAATGATAAATAAAGTAATTTGAATACATATCCTCTAGGTCCAGCGCTTTTATATTCGTTAGTAACAGAATGTTAATTTTGCTACATTTAGAATGCGGTAATTAGGTGAAAAAGTTGGCAACTCATTCAAGTCTGTGCAAAAAATCTGTTAGAAGAAAAATGGACTGAGAAAGCGCGAGTGAATCTAGCGCGCCGAGGATTCCGGACCATGCCATTTTAAATATTATTTGCTCACTAGGTTGAGATTTTTCGGAGATAACGTGATAAGAATAGTGGAGTGCCTACTACAATACCTCAGTTTCCATAAATGGTTTTTATTTTTCATAGCTTCTACCCGCGACTTCTTCTGCGTGATATTCGGGTAGGTACTATGCGTTTTCCCATAGGATAAAAGTAGTCTTTCTTTCCTTGGGACGAGCTATCTCCATACCAAATTTCATTTAAATCGGTCCAGCAGTTTAAGCGCCAAGATTTAAAAGACAGACACAGATATACTTTAGCATTTATAATATTGCCTCCGATTTCCGACCTATGCGCATAAAATGTGAAATCCTATTTTTTCACGTTCCCGTAGAAATTTAGGGAAATCGAAACCATCTTAACCGCTAACCTGCTCAGACTGTTATGTTCCGGTAAGGGGTTAAGGTAGCCGGTGAAATTACTGGCACAAAGGCATTCCATCTTAGGCCTCAGGGTAGGCAAGGTAGGCTTAATAAAAAATCATAAGATGCTAAGCAACAGCAGTGACCGCTTACCATCAGGTCACCTGTGTGCTCGTTTGCCTATCATACCTATACATGAAAAATCCTCTCTTAGTGCACTTCTACACTCCCTAACGTATCGTATCTCCATACCAAATTTCATCTAACTTGATTCATCGGTCTAAGCGTGAATAGGTTGATACCTCTACCCGCTTAGACAGACGACTAATATCTACGTATTATGTTTTCTTTATAATAAGTAGGTATTAGTATGGATGGATCTATTGTATGCTCCAAAAACCAGACTTCGAGGCTAAGACTATTCCTATCTCTTGAGAACGGGTCGAGAAATCATATTGATTTTATTTTAAAGACGTCGATTTTCCCAATCAACTATTTCCGCGCCTAAAGTCTGCCTGTAGTCTCTAGGCTAGGTCATGCTAACCTTTGTCTGACGATGACGCAAACCTGCAATGCGTCATTAAACGCAAGTGAAATGCGTAACAGCAAACACCCGTGGACTTCCGCCAGCTGGGGCAGCTCTGGTATCATCAAAGACCACCCGAAGACGCCCGCGGTCGGCTTGAATTAACGTCGGCTCGGGAATTCTTCGCGGCTGTCAGTACTCTCTTACATCGTTGATGGACAAGAGTATATTTAGTCGCATGTCCTCGCCATTGACTCGAGGAAGCGTGTGATGGATTTGCGCAGGTCGAGCCGTCGATGCGACGCGGCCTCCATACGATCCGGCGGTTGTTTTCAATAAAAATGTCGACGGCGGTTGGCCGGCTACGCCAGTGGACACATTTAGCCTGGCCTCAGGCCAAACCCGGTGCATACGTCGCCTTCTCCCCCGTTACCCAGTTACAAGGTCGTCTTGTTATCGATGCATTTCTAGCCTGTGAGGTAGCCTCGATACCAAGCTGAAAGCAAAAGTACGCTTCGTGATTATTCACTTCACTATTTTTAAAATGTCTAAATGACTACATGATGACAGAACATTAGTCTAATAGCACACCTGTGTTTCTGTTTATATCTCACAGAGGTGAGCGAACGAAACTTTAGAATGTCATGGCCCATCTCTTCAAGTATTATGTCACGTAATGCGCACGCCGATGTTATTTCACTGTATATTTTTAGGCAATTTTTATCATGTTTAAACATATCTGATCACACAGATGTAACCATCATCATTATAAATACTAACCATTAGAGTAAACACAAGCCATCATGAACGTAATCCAATTAAAACAATCGAGTCCTGGTTTTGAAAGTGCGATTGAGAAGCTTGATTTATTTTCTCGCAATCTATCCAAATCAATACGGAAACGTCCACCCACGTCTAGTTCTTAAAACTGCGTCTTGTTTATGTCTGGAAGCTTGTGGCAACAGAGCTAATTGAGAGTGTTGTGTTTGCAGGTGACGCCTGGAACGCCCGCCGGTAAAGACCTGCTGCGCGGCGACATCATCGCCAAAATCGATGACTACGATGCCCGTGATCTGCGACACGAAGACGCACAGAACCTATTCAAGAACGCACAAAACCAAATCAAGCTTGTCGTACAAAGGTAAAGGCGAGGCACAATCCAAATCCAAACCCTGTTTGGCAATTTTAAGCTTATCATCAATTGCAAATTGCAAGTCATAAAGCGAGCGATAAAAAAGAAAGCTTCGTTTGAATTCCGCTTCGACCGCAATGTCCATCAAAAATGTCAAGATTTAACGGATACCAAAATTACGCCAAGAAATGTGTGACCTCACATTGGGTGTATCACGCATTCCATCGTTATTTAAAATAACTTAGGACTGAGTCTGCTTTATGGTTAGAAAGGTCTCAGGCTTGGCGATTGATGTAAGGATCTATTTTTAAGCACTTACTTAATTTCAAAACGAAAGTGTTTACGCAGGGGCGGATCCAGTTCTCATCTGTACTCATTGCCACGCGTGTCTGGCGGTTATGTAGGCCGAGTGCCCACGCCCACCTTCTATCACGAGTTCGCTGAGTAAGATCCTGAACCATGCATCCTAGGTGTCGTGAACCCTTTACGGTTAATATTTGGAATCTCTTCAACCTCTACATCCTGCACGGTTAAGGATCCAAATCTAAAAAAAAAATTGCTGAAAAACCGATTGCTAGCTTGTAGACCACTTTTAAAGAAACGTTTTTGGTTTCAAATCCCTTTATTTAGCAATTGAATACTGCTAAATGGATTGAATACTCTTCTCCCTTACTGGCATGGTTGTCGTATGAAAAGTTTTCTATCTTCAGTTTTCTCTTAATCTGATTTTATTTTATTCTTCATAAAATATATAAACTGGAGTAACATGATGTCATTTAAAGTGTATTTCGTACTTTGGTGAGCTCAATATGCAACAATGTCGTTGGTAAACAACTGCGTAACGAATCAGGTATTCAAGAGAGTTAAATGCACAAATGGCAGACGTGCGTTTTATTATAATGAAACGTCTCTTCTCGTAAACATTTACGTAAGAATTCACAGTAATTTTACGATCATAACGTTTGTGAAATTAACACGTTCTTATTAAATCAAATGCGTGAATGTTTCCCTAATTTTAAAAGAAATAAACATTCTTAGAACATCGCATATGCTTCTGGATCCAGAATCAGGGCAACTACATTTCTGTTTATTGGTTGCCACATGGTCATGCTAAACTCATTCCTTCTCGCTTGTTTGCATGAATGCATGCGCATTGTAGAATGTTGTGATTTTTATACCAAATGAAGATTAGTTCTCTTCTCCGTTCATGAAGTGAAACCCATTTTTTGTTAAGTATCTCTTTCTAGAAGTATCTAGATAAAATTCAGATGCTGAACATCAAATTACGTAAAGAAAAAAATGTTTTTTTTGTTGTGTGCAATGTCGTCGTTTCATTTTCACTGTGATAATTTGAAACTTCTGTTGGCATTAAATAAATAAATATCTTCGGACATTCTCATACAAATGACTTATTATAGGTACAGTCCCAAACTAAGGAAAGCTTGAACTATGGGTGCTTGACAACAATATAAAAGACTTATATAAATACTTTCACAAAGTTTAGCCTCTAGCAGAATTTGAACCCGCGATCGGAACAGTAGTTACAGATATAGTTCCGAGTTGCGGCTTTGCAGGGCTATAGAGTTCAATATCACTGCAATCATTGCTGATCTATTGTGATGGACAGTTCACAGTCAATGTTCGATCGGAACAGTAGGCAGAGGGTCCATTATCTCATGGTCATGTGGCATGCATAGGGACGTGGATCGCGTGCAACAGCCGCGGAGCGCGTCGTCGCTGGCGCCTCGCTCACCGATCTTCAACGCTTCTTCGCCGTACAGGTAAACTTGCATTTCATCCATACTAATTATAATTACAAATGCCAAAGTAGGTAACTCTGTTTGTCTGTTACCTGTTCACGCTTACACCGCTGGACCGATTCAGATGAAATTTGGTATGGAGATAGTCGGAGTCCCGGGGAAGGACATAAGTTACTTTGTGTCCCGATAAAACGCAAAATTCCTCCGGGAACGCGTTAGCAGAGTTCCACGCGGGCGAAGTCACGAGCAGAAGCTAGTTATAACATGAACATTATTGGTGTGTTCTTTGTGTTTTTTTTAGAAATTTCGTCTGCATTCTTCAAAAACATTATTTGTATTATTTTACTTATATCAGTGTACAGAGTCATAAGCAATCGATATTTGAAATACGGTAACATATTCACGCTATTCATACAATATGAGGAATTGATCATGGAATATGTTAACTAGCTCTATCTATAAGTAGTTAATACGTCTAAACGGAACGTCTAACCATACTACTACCGCTATAGAGTAGCGTCAGGGTAATATGGCTATTCCGCACAACAGACCTACAGCAGATGTCGACACTTTGAAAACTCAGGAAGAAGGAAGACATCGAGAGGTTCACCTGGAAAGTCACATGTCATATAAAATGTTTGGAAAACTCAAGCAATAAAGGGAAGTGGTAAACAAAAAATAACGGTTCCTCAACCGACGCACTGAAAATGCTATACAATTTGATAAAGGGAATAAAGGAATTTTCACATTTCTGATATCTGACAATGATACTTTAGAGGTCATATTGTTTTTAAAAAAATTATGATGTCTGTCCCTTCTTTGACGTACCTATGGCAGTGCTGGGTGGCAGACGAAGCGTGAAAGTAAAATAAAAACCGTGGCAATGTTTTCCTTAAGTGTCCGTAACGAATGCGTATCATGAAGAAGCGAGATTTCCATTCAAGTATACCTCAATCGCTTCCTCCACAAGCTGCTTCTGCAAATGGCGTTCTGTGGTCTCTGTTAACTCGGAAACAGGTGTGAGTTTATGTATGTAGGTACTTGGTCCGTAATTTGATGATACAAATATGTTATGCACGAACTAAATATTTGTTGGCACACAAATATATCTTCACATTTCAATGTCAAATACCATCAAACCCAATGCCCTTGCGGCGCGATATCGTTATGTAAGTCGTTTAAAATGATATCGTGCGGTTAATTTTTCAATTTCATAAAATTATCAAAAGCAATTTTGATACAAGCGTCTCAAAAATACTAAGGGATGCTTTCTTATTGTAGGTATTTAAGTTTCTTAGTTTAGGAATAAGTTACCTAATTTTGCAGCTAGAGACTTACTCGAGGGAAGTTTAATAACCCTGATATTCCTAGTGAAAGTAAAAAAAAACCTAACAGCCTACTTGCACAATGAATTTTGCATTTTGATGTTCGCTGCAAGCAATGGAATGATGAATGAAAAGCGGGAGCCGTGACTTCAGATAATCTGAAATCTGATAATGTATGCTTAGTATGAACGTGAAAGTTTGACTGTGCAGTGTCATATGGCCCTCGGGCAAAAATAAGGAAATAAACTACCCTCATTAGGGGCCCTTTCAGAGCTGATTAGGTTTATTTAAGTTAAAAAAAATATGGTCACCGAGCTCAGGGGCCCTGCCGGACCTTGGCCCTTGGTAGCTACGCCACTGTGTCTGCAGATGAATTGTTATTCTCTCACGTCCAAACTACAATTCAGTTGACGAATTTTGGTCTATAATATGCTTATTCTTTTACCCCAAGAAATCCACGTGATCAAGACTTCCGCGCAGATTTACACCAGCGCACTTCTAGTTATTCATAAAACTTGTAGCAATAGTAGGTATGTATTGTATGACTAGAGAGCAAAATGGTATATCTTAACGCGGGTGACGGATTGAAAAGTGAAATCTTGAGCTAGCGAGGGACCCAAGGTGTAAATAATTTCGCTACCGTTGTACACTCTGCTTTTCACTTCCCCTAAGCATTTTGCTCCCTCCAAACGGCCAACAAAATACTCCTTTTCGAATAGGATGAGTGAAAAAGCTTCTTACTTGACACAGAACCCCGAGCCCGATGCCGCCGTCACAGTTCCGGCCGGAGTCGCTCCCTCGCAGCACGCCGCTGCCGCACCAGTCCTTCCCGCCGCAGATCGAGGGCGACTACCGCACCGTGATGCTCTCGCCGACCTACTCCGCCAGGACTGACGACACCACGGACGAGTCTATCAACAGCCAGGTTAGTACTGGCACACGGCGGACACATCAAAACAACCTTGTCCAACTAATAAAATAAACTATAATTAAATTAAACTTGAAGTATTGACTAGAACTAAAACTTACTGTCACAAACCTATCTTAAGTAATCCTCTAGGAGGATTTATAAATTTAATACTTACGTGTATACCTTAGTGATAGCCACTAATTTCGCAAAAACACTTGTTATTGCCATATGCCATTCATCTAAGCTAAGGAAGAGTGGGGCGTCCTAACACAGGCATTGTAAGCTTAAAAGGAGGCCCCAGAAACTGTATTTTAATATCTTGTTAAACAATGAATAAAGCATATATTTTTCAACACGATTCGAATGAAGTGTCAATGTTTGCGTGCGAGGACGTCTGTACACTTGTAAATGCGTGTGTGTACCACACTACGCGGGCCAACGATTCACTCACCATCTCCGGAAGACAGTAAGGCGTGTTGGGCGCGAGTTGCGCGCGGGTTATTCAGGCGGGTGTTTCCGTGGCCATTCTGTACGTAGTACCTACTATTAAATATTCTGAGGTACGGGTTTACACAACTTGAAGGCGCGTGAATTAAGCAATTATAGACTCTGCGTCAACGGCTTAAGTGCTTCGCCGCGCGCCTTCTAAGTGTTGTCTTGCTTTACGCAACAGGCCGTCACGAAGTGATCCTGTGGGAAGCGGAATAGGAATATCATTATCACTTTACGGATAAACCTGTTATTCGGGTCGTTAAAGCGACATCTAAGTGAGTCAGTAGATCACAAAGCCCAAACGTCGTTCGGCACAAGTGAGATAGCTGCTGTCTTCCCTTTCGTGACCAGCCATGATGATAAGCCGTGGCTGCCAAGAGGTTTAGCTTGGCTTACAGATTACAGACGGTCGGAGGTTAAAATCTCTGCCTTAAACTCACCTTAAGTTTTTGGTTGAAATATCAGGCATCTTAGCAAAAAAAATCTCTGTGCCCAGCATTGGGACTTAAATAGTCTTGTGGTGATGATACCCTCATACCCTCCCTGATACCATCATACGTGTTCCTGCTCCCCATTAAGGTGAAATGTAACGGGTTTGTTGCACAGAACGCAGAACAACTTTAATCCAGTTCTTACTCCAGTTTTGTTTTGAATACTTAACCTTTTCAACGCTTTCACATTTGAATGAAGTGATCAGTCACACGCCAAGCTGTTTTGCGTTATCGAAAATGACAGATCTTGTGAGTGATTTACAAAACATAGTTATCGATAAAATATACTAGAATAAAATCCTAGTCAACGCTCAATGGGGCTGAGAACATAAATGTGATTAATTTAAATAAATACAACAATACTTATCTATACCAGTTTATTTAGACAGGTTGTTTACATATATTTTTCTATGACATTAACTGCGGCAACCCAAAATATTTCAATATTTTCTGGTGGTATTAATAGGAGCATTTTTCTAATGTTTGATTGCCGATTAATATCACATATACAGAATCTTTCTTTTTTATCTTGTAAGTCCTGAAACGTATGCAAGTCTTAGAAACTGTTTTACAATATCCAGGTAAGGCGGGTTTGTAAATCAGGGCCAAATTCGTAAGTTAATTCGTAAACATTAATAAATAAATATAAATGTCTTGGACAAATATCACACATGATCTAGATCTATGCACTACACCATCACTAGTAGTCCTTTTGGCATCGGTGACGTCATAAGCGGACACCTAAAGGGGTGATTGGCGTGTATGGAACTATAATTTCCCGCGATCATAGAGAAGCGAGTTATACGCTATATGAATACTTTTTCATATCGACAGATCAATGTCAGTCAATCGAAATTTGTCTAAAATTACGTTTCAGTAAATTTTTGTACAAAGAAGATGAATTGATAAATGTTATAAATTAGATTCAGGTTAAATAAAATGAGGTGTAAGATGTCCTATAATATTTATTTATTTCTTATTTATTAATAAAACAAATCTGGCTACAGCACTAGCGACGATTTTATGTGCTGTTGGCGTATGGGACATTGACTTTATTGCTGCAAATTGTAACCAGAGAATAATCCTGATATTTTTGTATTTAACCTATACAGTCATACATCAAGTATTATAAGGAAAGCAACATAATTTAATGTAACATGTGAGTCAATAAAAATACGAGAAAACCATTCACAACAGACTTTATTCATGATCAAAAAAACCTTAGCTCGGACACCTTTAGGTGTTGTTGGCGTGGTGAGCACGACAACGCACGACACTTTTATGTGTTCTTGGCGTTGAAAAGGTTAATATTATGGTTATGACTAACCTAGTCTCGTAAAATCAAGTACTGAAAAACTTAATAGTAGAGTCCTTTACAATTAATCTTCAGTACCTACTTTGAAAAGACTCGTATCTGTTCTGCATGCCGTATGCATTTGCAATAATTTTGTACCTTATGCTCAAATACTAATTTTAAGTATGTAGAAATGTTGCGTCAGTTAAAAAAATTAAAACACCAAAGTCGAGGCTTAAGAACTTTGTATGAATCTCATTGGTCAGATTGATCACGCGCAGGCTCGATCACGATGAGACATTTGATTCACATTTGTGCTCTATACAATGTCGCCAATAATGTCATAGTGTAGTTGGTTGGTATGTATTTAAAGTCTCATCTTACCTTCTTACTCTACGGCGTTAATGCCAAGGACATCCGCCACCTCGTTTCCAGGAAGTAAAGGTACTAGCAGAGCTATTTACGATAGAAATGTATTTATAGCCGCGTCGGCCTTTGTATATCTGGTTCGAAGGACCAGCTCGAGAATTCAAGTCTTTGCGACAGCGTAACTGTCTACGCACTTCGTAATTTATAACGCCCACTCGCGTCGTAATCATTATTCGTCATCTTTGAGTTGACGCCCTGCCAAAAGACCATCGGTTATCTCATCTGCTTTCAGGTTACATTTACTAAGCTTTATGGGCGTACCCAGCTTACCCAGGGGGGGAGGGGTAAGCTCATATTCAGCTTGAGATCCAGGGGGGCAGATCAATTTTTTCGGCGCATTTTATATGGGAAGACCGAGATCCAGGGGGGCAGCTGCCCCCCCCCCCCTCCCCGCTTGGTACGCCGTTGCTAAACTTAACTGTTGATTACTTAATAATTAGTGCTTGGAGTGAAAGATGATTAAGAGAATAGAAGAGAAACAATTTTCTTCTGTTCCAACTGCTCTACTGGAAACATTGAACCGGATATAAGTAATTTGTTATTTTATGCGTTTAATTAATAATGTCCTTGGAGTTTTACACGATATAGGTTAAAACGTACTTGCGTGACGGTTATTTTGGACGCCCGCCAATTCACTATTATTTTTAAAGATACGTTATTATTTATTAATTAAATCGAACCATGCTGACGTCTTTAACTTAGACAGATGACAAGATATCTAGTTCAACATATGACTAGATACAACATGTAAATGCTATTCATACATTCAAACGTACGCGTCTAAATACGATTTCTGATTCATGAAACGCAATTAGAAATATATTACTCTAGTGCGATTTGAGGAACGAATTGCTACGTCCCCGTTAAATAGGAACGTGGCAACGGTTCAAATTTCAACGCGGCAATCTAGTGGAAAATTGTGCTGGAAGTCTGGAACATGGGGGAACATGCGTGTAATTAAGAATGTTGGCGAGATTTGATTTTATTTTTTTATTAGGTACCTATTGAGATATTATATGTATATATATGATACTCGAAAAAGAAAGTACCTACTTACCCGTCTCCGTGCCTAAATCGTTCTCCATCATAGACATAAATAATACTTCGTATGGACCCGGCCTAACGTAGATACATGTCATGTTTCCTCACTTCATTGGTGCCAATCCAAAGTTAAACTTGCATCGTGACACTAAAGCTGGGTCACATTTTTCCAACAACGAGACGAGTTTTTAGATACTGAGAAACAGTTTCGAAAAAAGTTTTTTTTAAAAACGCATATTGTCACGCACGCTCGGTGACAGAACTTTGGATTGGACACCGTGGAAGTGGGGACATATTACGTGTACGTTAGACCGGGTCTATATTATTTACGTCTATGTTCTCCATCCATGAATGAGGAATGATTCCCTACGATCACGATTCAGAGAATAAAAAAATGAGCGTTTAATGTTCGCAAGGCTCAGCGAGGAGGCCCTCGCCCACGTCGCCGCCTATTTTCACGCTATATTTCCAAAATAGAATGCATCAAAATCGCGTTGTTTACTCGGGAGGGAGAGACTGGAGCCGCAGTTCGCGATCGCACGCTGTACGACACACGTCCGCGCTCAGTGATATACCTACCTACATACCACAATGGCGGTGAACCCCAATTTCTTCCCCAACGGGTACCAGGACCCTATGCATCCGGAAGACGAAGTCGTCACGAACTGGGTGCGTGCGGCTCTATTACAACGAAGCATGCCACTAAAACCAATTTCACTACTACTACATCTAATCCCCGGCGACATTTATACCTCGTCGTGCAGCCCGTGATATATCGCAATGTTCCCAATCGAAAAACAGATGCCATGTACCGTCAATGTAACTAACAGTTTGCGAGATTTCAAAGCCTTCTCGAACGTTCTAATCTAATTTCGGAGCACTTGAAACTCGCGCGTAGTGTTACAAAATATGGTGATGTAACTCGTGAGCTTTTACGACGTTATTTTCCATAAAGCTTGAAAGTGATTTGCAACGGTTTTTTTTGTGTTGCCACGAAAATGTCGCAGTTTTAATTTTATAACACGCTACCTATTTGATTTTAGCTACTCTGTTTTATGAGTTCCTTACTTCTTACTTCTGCACCTAAAGAAACGTTTAGTGCACGCTTTCATGCTTATAAACGTGGGTGGTACAATACTTACCTATACCTATGTATATTAGCTTTTTATTTCAAACGTTGACTAAATTGACCGAAATTCCTAGTTATCTTATAAGTACTGGGTGACTGGGAATTGATAATACATAATCATTATTTTGCGCACATCTTCCTCAAACTAAATCCCTCTACTCAGTTTCATACTGCCAATTTAATAAAAAGTATTTTTTCTAATGTTTTAAACTATTTCAATGTGTATGTAGAACTGCAGATGTATTAATCTCATCTCAATTGACGATAAATGAAGCTAATTTTTCAGGCTCTTTTTAACCACAAAGTTATTGCAATACAGTACTTGTCGGTTACTGAGACATCAACTGTTTTGAATTCACAATTCGAAGTCACCCTGTATTTAAAAATCAATTACTACTACAGCCTATTTGCGTCCCACTGCTGGGCACAGGCCTCCTCTCATCACTAGCGGGTTTGGGGTTATAATTCCCACGCGGGCCCAATGCGGAATGGGGACTTCACACACATCTTTGAATAACTTCGCAGATGCGTGCAGGTTTCCTCACGATGTTTTCCTTCACCGAAAAGCTCAGTGGTAGGTAAATTCAAATTGAATTTCGCACATAAGTAAACTTAGAGGTGCGAGCCGAAATCGAACCCCCAACCCTCTGCATGAAAGGCGGTAGGTCGAACCACTAGGCCACCACGGCTTAAAAATCAATTGCCATCTGGCTAAAAGTCGAGAACTCCCGGACCGATTTAGCTATTTTTTTTGTCGTGTTTGTTAGTGTTCAGGGAAGTTTATGGATGTAGTAGCAAGTACACACTTGAAAAGTCGTGGGAGAGCTAGTTATACAGTAAAAGTAAAATTGATTTTATTTTAGTGATCAAAATTCTTAATCAAATAGAAAGTGGAATGTATTTAAATACGTTACGACCTTCAATTTCAACTACACCCGCGTTTGATATAAAACCGTCAGCTGTGCAGCTATTTTCAGGCCAAAGTCACGTATCGTAACTTCGGAACATCTACTAAAAAGACGTAGGTAATAACGGTTATAAATGTCAAACGAAAAATATGCACGAAATTTATATTGTTGTTTTGCAGAAACAAATTCTTAAGTGTAGAACGTTTTCTTTAGGCTGCATATGATTCGCCTACGCAATAAGCAACTGTCAAACACTACTTAACGCGGTTCGTTAATTAAACTTGAATCTTAAATATCAAATCATCGTTAAATTAATTTTAAATACCGCAACACAAGGTACACTGCAAACATTTCCATTGATATAAGCGTTGATGAAAGAAAATTTAACTGTCTCTAATTACCAGTGATCGGATATTTGGATTCTCCCTCGCGGGATATCAAGTAGAAAAGTTAATATAGATACGACAGTTTCCCGCGAAGCCGAACAAATCGTTCAAAAATAAAAAATCGGCCAAGAAGCGAGTTAAACTCGAGTGGAGAGGGTTCCGACCCTTGATTATTTTCAATGACGTCATTTTCAAACCGTTTCACAAGATAAGCTCTTTTATATGACAGATTTCAAATATCATGGACTTCTTCATAATTTTTCTGTAATTTATAGGTCAATAACTATCCTCCGTATTTTTTCCAAAATTTTAGGTCCAGTAGTTTCGGAGATAATGTTAATTTTTCGGCTATTTTCTTAAATAACTCGAAAAGTATTGACCAAAAAGGAAATTATTAAATATATATTTGAGATCCTCATAAGAAGTACTTTCATTTGATATGTCACACGATATAGTTTGAAAAACATCATTAATATTTTTTCAAATTTACCCCCCAAAAATAAGGTCTATGTTTAAAATTCATTTATTTTCGTTACACGTCCGTCTTTGGGTCACAAACTTACATATACGTACCAAATTTCAACTTAATCTGTCCAGTAGTTTCGGAGAAAATCGACTGTGACAGACACACGAGTGATCCTATAAGGGTTCCGTTTTTACCTCTTGAGGTTCGGAACCCTAAAAACAATTTAAATTGTCTGTTTTTTACTCTTACATGGCAACCAGTTGAGATAAACTTCTATTCTTTTCCTAATCTCTACACATTTAAGCAAAAAATATTAAAACCTCTACAAAGTATTAGCTTATTTATCGGTCATGATGGAAAAAATACTTAAAATCTTGACATTGTAGTAACCATAAATTAGCTGATAGTCACGCGTACTTACTCGCCGAACTTTTATTCAAACGGTACAAAATGTGCCGCTTTGGTGGCACGTGGCGTGTCTATCAGCTACTTAGTTGTTTTAAAGTGTAATAAAATAAACACATTGTATTTTTTTGCCTTTTCTAACAACATAAAGCCCGGATTCCCGGGGCATATCCATACTAACATAATGTTTGAGGTCGTTCACCCCGTGTCTAATCCAAATATCCGATCATTGCTAATTACCTACAAACTTAATTATAACAGGGTTACCTGTTATAGATAATAATTGATTTAGTGAATGTCTGTGTATATTGTCACGTTTACATTTCTCTTGTACTTTAAAAGCGCAAATCTTTTATATTATACATCAAAATAAGTACCTATTATTTAATCGGCCCTAAGATGCGTTCTACTGAATATACCTCAATTACGTTATATGCGAAGTATCTTATCCTTCGATCCGATTGCTACATTTTACTGGGAAATTGACCAGTAGCTCCACTCTGAGATCGTTTGTTCAAGCTAGATAAGCATTCAATATTTGTTTTTATTGAAATCGTTACTAATAATAGATAGAAAATGGCAAAAATTTGCGAGTTTCTTAGATGTTTGCGCGGTATGAGGCATGAGTAACGCTCGCGTTGCGTCAGCTACAAAGCTCCGACCGTAAGTAAACAATCTCGAAATAAACGAGATCTCATTGTTCGTCCGCTCGCAAAATCCATTTCCATAGTTGAAAATGTCTACACTTTTTAATTCGTTCACGGACAATTCTCTTGCACGATACATGCTGACTGAACTCAGGGCTAACTGCAGCATTGATGTCCACAGTATTAAAACGGCCATCTTTAATAGTTTTGTAATTTTAATATAGATAGACTAAATACCCATAGGTAAGCCATGCGTTAATAAACTACTTACTGACTTGAATCCAAAACGTCCTCGCTCGATTCCCTTACCTCTCATTTCTCTCCGTTACTAAATTTATTTGTCTCTTGTTACCAATTGGTACCTAAGTAGAGAAGTACTCTACTTTTTAGCAGGTCTCCATCACATCCATTATCTCAATAAGCTCGCGTTATCTCATAAGTTATTTCCACCGTTCTAAGCTGTAAAAATGCGCCGCGAAAAATTATCGTCTTCGTCTTTCATTTCATAAATATAGTCCGAATTATACTTATTTTGGTGTCATTTCAACGTCTTCGTTCATAAGTATGCTGTAAATTGTTTCATACCGTAACGTCTTGATCTTTGAAGTGATTTCAGACTATCTTAGAGCTGGCCACGACCCATATCATATTGATTCGGCGTCTGTATAAATAGTGGACGAAACCTGGTAGAAATAGAAATCATAACCCACATGAAATAACCTCGCGGTAAAAATAGCAGCGGCGCCGCTATCGCTATATGCTTTAACTTTATAACCTCGATTTCTTCAATTAGGCTGAGAACACTTTTGAGCGAATTCAAGTGATATTTTTTCTTCGCGAGCGTTAGTTTTGCGTCGAAGATGATTTCGTAAAAAAGTTTGATCTTAATAACAATAATGAACATTCAGAACTGCAATTCGTCATTCGTCTCAAGTCACGCCTTCAGATAGCAACTGCAGCGGCATTACGTTTGGCCACCCGTTTGCGATGCGGATTACGTTACGACCGGTAGTTTTTCAATGTGTAGGCTTGCCTTATTAATTTACCTATTTGTGCTCATTCAACCCTGAAATGCTCGCTTCTTACAGCCGTACCGCACGACCCCGCTGGTTCTCCCCGGCGCTAAAGTGCGCCGCGAACCCGGGCCTACGGAGAGCTACCTGCGCCACCACCCCAACCCCTCCATGCGGGCGCCCCCGAGCCACGACTACCGTGACACGCTGATGAGGCAAAAGGTACGCCCACTCACTAAACAGAAGGCACACCGAAGGGATGGACATTTGAAATACTGGTTAACCCTAGCGTTACTTTTACAGCCAATGACGAGGCTCACTCGTGCACGTATTTGCCTTAAACTATGACAGACTTACTTAATGCGTGTAGAGTTAAAATTGGGTTAACGTCCGTTAAATTTAACTTGAGATTTTTACTAAGAAATAACAGCTCACGCGTTAACTTTCTGATGCAACCCAGGCTAAGGCTTCCGTCCATTTGAGCTGAGGTTCCACAAATCGACAAAATATAGAGTAACATAGTCATACCTAGACTGAAAAAAATACAAGAATGGGAGAATTCACACTTTTAACAAAAACGAGCCGAGTCCTCACAATCGCAACATGACATGATTGATTATAAAATTTATCAGTGCAAAAGTTCATTTTATTTGGAATCTATTAAGTATTTACTTTAGCTTTTAACTGCCAGTAATGGACAGTTAATTTTTATTGTGTACAATGTTTAACTATTGAAGTTCAATTCCAGGCAAGCACTAAAATCCATGGACGTGTAGTTTCTATTTTGAATTTTATCGTGTAGTTAACTGTTGACGAGGTCATTCAAACGCTGACTTGCCTACACAAATTTTGTATTTGAGCCCGTGAGAATTTTTCGTTTAAATTACGTGTACCTAAACTTTGAAAATGAGACTACGTACTATGAGAGTACGTAGTCTGTCACTTATTCTTAAAAATTGGATTTTAGTCTAATAAAAGCATTCAATTAAACTTAGGAATAAGTCGGAATATCGCCTTGGTTTGAGCTCCAAAAAAAGGTGACTGGACTTTTCTTCCCTGTAAATACCCTTCATATGCTTGAAAATTTGAAGCACAATTTAATCTTAAATTATATAGGAGTCTTTACAGGGTACCTAATACCGAAATGCACGTTACTTTCTATGCATTCTACACTTACATATACACACGCACATTTAACTGCAAACACACAATATGCACATAATAAGGAAGTAAATAAGTACAACATAGGCCTTGATATACATACCTGAGTGTAGCTGGAATGACAGAGGGTGAATGATGGGCTAATTTGAAGAAAATATTTGATACGAGCCAATCATGTATACCTCCAGCTACAGGCAACTGTATAACAGGCCTTCTGGAGCCCGACTGTCACAAGCATCATACAACTGTTCTGGAAACATTATTATTTATCTACACATGTTAAACATACTGGTAGCTAGTAAAAGATTTGGTGCCATTTCATTAGTAGAGCAATAGCTCACGATCAATTATATTTTTGATGCTGTCTGGCAGTAAGTAGCTGATGTACAAAAATAGATAAGATGCATGATTTTGCTATTATAGGCAAACATGGCGTAGGCAGCTAGAAATCGTATAACATAGTAGAATTGCACATAATGAAAATACGCACACGTATTTATTTAATAGTGCCTTTTCAAACTGATGAATGTACCTACAATAAAGAGTAATTCTTGGTCTATCTACTTGAGATCAGGGGGGGGCTATCCGATTCTGTACATAGGGATATGAAACATCTCAAATAAACGTTGCAAGTTGATTCATCATCTCCTTATTTGCTTTATTGGGGTAGAATCCCATGGTCAATCCTTAAAAGTGAAAACGAAGACGTAAAAGTAAAACGGGCAGTCCTTTTGCATGTAAACTTTTTTAATGTGGTTTAGCTCGTCAGTTTGAAAACAATATTATTTATTTGCACGGCTTAGCCTGTAATTATATTTAGATTTTTTGATAACAACTCAGGTGGCTGAATCGGTGATGCAGCGAGTGGTCGGAGATGAAGGCAACAAGGTGGTTAGCGTGTGACGTGTTAGACGCTTCGAGCATGTTCACTTCTCTTACGAAGGCCTGAGGCAAACCGTTGCAGATATTTTCTATCTAAGTAATCAAAATAATTTAATCTCTGCAAAGGATTGCCAGCTTTTTCATGTGTCTATACGCCATCTTGATTGGAGTTTCTCCTTCATTTCATATTCTTTAATCGTGCATTGATTTACGCCATTCTCAGGTGCTTTTCTCCTTGTATCGTAAGTTTCGGTGTTCCTCAATAGTCGATACCTAAGTAAAAATCTACCTAAGTGAATTGAAAGTTATAATTCAATGAGGTGAAGTAATAGACCATATCCTTAATATATTAATGGAAGTCTTTAAAAATGGCTTTCTCAAAATCATTCATGTCATGTAACATGTATCATTTTTTGCATTTTATCTAATAGTGACTTTGTCTTTACAGTATGTGCACAAGCAATTCAACTCCCCGATCAATCTATATTCGGACCAAAACATCGCCAACTCGATTAGGCAACAGACCTCGCCCTTGCCGTGAGTATAGACTTCATTACATACTGATGAAAATATAACTGACAACGGAATATGATTACCGAGTCGATAGCTAAGAACAGAACGTCATACTTATGCTACTGAACGATCTCCATCTTCGTCCAAATCCGTGAAATGAGTGGTTATTTCCTCAGGAGATTGACATAAATGTGACGATTGTTTTTGAATTATTGTCAATTGTGAGAAACCATGTTTGATCACTTAAATTTGACGAAAATATCTTGGATTGTCTGGAAAATCTATAATGACGCATCATCAAAAATACAGTTCTGACTAGGACGAGTAAAAATACTATACTGTTTCGTATAATTTTGTTTACACGAACGATATCAAACCAACGAGATATCTAGAAATATTTGAGTGTCATCATTCTGAGACTATGAATGTCTTGGCACTGAATTTCAGGAGCATGGCTGGATGCCAGGCTAGTTATGTTCACACATTTAAACCGTCTGACCGTCGGTCGTGAATATTTTACTTGAAAGTAATAAATTGTAAAGAATAATGCTTTATGTGTTCTAACTTGAAAATTGTCCGTCTCTTTAAAGACGCTTCTTAACATCAAGATTGGTGCATACTTAATTTGTGATAATATATTAAAAAAAATGATGTCACTTAGTGGCGTCATAGCTTTTTAGATTGGAATTAGAATACATAGTGTTCCCTTGCTTTGTGTGAAATACCAACACTGATATTAATCTAGCTACAAAATTCACTGTTAGGTAAGGTAAATTCAAGTTAAATTCAAGAACACATTTAGAATACATAACATAAATTTAGATGAAAAATTTCTGTCTTCAAAAATGTTAAATTTAATACTGGGCAATTTCTTTTGCGTAGCTCTAACGGCCATTACGGACGGCCGAACGTTGTCAAGAGGCAAGTGTTTTACTAGAAACGCCGCCAAAACAGTCGACGCCCATCTCTCATGACGCATTAATGCTTATTTATTTTAATTTTGCTATCTTTCTCTTGCGAAAGTCTTACAGACTACACTCTCGATCTCTGTCGGCCGATCGACGTTACCGAAGTGGCCACTTCATCCGCCCCACGATCACGCGCCAAACATTGTGTGCCATCGTGTGGGTGTAGCGATAATTTACTATCCATTAAACACAATTACTCCCTTGTTTGCGAAAAAAATGAAACACGCTATAAACAAAACCAAATGTTACGTCTGATTTGTTAAGAGCTGTACACTATCACTTCTAACACAACACTAAGATGGCCTACAGCTCTAAACAAAACAAGACGTCAGAACGTTTGTAGTGCGCTTCATTATTTCCAAACGGGGCTTAGATTAAGTTAATTTAAATAACTCTTTTATCTTTCTAAATGATTGATGTTAGTATTTTTATCGACCTGTCCTTCCTTGGAACTAAACGTTGCGTTGACTAACCGCTTCCCCGTCCGTCGCGCCCGCTAACCGACTAACACTAACCCGGGCAGCCACAGGCCGACCATGGTGTACGACCCGGCCAAGTCGGAGACCTTCCGCGCGCTGCAGGAGGACGGCCTCGGCGACGTGGTGCAGGAGGTGCCCATCCCGGTCGAGACCAAGGTCTTCACGGCGCCCCCGCCCAAGGTGAGCCAATCGAAACCAAACTTCGTGTCACAAAAACCGAAGTGTAGGCCCTGTCCGCACAGCGATTTCTCACCGCGCTCTTTTTTTATAGATCTTGCGGTAAAAAAATTGCGCGGAAAATGTCTGTGGTTTTAATACATATTGAACGCGAGTGCGTTGCGGATTTATGGCCCTGTCACTGCGAAATAAAATCCGCGCAAGTTTCGCTCGGTGATAAAACGCTGTGCGGACAGGACCTTCACAGGGCGTACACTTCTGCGTGCGAGCTAGGCAGGTTCATTTTGTATGAAAACAGGAGAAGACAATGCTGAAAGCGTTAGATTTTAGCCTCTGACTGCCACATTGAAAACAATAGTTGAGCATTAATATGGCAAACTAAGCTTTAAGCTTTATCTGCAAAAGATGGCGATTAAAAATTTTACATTTGTCGCTTCCAGTTCGTATAATTTTAATTATTCAGGTTAATATTACTGAAATTAGACGTTAACGTGGTTGAAATGATAAAACCAAAAACGATATTTGCTAGGAGATTTCCACTTCTTACAAGCGTCGATCAAAACTTGAAAAATAAATTTTGAATAAGTAATGAAAATAGTTTTTTTTTAATTCGTTGCTGATGATCACTTTGCAGAAGTCTGCGCCTACTCCGAGACCAACG
Source organism: Aethes cnicana (assembly GCA_963971205.1). Classification (NCBI taxonomy): domain Eukaryota; kingdom Metazoa; phylum Arthropoda; class Insecta; order Lepidoptera; family Tortricidae; genus Aethes; species Aethes cnicana. The sequence goes on along the minus strand of OZ020276.1, from coordinate 5,936,849 downwards.
AAACAACCGGAGGCAAACGGCCACAGCCAAAAGAAACAAACGACCTTCGTAAGTAGATATTTTCTTGTTATACGTATCAAACGTTGCTTTTTCCATGCTTTCTATCATGTAATTCCTTGGAAGGATAATTAAATGATAGTATACTGAATCTTTGCCTCACAATAGTGAGACAAACTAGGTATCAACAGAATGTCTTAAGTCAATGTTAGATGCCTAAAGAATAATGGCGGGGAAAAAGTATTTAATAATATTGATATTATTGCTGCCTTCTAATTCGTTTCATTTTTGTTGATTACAGGTAAACTCATTACACGAAGAGCACATTCAACAGTCGAACTCGTTTAAGCGTCTGATGTACAATGTTCTCGGTGACACGGAGTTCTAGCATTGCCAGGCACCTCGTATTCCTTCGGTCGGCGCGCACTAACACCCAACCCCACCTGTGGACTACTTCCAGCCATGCATCGCATAGGACACTATGGGTTGTTATGAACTCCAAGTAGTCACATCTATTTACCCCAAACTTACACGGTTAGACGAGGCGCCACTCTAAAACCACTGACTACTTGGTTAGTAACGTAACGATAAGACTAACAATAATTAAGGAAGCTATTATATGCAATAATGCTCCCAGCAGTGTGCTATATTATTTTTCGGTGAATTTAATAAATCTAATACTCGAGTATTAGTTATACGAATTATATTAAGTAGCATTGTAACTATTATTACTAAGTGTTGATTTTCTGTTTAAACAGAAATAAAATTGTTTATGTATACATTATGAGAAATGTTGAGTGTACTGTCTAGTCACATCGACCCGAGCTCCGGTCGACCCGCGCGAATGGAACTCGATCCAGTTTAATAAATTATTTATTTTTATCTATCTCGTTGTTTTACTTGGAAAGGGCCATTAAAATAAAAAAACAATACATTACAATCTCAAAATAACTATATTTATAACCTGGAGCTAACTAACAATGTTACACAACAAAATAAAATACAGTCTTACGAATTTCATGAATGATAAGTACAGATCAAAGGGGAAAGTAAATTTTGAGCAAAAATAAACTAAAATATATCACATCTACACAGACTTAGGCTGCTGTCTCTTGTGCCAGAGGGAAAGTCTCGAAAACTTAGAGATCGCAAATGATACAGACATAACAATGAATGTGATACAAACCAGTACACATTATTTTCAAATAAGGCACTATATACATTCGAAACATGAAAAAATAACTCCAGACTGAAAACTGTTCGGATGAACGCATGACTGCGTCGGATTATCACGAAATGAACTATTTACACACAGCCGCTGGACATTCAATAATAATTACATAATAATTATGTGATATGTGACATACATGTAAGTACACTAAATAGTGTCTCAAATGCATGTACTGCTTTAAAAATATCGCCAAGCATTTGACTTCTAATTCCATCTTATTACAAAAATACACGATTGACCACGTTTAAGACGGTGATAGGTATCGGGTAAAACAATACAATTCAAGTAACTATTAATGATATACGAATAATTAGTAAAGGTACAATAACAACAAAGTGATGGTTATTTTTAAATAAACAAAACCTTCAAAGGTAAATTTATATAATAAGAAATAACAGAGCTCTGGTATCGCTCTAATATTAGTACACTATTTATAATTTACACGAAAATATTACATTATTACTATTTTTACATTAATTAAACCATTTTCAAAGTAACATATCTCGCAAGCCATAATGATAATGACTCTTACAATGAACATAATTACCGCGACCGATTGTAGTCTCCACATAATTCAAACATATCCATAGACAATAACATCTAATTTTGGACTGATTTTCTTTTTGTTTTATTAATTAGCACCAAATGTCCAAACTATTTATTAACTACCTAACTACAAAATACAATGTGAGCTGTGAATAATTTGTGACCTTAAACTTATGATGTCAGTTGATATTAATAAAATGTACGCATTCATCCACATACGAGTCATGGAAATGTGCAAATATGGTTGTTACATAGTGCCTATTTTTTGTTTTTATTCTTATTTCCTACAATATTTTAATGAAGCGGAAATCCAAAGTTGCAAAAGTATTTTTCGGATAATTTATTATAAGTAAAACTTCAATACGGCTTTAAAGAGTATGAATGATAACGAAGTTATTTGAATCGGTCTAAATTTCTGCAAAAAATATTGATGTCGTATAATATTAATATTACACACTTCACTTTAGCGAGCCGCATGAATTTCATTGATAAAATATATCTCTTCACAAATTACAGCTTTTCTGTAAATTCCGGTGATTTAGGCCGAGGTTAATGGACTAGTTGCATAATGGTTGTTTATGATTAGGTCACCTTATGGAAGCATTATACGAATACCACGTTGAGATAATTCATTAAAAGGATGTTTAAAAGTATTTTCTTTTTTTACCCGACTAAGGCAAAGCCAAAAGAAAGGTTATGATTTTATTACTTTATGTATGTATGTATGTTCGTTAAAGGTGTAATGTGTGTTCCTTGCGCTTAATGCACTAACCCGAATTTGACAAAAGAGGTGTCGATCGATTAGTGTCGGAGTACCATAGGGTACTCATTTTTCAATACGGTATTAATCGAAATAGAGTCCTCCATAAACGATAACTATTTTATTCTTTAAGCAGTTGTACCTAATGAAAATATGTGTATGGAATGTTTTTGAAACAAGTGTCTATAATTTAATAAATGCTTTCTAAATGCAACAAGGATATCAATGGGATAGGTAACAGTGATATCTAAATTATGATTTCCGGAACCTTTTTAGTAGTGATTTTTTTATTGGTATTTCTTTACAAAAATAACATACTTAACGTTCCATAGATTTTTTAATAGAGAACTATAGTAATGATACTAAAGAGAGCATAATAGAGATGTGCAGCAAGGTAGTAAAAATATTAAAAACGTTTGATTCTTCGAATTTCGCTCCAAATATGAATTTCAGAAAAATATTCAAAAATTACTCCCAACATTTTGTTGTGATGGTAAGTATGAAATATCATACGTAATAACAAAAAAAAAAACATTTTTGTTACGTTGTAATACTGAAGCAATATATGTTGATCTATCAAGCGTTGTAAATTACTTTTCCTCCGCTGCGCGATAATGGAGATTCAGAATTTAGATATTAAACTCCATTGAATGATCTACTATTGAAATTTCCAAGCCGAAGATAAAATTGTCAAGAAATAGAACAAATCTATACACAACAAGATTTAAAACGGCTGAATTCTCAAAAGTCACTTGGGCTCACTTGCAGAAATCGGCGTGAGCGCGATGGTAACCTCAATTAAAACCTAGTCGCTCCAACACCGCTAAACCGGAGTTAAGTTGTTACAACTAAGCCAGAGTTAAGAGGCTAACTAACCCGAGGTTAGTGGCTTGAGGCAAGTGGCCCTAAATTATATCAAGCTTGAACTCTATGTTTGTCTTTGAACCTCGTTGGAACAATTGAATCTTGGAGTCTATACACACGGACGATTTCTAAACGCTTTTACGAAACTTGATTCGCTGGCTTGTCCACTAGTTTATGTGATAATTACGAGATAAGTGCGCATAGAATACGTCGTGTATACATAGAATCTTAGTTCAACAACTAATTAACTTGTACACTTTTGACGGTCCTATTTGACTTTTTATAATGTAAATAAAAAATTAAAGGTGGCGTCTGAGAATTTAACTATATTGCGCGTTTTTTTTAATATTCAATAGAATTTGAAATTACGAAGAATAGAAACTTGAAAAAAGCAAACACTTCAACATTCTCCTACATTTAATTTTAGTAGTTCAATCACAAAAATCTGTAAATTGAAATACGTTTATGTTTGTATTCGTAAGTGAATAACACATATAAACTGAAATACATTCGACTGTACGATGTTTCCCCTAATATATGCAGTCGGCTTCGTTTTAATTTAGACTTTACGTCATTACCTAATGTTATGCATGACACGTGAACAGGCAAGACATTCTTTAATAGTCAACTTTAATCGTTTTGGTATTGATTTGTGACTACTATTGTGACTTTGAAGATGTACGTTCTGCTATACAAAGGAAAAGCTATGTGCTGCTTGATATGATATCAATGGTTAAATTTTTAACCATCAACTGCGAAAGTTCAATTTAATTGTTTTTTTTTACTAAATATCGATCACAGATTGCATAGATATAAAATAATGTTTGAGAATAACACAAAATGTCTATGATTATTGCTCTCAAATGAAGAACACAACTCATGTAAACTATACATTTCAAACATACGTTTATTTCATTGGCGTCTCTTATATAATTATGTACACATACAAATGAATTTTAAGACCCCTCATGAGTAAACAAGTTATCAAACTTATAATTCTCATAATAATAGTAATGATAAATTAGTATACTATTTACAGAATCCACACTACTATATACAACATCGCACAATGCACAGCACATGGTTCACTATGGTAAATGGTGTTGTGGAGTATCGTATTCTACAATACGCGGTTTAAAGCTTAGATGTATATGACGAATTCACTGCGAGACGGAATGGCATCATGGATACTGGACTATACTACAGATTGTAGGACGATGGTTTTTTGGAAGCGATTTTTTTATTATTATCAGATCAATTTCGAGGCTAGGACGCGGATACGCCCTCAGCTCGGGGTAAACGCCGCTGACCGCGCCAAACCCTAGTATCCCAGATGTATTCATTCTTTTGTATACAGGATTCATACATCATTATTCATTACTGACCATAAAATTACCGCTCATACGTATAAATTACTAGAATGAATATCTTAGTGCCACAAGCCTACAAGTTGAATCCTATCCTAATCCAAACTGTATTTAATCTCTGTGTCAAATAAATAAAAAATAAAACAACTAATACATCCCCTGCTTTCATTTGGAATTTAAGTCCTTAAGCAGATACGACTATGCTGGGATAACTTGAAACTTCATTGAGGCATAGTGCACTCCACTGCATTTTTAATTATTGCAAATTGGTCACATCTGGACACTTTTCTACGGTATCCCATAAAATTGTTAGCCGTCATCTCGGAATGTTTTAATTTAAATATTTTTTAGATTACGTTCTACCCTAGAATAATTCACAGATATTGCATTTTTGTGATCAGTAACGTAGAATAAAACGCGGCATATCCATTCTAGACATTTACAAGTCAACTCAGTCACCCCGCCGCTCGAGCACTGTTCAAACACATACCTCGCTCGGTGCTCTAATTTCTCCCAATTTCTGCCAGTTAGTGAACAAATATGGGGCCCGTTTCCCCAATCCGATAATTACAAGTAAAACAAAGGGCCATGTAAATAAAGATCTTAAATAGAAGCTCGATACTAAACAATCTCTCTAGTCGTTAGCGTAAGATCGAACTGGTAATTAAGAAGTACAGATAATAAATAGTTCTGTTGTTCGACTTCATGAGGTCAGTAATAAGGATTCATAGTTCATTTTGAACCTTGTGGTATCAGGTCAAACAAGCATATTTTAATAAGAGCGTTCGATTCCCAGATCTTGTACAAGGTTACTATTTATAAAAACTATGCAAGTTTCATTTACACTTCAGGATGACATGATTTACAATGAAACAGGTTTTCTGATGTGATCTTGCGCCTATTGTTACAGTATGTTGATAACTTGACACTTAGGGAGCAGTGAAGTCGGGAAACGGCCCCTACGTTCGTAATACACAGATCTTGAGGAATCCATGTCTTGAGGAATGATGTCTGCAAATAAATATCTCATTTCATTTCATTTCCCATCTCTGGTTGACTTATCTTTTAGACGGACATGAAAATTCAACAGTCTCAAGCTATCTGAGTAAAGAAAATCAGATTCTGACAATCAACTACACTAGTTCTACTTGAGCTTGTCGAAAATTCGCATCGCAAAACCACAATCACGGTGGTTGCCATGTCAACTCGAGAGTTATTGCCACTACTTGATATCTATCTACGGACACGGACTAAGCCTGCGCATCAAGCAAGTTGACGGAAACATGACCGCCAGGTGACTTTTCTGTGTGGAATGACAGCTCGGCGGCCATATTGGACGATAATGGAGTGCGTCAAGTTTATGGAGGGTAGAGATACGGGAGCGCAATTATACAATCCACACCGCCCCTCCCCACCAGTTTGTTTTCGTCACTATTCGCTTCAGCAGCGCCATCTGAAAGCGCTACTGCAGTCTAGGCGCTTAGGTGACTTGACACTACAGTTGCGACCGCAGCGCCATTCAAATTATGAGACTCGGTGGACACTTTCGGAAGTATAAAGATTGCGCTCCTTTATCTCAACCGTCCATGGTGAAGTCGGTTGATGCGGCGGGCTGTGGCGACGCTGGCTGCTCTACCCC
>OZ020276.1:5877859-5930245 GCA_963971205.1 Aethes cnicana | reverse complement strand
AAAGCGCTACTGCAGTCTAGGCGCTTAGGTGACTTGACACTACAGTTGCGACCGCAGCGCCATCAAATTATGAGACTCGGTGGACACTTTCGGAAGTATAAAGATTGCGCTCCTTTATCTCAACCGTCCATGGTGAAGTCGGTTGATGCGGCGGGCTGTGGCGACGCGGCGGCGCGCTCACCGGCTAGTAGACGGTGTCGTCGGGGTAGAGCAGCAGCGGCGGGCGGCGGTTTCAGGAGGCGTGCGGCGCCGGCAGCAGCGACTCGCGGGACGCGCGCAGGTTCGGCAGCGAGCGCGCCGCGCGCGCGTCCAGCGCGAGCAGCGAGCGGATGTCGGCTGGCCGGGAGAAAAGGCTCAATAAGTTACGGGTTGGGTGAGTTCTGTTGCTGTCGGAGATGGGTGGAGTATCTCTGATGCAGAGCTGTGGCAGCTTTAAACGATCTACTATAAAATGGAAAAATATGCTCTCAAGTTCTAGTCCTATTGGTAACGAGAGCCATAGGTGCTGAACTTTGAAATCAGAAATCGTCATAAAACATGGTTACATGAGGTGGTATAATAGTAGTTTATGTAAATGCTACATAATAAAGGTCCTTAATAGGCCCTTAAAACACTCGTGCGATATTATTATAAAACTCGCCTGGTGGGTCGTTTCATAAAAGCCCAGTTTCATTTAAGGCCTAATTATGTACAGTTACATACACAACTTTATCTACACTTATTTTATAAATCCTCTAAGATGCTTCAAAATCTGTTCACTATGGCGTCAATTCGAATACGTCAGTGTCTCACATTCGATTTTCAAAAAGCATAGACTAAATAGAGCCGACATTTGAATTTAGAACAAACTTTCGCTCTGTCTGACTGAAGAATATTGCTGTTCGAAGATGTTCGAAATTTGAATGTTATTAGACAATCGAATTCAGTGGTCTAATACAGCTATTAGAACATTTTCACAGATAAGAAATCTGTTCTAACTTAACAGTTTATCTTAATGCTCGTCATAATTTGCGGTTTTTGAACGCATCATAGAGGGTTTATGATATGAGTGTAAATAAAATGGTATAAAGGTGCTTTCACGTGTAGTCATAGTATGCAAAATAATCTATTAAAATATAATACAATTATAGCTAGTAAAGTAATTATGTATACTAATTGAAACAATACTATGTCAAGGCTTATATTGAATGTGATGCAGCTCTGAAGAATGATTTAAAATGGAAATATACTCCCGCAAGTTTCGTAAACGGAGAATGCCATCTCCGATCAACATCGTGATCTTCTGTAATTCATAGTAATACTTAGGCCATTTTACGGACCAGCGGCAGCGGTGAGCGTTATTCTAATACTTTGAGTGCGTGCGATACAATCTAATCGCTTTGCAGTGAGCGTTACTATCTCGTCCTGCTGCAATGGGCCGAACCTGGACTTAAATAGATTTATTATATGAAAGCGTGAGCACCAGGAATGGTCTGTGCCGCGAACCTTGGGAGACGCCTTTAAGTCATACACATTTTTTAGTATGAGTTAAGGTTACAAATCTTTCGTTAAGTTAAAGGGTTTAAAAGCCTAATTTCTTGCTGGGCCTTTACATACATGTGCATACAAATCCTCTCTTGTAACCTGTGTGATAAAAACATAACTTATGTATACCCAAGCCGTTAACTTTTGGATTATCCACAGGAAAGACCCCTGTTTTCGCGTTCTGTGTATGACCCGTGCAACGGTGGACAGTCGGTACAGACGGACACGCGGTAGAGATCTTCTACTATCTAAAGTCCCGGGCTTCCAAAATTCAAAACGCTTCAATGTATTTAAAAAGCACCACCAACACTCTCAACACATGTGTGCGTGCTGAGACAGTCATCAACTATGCGTTGAGAGTGTTGGTGGTGCTTATTAAATAATAATAAAAAAATGCAGCGTTTTGAAATGTGAAGGCGCGGGACTTTAGATAGTAGAAGATCTCTACCTTCGAGCGGGTCGACGCTGATGTGGTAGACGGTCTCGACGGCGACGCTGACGAGCCGCGTGTCGGAGTAGCGGCGCTCGTCGGGCTCGGGCCGCGGGCACGACAGCCGCCGGTGCGGGTTGCCGCGGTAGCTCTCGAAGCCGCCGCTCTCGTCCTCCTCGTGGTACGCGGCCGGCGGCGGCGGCGGCGGCTCGATGTTCGCTACGACCTGACAACAATGCACAACACTTCACTATATGGAGGCTTGATGTAAAGGAGCGCAATCTTTATAGTTCCAAAAGTGGACACCAAATCGGGTAGGTTAGGGGCGCTGCGGTCGCCACAAATGTCAAGCCGCCTAGGCGGATAGTCTGCAGTAGCGCCTTCAGATGGCGCTGCTGAGGCGAAAATGCAGCAAAAACGTTTGTGAAGAGTGTGTTTTGTTTTGTTGCTTATCAAATCCGCTGGACACGTTTTCTACTGTTTCGCCATATAAGACACATTCCACACTCCATACTTAGCGAAGTATGGAGTGTGTCACTTTGTAGTGACATAGTAGAAAACAAAGTCGCATCGCTGTCTGTCTGTCCCTATGTATGCTTAGATCTTTAAAACTACGCAACGGATTTTGATGCAGTTTTTTTTAATAGATAGAGTGATTCAAGAGGAATGTTTTCGTATATAATTTGTTATAGTTTAACGCTCAATTCCCGCGGGAACGCTGCAACCGAATTCCACGCGGACAAAGTCGCGGGCAGAAGCTAGCTAGTAAATACTAAAACATTCGAAACTGTACATAGGGATATGGAGCGTCCATTTCCCTAAAAAAAATAACATTTTCTGCTTATTTAGTAATAGGTATATCATATCAGTAATATAACATCTCACTAAACAGAAAGATGGTTTACCATCGGTAGGATACTATAACACTGGTATACTTACTAGGTACTCTGTAAATAGGGAGAAAGTGTTTCGGCAAGCACTAAGCACCTATAGCATGCCCAAAATAGCTTACTATCCGCTATGGGTGAAAGCGTGAATTTTATTACGGTGGCCTTCAATACGAATGTAAATGATAAACGGAACAAATACTCAAAAACGAAATATTTCCTTATCTATTGATGCCCTTGGTTTATTTTACTTTTTGCCTCGGGCCAATAAAGGGACTAGTGATGAAATACCATACTGTTTGCACTTTTTTACCCGACTGTGCCAGAAGGAGGGTTATGTTTTTCCAGTGTATGTATGTATAGAATGTATGAATGTATGTATGTATATTTCTTTGGCACGCTGTGTAGCCTAAATGGCTGGATGGATTTTAGCTTTCGAGGTTTCGTTAGATTCGTCTTAATCGTGAAAGTGACACTGCAATAATATATCAAAATTGCAAAAAACAAAATGGCTGACTTTTGGAGGCATTTTCAAACGTTTCCAAATTATTATTTTTTTGTCAAAGCCTACTTAGTTTTATCAAGTGGGGTATCAAAATGAAGGGTTGAATGAATGGATCACAAATATACTCAACAGCACTGATCTATTATAGGACTAGATTTACAATCAGCCGGGAAAAAATGGCCCCTTAAACGGGTGCCCGGGCACCCGTTTGGCGCGGTCGCGTTTCGGCCGTAATAGACAACGACAACTGTCAAATGGTCAAACATGACGAAATGTGCGGTGAAAAAATGTGTTTATAGCACGAAAACAAGAAGAAGAAAAGATGGAATATATTTCTTTAAGTTCTATTAATATTTTAACAAAATTAATGTGAACTCGTTATTATTTCGTGGTATTAAACATTCATTTTCTTAGTACAAATATATAACGGTTGTCACGGAACAAAAATCGGTGGAGTTGACAATTTTTTTTTAAATATATCACGTCGGTGGCAAATATCTTTACGATCTACCTCTTGTGGTAAGCGGTCACCGTAGCATGTGGACGCCTGTTACACTAGGAATGTCATATACGGGATGTTTGTCTTGTAAATAAAATGATTTATATAAAGCTCGTAATAACTATAATGTTTCAATTTAAGATTTCCACGAAATCCTCACCAACGTGCACAATGGGCCACTATAATAGCTCAAGGCAAACAAGATGTACTTTTTAAGCCTGTACTTTTTAAGGCATTTTGGAAAAGGCACCTAAAACGAGTCGTCGCGGCGGACAGCTGGCGCAGACTAAATGAGTTTGACCCAGCTGGCTCTAACTCGTGTTACAAACGGTGAAGTGGCGTTGTCTCCTCTAGTACTAAGTACATATAACTCGATGGCTACTAATTAATTGCTTATCGCCATTTTCATACTATTTTAGTATACATTGTATACTAATATATTTATTTATTGTTATACATCGTCGTAGCCTATTAATAAAATCATGGCAAAAACAATCAAAATTTGAAATGATAACAAACATAACACAGCACAGTTAAAGCACAGGCCGAGTCGGTAGGAACCGGTTTCGCCCTGTACTTACATGACGGGCCGCCTGTGCCCCCGCACTCATGCGCGACATGCTTGTGTACGTATCGCAGCGAGGTTGTATGAGGCTTTCACTCTGGTTGGTTCTCTACTCATGTGCTAGAGCATAAAAAGCAATTTTATTTCGCATATGCTCAACATAAAGACGAACTTTTAGAGCATGAGAAGAAATGAAAATGTTGTTCTATTTCCTATTTTCGTATTTTTATTCAAAGACCTTAAAATTATTTTTTATATATACACAAAGCGGCTCCATTCACTCCTTATTCACTCGCTGTTAATGTTGACATTTATATTATGAAAATTATTGATCAAACACCTCCAAAACTTGGCGTTTAATGTTTTGAAATATGCGTTTACAAATTTGACACTTAAGTCTTATAGTGTTAGGTTTACTTTTGTATAAAATATTTATCTTGACACATATTATAAAGAGGCGTTATTAGCATATTGGAACGTATTTTCTAATGTCAGCTTGCCCCATATTTTTCGACATATTCTGTTAGGAACTGTTCGTCCATATGTTATAATAAGTCTATGCTCAACAGCAATGAAAACCGGTCACTTTGTATAGGACTTTCCATACAAGTTGACCCGTTTTCATTGCTGTTGAGTGTAAAATATATGTGAAATCAAAGGTTTGTTTGCAGTCGGGTTTTATATTTTTGCAAAAATCGAGTTATTTTTCATATTGCTTTAGGTGAGGATATTGATACTTCAGTTAGTTTGCGTACCTGTCCCCGCGCGCTGCGCTCTCGCTTCTTGAGTCGCGCGCGCTGCGCGGGCGGCGAGTTGTGGCTGATTGGCAACTTCTCGGGAGCGTTCTGGATCAGTAGTATCCTGCGAAGAAACGTATACGTCCAAAATAATGTAATTAACGCCTATAATGAAGGTAACCTGAAATAATCCCTTAAAAAAGTTTCAGCAGCCTTTGATGGACACGAACTTCATAAAAATGGCCATCCATTATTACTAGCCGATGCCCGCGAACTTCGTCCCGCGTAGACGTAGTTATAGTCTTATAGTTATAGAATTACTAGCTGACCCCGTGGACTTGGGTATGAAAAATAGCTTAATTTCTATTCTCAGACCTACTGAACATACACTCCAAATTTCATAAGAATCGGTCAAGCCGTTTCGGAGGAGTTTGGTTACAAACACTGTGACACGAGAATTTTATATATTAGATTGAAAAATTGGTTTGACCCGTGTAAATCCCGTTCCCGTAAAAATCGTCGGGATAAAAAGTATCCTATGTTATTGCCCGGGTTTCAAACTATACTACTACTACTACTACAGCCTATTTGCGTCCCACTGCTGGGCACAGGCCTCCTCTCATCACGAGAGGGTTTGGGCTATAGTCCCCACGCGTGCCCAGTGCGGATTGGGGACTTCACACACATCTTTGAAATACAAACTATCTCCATACCAAATTTCATCCAAATCGGTCCATTCGTTGCGACGTAAAGGAAGGACAACAAACAAACACACTTTCACATTTATAATATTAGTATGATGTGACACATCCATGATAGCTCAAAGTCCAACGGACATAGCACACGTCGACTTTTGTAATGATACAGTCGCATTTCGTTTTCATCTTTGTCCCTTTTCCACATCAAAGGGTAAAAAGGATAGCGATATGAATCGCGCGACTGCGACGCTACAAGAAGTCGCGTGTGCTATATCGCTATTGTAACCCCTCGCCCTCAAGCACCTTTGTCTATCGCCACGCCTTTATTATTAACTCATACCCTAGATACAGAATAGATAATTAATTAAAATTAATAAGTAAAACAACATTTTTAGAGTCACTTTCTCAAATTCATCACAACCATCTCCCATAATCCATAAGACGTAAAAGTATAAACAACCGGCCCTAACTTACCTGTTGTGCGCACGCCAGCGATTACAAAGATGCAAGTACTGCCGACACTGGATGTACATGAACACCGCTCCGCCTGTGAACCCCACCGCTACCACCACCAGCTTCGTCCAGAACGGCCACGCTGGAACAAGGTACGATGCCGATTAGGCAAAACGCCACTTCGAATAGCAATCCAACGCTGGCAAGAATAAAATTTGTCAAGTCACCACAACAGCCTATTTACATGGCATTGATGGCAAGCAAAGGGTTCGAGCAGATCCTCACGCGTGCCCTGTCCGGATTGGGCTTGACACACAACTTCAATTAAATAACTTCGGAAATGCATCAAGGTTTCTTCACGAATATGTCAAGCAATCAATGTATGATTCAGAGGTTAGAAATTAAATTAGTCTAAATAATGTATATTCAAAACTGGCCGAGAATCACTTTTTGATAACATATTTATACATACTTATTAATTTTATCATGGTTTTTTGGTAATAATGAATATTATAATTCGCCACAGTTAAAATGATTTTATTGCTGTAACGGTTATTTAATACGACATTGACTTTCTAAAACTGTATAATGTGTATAATGTATGTATATATAACTACCACCGTAAATAAGTAATAATACTTAACTAGTTAATAAACGAAATATACGGTTTACTAATAACCTTTAACTACTTATGAGGCACAATATCATGACTATTAGCAAACTAATGTTATTTCTGATAAACACTTCATACGTTCGTCTAGGTAATTATTCGAGTAACAGTAGTTAGTCTACGCAATCTTATTCATATTATAAACATGAAATGAAAAATCTCTATATCCACCATCATAAAATCATCAAAATTCAAATTGAGAAACCCTAGAGTTCTGTTAGAGCGTGAAAGAGCTAAAAACTGCTACAGATTACCAGGGATATTGTTTATAATATTAGTAGATTAAAATATGGTATAGCTTAAAATAAGCTTGGTAAAATAAATCGATATAAACGGTTTGACAGTATGAATCACGTTTAATGTTTTCCTATACACATTGCAAATACCTACGTTATTGCCTATTTACCTATGTGTCAGCACGTCCATTAATCCATTATAGTGCAAGTTTCCTCGAGGTAACTGTTATCAGTTATCACTCAATTTTATAAAGTCCCCGCCGCGGCGCTTCTGTCTGTGGTAAACTCAATAAGTACGAACGGATTTTCATGCGGTTTTCTGAGATATATGTATAGGGGTTTATGAGGAAGTTTTTGATGTTTAATTTATTGAACTACTACACATGCAAAAGCCGGGGCGGACCGATAACTGAATATAAATAAGCTTATTTATTATAATATAGACTAATTATCCACTTTGGCCAGATTGATTGACTGAGAATAGGCTAATTGGATAATCGAATCCCACCAAAAAGTGTTTTGACCCCCTAAGAAGTTTGTGGTGGGATATCATCTTTTTCTAGCAATATACGAAAACGCTTCGAGAAAAGGCAGGTAGTGCCCTGCGCTGCCGTTGGCTCATCTTGGCGGGGCCACTAAGGTGCCCCCCAGATACCTATGTCGCTTTAGTCTACAGTCAGTTTCATCATCAATTAATCATATTTAAAATCATCATCATGATGTCAGCTGATAACGTCATCTGCTGGACATAGCCGCCCAAGAAGTTAAGTTAATACGACATACTGATGAGTATTATTTTTGCTATCTCTAATTTACTGTGTCGTATTACTATGTCAACGTGCTACAATTTTACTTAAGAGTTAATAAAGCAGATTACTTACATTGAACATTCCTTACATTGATTAAAAGATAGGCAAGATACACGCGGTCTAATGACGATTGTAATTAGGTCATTATTGAGCGTGGCGTGTGTGTGCCTTTGGCGTCGACTGAACAAACAAAAATAGATGAACGTGACGTGACGACCGTCTTGTACAGAGACCGTAAACTGATCTTTGTACTTAAGTAGCCTTAGTAAGTCGAGGATAGAAATCTCTGAATTTACAAATGTATAAAGAAAAATTTAGAATGTTACGTAAAGCTGAAGTATTCTTCAGTTATCAAACATAAATACATACAACATATAAGTCTAGTTGTTTAATTTCTAATCTCTTGTTCTATATTAAGTAAAATAAGTCATCGATAGGATATTAGCACGAAATAAATTCACGAGACATCTGAGAACAAATCAAACATTTCTTTTGGGCCGTCTATGTAACGTTGGATCGAATTGTACACACGTGTGGTCTTATACGGAGTGTATTGTATTCGAGATAATGTGCCTCAAGTCCATATTAATAGACCGATCAAGTAGCATGAAGAACCGAAAAGATGAAGAAGCTCTTTTTCACATATATCCTTACTAGCATTTTATTAAAAGGGTAGTAAAATACGCGTGAAATAAGAGAGAACTATCATAGAAATAGAAAAAGGAATCATTTATTATATCACAAAAGACACCACCACCAAACCAACTTATACTAGGTACAATAAAGATAAATCTTAAAACCATTATGTAATGGTGCCGAAATGTGACACAAAAAGGTCCTCCTCTCAGCATGCATCAGTTGAAATCATCCCTATTGTACATCCTCGTCTTTGGCTTGGAGCAAAATATTATATTAATACTGACACAATAATATAGACCATTATTTAGTCCTGGTGAAGTTCACGGGAATCCTGCTATATGTAGCCAGCCCCAGCGGCATGTCGTCACAACCGCTAGTGCGTTGTAATTCTTATGTCAAGTAGTGGCCGTCCTTCGACTGAAACGATGAATGTAGGCTGTTCTAACGTTAGTTACCGATGAGGCCGCGGTTGACCTCCTCCACGGCGCGCTCGATGAGCACGAACACCGACCACATGACGCACAGCGCCGCCACGCAGTGGAAGAGCACGGCGCAGCAGAGCCGCCGCCGCTCTACGCCCGACATCTCCAGCAGTCGGTGTTCTAACGTTAGTTACCGATGAGGCCGCGGTTGACCTCCTCCACGGCGCGTTCGATGAGCACGAACACCGACCACATGACGCACAGCGCCGCCACGCAGTGGAAGAGCACGGCGCAGCAGAGCCGCCGCCACTCTACGCCCGACATCTCCAGCAGTCGGTGTTCTAACGTTAGTTACCGATGAGGCCGCGGTTGACCTCCTCCACGGCGCGCTCGATGAGCACGAACAGCGACCACATGACGCACAGCGCCGCCACGCAGTGGAAGAGCACGGCGCAGCAGAGCCGCCGCCGCTCTACGCCCGACATCTCCAGCAGTCGCCACTGGAACACAACAAAAATTAGGCTATTCCACTGTTTTTACCCGACTGCGCCAGAATGTGATTATATTTCTATGGCACGCTCTGTAGTCTGAACGGCTTGATGGCCTTTTGCTTAGGAGGTATCGTTAAACTCGTCTTGAATCGTTATTCATTGATATCGTTAAACCTATATTTTTGGCCATGATTTGAAATACTAATAAACTTCTATTGTTTGAATGTATCCGTATCAGTGGGCTCAGATTGAAACCCGACCGATGGACATAGGCGCAGAGGCAGAGCGAAAAGCAGATGTCGGGACGACCAAAATAAACTCGAACCAAGCTAGAAACAGCTTGCTGTAATCGAGACTTGTGAAAAACAGAGAGGACTCCTTTACCCAGCAGTGGGGCATAAAATAGTGCTTTTGGTAACAAAAAGGTAAGCTGTAAAGCTGTGTACATATTTACCAATTTATAACTATTCGTGTTAGGCAGTACCTCTGTACAGTATTCTTTTTTTTAGTTTTCTAACGTTTACACTATACGCTATACACAAGCTAGCCCATATCTTATCTACGGCAACGTTACGGGCATCTAAGGGATTATTCACACGTAGCGAATCGAATCGAAGTGAAAAGAAGCGAATTTTACTATATGGCAACGGAATTTGGACCGTCTGTAAAGCAGCGACAAAACTTTTATTAAGTATTTTAATGGAAATTGCGACTTTTCGGCTCCTCATGTCTGCAGTTATCTTCGATCGAATACAATCGAAAGCGATCGAATCAGTTCGTCAAATGCTAGGAAATGTTGTCTCTTTACTTGGAGAGTAAAATAGAGATAAATACATCAGGCAACCGAACTCCGACCGAAGCGACCGTCTTCCGCCGAAATTCGGCAGAGCAGAAGCCAACCGATGCGATCGAATGACGCTGAATGCAGCAGCGTCGGCTGCCATGCGATTCGGTTCCGACCAGCTCGGTGAGAATCGTACTTAAATTCAGCAGACTTGCGAAGTTTCAACCGATTCAGTAGGTAAATGAGAAAATCTGATCGCTATAATCTCCGGAATCACATGAAAGTTGATCATTAGTAATAAGCACAAGTATCAGACCTAATCTATGGCAGAACAAAAATATCGTAAAAATGCATTATGATATGACAGTCTTCTATCCATGCTTAATTTCATCCAAACCGGTTACGCACTTTTAAGTTGAAAGCACAGATATTTAATAGTACTACGTACAGAATGGCCACGAAATCACCCGCTTGAATTGAATATAGCCCGCGCGCAACCCGTGCCCAACTCGCCTTACCGCCATCCGGAGATGGTGGGTAAGTCATTGGTCCGCGTAGTGGTACACACACATTTACAAGTGTACAGACGTCCTCACACATTGACACTTCATTCGAATTGCGTTCGAGATCGTGTTTTTATATACTGTGTCCGCCGTGTGGTTGAAAGATAACAGCCAAACAGAATTTATAATATTAGTGTGGATTGAAAAAAGCCGTGATGACCTAGGTGTTCGACTACTGCCTACCGCCTTTCATGCAGAGGGTCGGGGTTTCGATTCCGCCAAGCACCCCTTCACTAGCCAGTTATCTGAATATAGATACCTACAATAATATAAGCAACGGTAGTTGACGTTGATTTTCAAATTAAAGAGTACCTACTGGACCTACTTACTAACGGAAAGACAATAACAAAATAAGAAGTTATATGGATGGATATTACGACATTGCACATGACATGACGCAGTGCGATTGTCTTTCTCAAGTCTTGTCTAGTGTCGACCGACGTGCAACCATCAAGAAACGTGTTTCACATTCATAGCACTCATTGCTGCTGATAGTGCAACAAACTTGAAAGATCTACAGAATTAATGCTAGTCTATTATTTTAATGGTGTAAACTAAGTTAGCCATTTGGAAAAGCGTGTGACTATCTTTAATAACTAATGGGATAAGTAACGCTCCGAAAATCCGCGAGTTCGCGTGTAGTAATATCTTAACACATTAGTAGCCGCCGCAATGGCGTCATTCCAAACAATCTTAATCATTTTCCTCGATAGTTGGTGTTAGACAGCACCTCTCGAATGAATATTTAGTTTGCTTTTAGGAGTAGGTGTTTAGTTAGCTTTTAAGAGGGTTTACTCCCAAAGCTGGCAACGTCGCAAATAGCTGTCAAATATTTCGTTGTTTTCATTAATTTACGAATATTACTGAATGAAAATATGAATTGTCGCTCTATGGTTGAATAAAACATTAAGTATGGATTGCGACAATTATCCTAGGAACATGAATCTTTTAGGATTATGGAAGTACTATCTTTTAAAAACTTTCCATCGTATTTTCCATGCATTTTAATGAAATCTTATCATTTGAAGCCTAACCAACTAATATAAAACGTGACGCGTCATTGAACCATAGAATGATAACTTCTTTTTTAATTCAGTAGTATTGAGAAATTAAAACCGGCCAAGTGCGTGTCGGGCCACGCGCAAATTATAGGGTTCCGAAGTTGACGATGCCCACAGTACCTTTCTAAGACTTATTAGCATCTAGCTAGCCTGTGGTGTGACGTGCCCGCCCGACTCCCCTGCTGCTCGAGAAAAATCATCATTATAAGTTGGTCGACTATTACTCGTAAGTTTGTACAGCCTACTTAGCTCTGATAGTTTTCCTTTCGACTACGTTATATATGCCACAACCGTGATTTTTTTCAGCCATCCAAATACCACCATTTAGCTGGCAGGGGGGGGGGGGACACGTGACTCTAACAAAAAATAGCACTTTAAAGCTTAATATTTCACAAACGCATCACTTAATCAAAAAATGGTTTTAACAAACCCACAATATTTTTTCGAGACCTATTCAACGATATGCCGCACCATGGGGTATGCAAGAAAAAAAAATTACATCCCCACTTTACGAGTAGGGGAGGTACCCTATAAAAAAAAATATTTCAAAATTTTATTGTACCACTTTGTCAGCATAACTAATATGCATATTCATGCCAAATTACAGCTCTCTAGACCTAAGCATCTCCGAGCAATAGTGCGGACAGACGGACGGACATGGCGAAACTATAAGGGTTCCTTGTGGACTTCGGAACCCTAATAAAAGCAGTGGAACATTTGACAGCTATATGCGACGTTGCCAACTTTCGGGATAAACCCTCTTAACAATAGTCACAAAATTGTTTTGTAGCTTTCATAAAACATAAAGAGTTCAGGTCTATCTATAGGCTTAGTGATTAAATGTTAGCACTATTAATAGGCTCTGTTTTTTTTATTTTATTTTGACAAGGTGCTAACAGATCACCCGTAATTATTGATACTCAGATACGCTCTAAATGACTCAAACACCAATTTTTTTTCATCTTCGAAGTAGGTATGTAAGCATGAGTGGATTGTGGACGGGAAAAGCTAGTGAATGTTAAATATTACGAAATGTTTGTAAATTCTCATAACCGTAATGCTGTCAGCATTGGCATTGGTGGCTTACTTCTTAAGTGTTACAAGGTCAAGTGTAGTGGCGGAAATGATTTTCGCACACCTCTATTAAAAAGAAATGCACCTAATGCATAAGATATTTGCAGAATAACACGTTTTGCATACATTTAAATATAGGTATACAGTGTTTGTATACAGTTTAAATACCTAGTGATCTAACCTATGATACCCTTGGGAGTGAGCCATACAGTTATCTGTGTTAAGCTAACTAACTTTGAAAGGTTTCAAAACAATCTGAAACCGAAAAAGTACCTATCTGCTTCAGCTTTTTAAAAGTACCTATTTTTTTGGGTATGTAGGTACGAGTAGGTGATGTGTTTTTAATATTTTTTTATGAACATTGTTTTTTTAGCAGATTGTAGCTAAAGCCTCAGTAGGTACAATAAAAGAAAATGTATTCGTGAAATCACCTAATTCAAATAAACATTCAGCAAATGGTTTACACCTGGGCTCTTTTTCTAATCAATTTTGAGTTTGAGTCTCTCAGCAGTTTTGACAAACCATGTTGCTGACAAAATACCTCAACAGGTGGTTCTTTTTTCAAAACATTACACTGTTTTTTTTTCATGTAATGCTTAATAGTACATTATTGCAGAGGCCGCCAAGTAGCGCATTGCCGGACGAGTCAGTTAGAAGGCTGAGCGAAGCGAAGCCTTCTATTAGCACGAGTCCGGCAATCGCAATTGCGGCCGAGGTATATATAATGCTTTTCTCAAACAGCGAGGAAATACGTAAGGTCAGTCGGGCGGGGCAAGTGCGCCAGGATGGGGTAAGTGCGCCTAACATAAATGTATCGAAACCTATAAATATTACTCAACTAGTAGTTAGCTGTTTACAAGACGTAGGGGCGAAATAAATTTAGGCGCACTTACCCCACATCAGTATTTACTACTTCCATGATCGTGGATGATTTGGCCATGGATGTTGTACTTATTACCTCCATGCATTTGTCAGTTCCGGGGCAAGTGCGCCAGGATGGGGTAAGTGCGCCTAACATAAATATATCGAAACCTATAAATATTACTCAACTAGTAGTTGGCTGTTTACAAGACATAGGGGCGAAATAAATTTAGGCGCACTTACCCTACATCAGTATTTACTACTTCCATGATCGTGGATGATTTGGCCATGGAAGTTGTACATATTACCTCCATGGATTTGTCAGTTTCTAGAGGAGTCTCAAATAGCAAGCGAATTAAAAAAAACACACACACACGACAATAATGTTTTTGCTGGCCAAGGCCGGCAATGGACAGCCTCGCGTCTTCTTTTTTTGAAAGTAACACGAACATTTCCGAGCATGTTTGAGAAAACAATATTTCTTCCAATAACTTAGTTACTTTCAACAGGAAGTGATCATGAAAACAATGTATCATATAGTACCTAAACCATAAATGTAACAGCACTACACAGACTAAATTACGGACAATGGGTTAGTGAATTATAAATTTTACTAAAATATATGTTCCTACATTGTCTCAAACTTTCGCAATACACACTCATATTAAACACACTCTCACCGGGACTTAATCGCGTAAAAACTAGATGTGGTCACGAGAAGACCACGTCAACGTGGCCGTTGCATCGCGGCCGAAACGTCGGGTAAAATATAAATAGTTTTTACGCGATTAAGTCCCGGTGAGAGTGTGTTTAATATATGTTCCTGCTGATATTGCATATATTGATATATATATATATGTATATAGGTGTCTAGCACCGGTACATAGCACAAGCTTTGCCTAGTTTGGGGCTAGGTCAATTTGTGTGAAATGTCCCAAGATATTTATTCATTTATAAAATAACTAGCTTCTGCCCGTGACTTCTGCGTGGAATTATCGCGTCACGGGACCCCAACTATCTCCATGCCAAATTTCATCTCAATCGGTCCAGCGGTTGAAGCGTGAAGAGGTAACAGACAGACAGACCAGAGATACTTTCGCATTTATAATATTAATATGGATAATTAGAAACATACCTCATTGAAAGGTTTGATTTTTGTGTGCATTATGAAATTGAACTTGCACAGCTCACAGGACCGGGTCTCGGAAGCTGTGAGCCATTGCTGTAGACAGCTCTGATGGACATACTTCAGACTTCCTGAAACAATTATAAAAACATAACAATAAGTACAATATAAAGTAAATATTAGTTTATTGAATGAATTGTTTAAAAAAACAGTAAATATAAAAACAAACAAAATAAATATTGAACAATAACAGGAAAGTAACAACAGGAAATAACAGGGAAGTAACAGTTATGTTCATGAATGTTTAGATAAACTTATTTTGTAACATTTGCATCCATCTACAATGCTTTTTTTAAATTAAAAACTGAATGAGTACTAACTGGTGTTAGATATATTCTTCTCTGAAATATCTTTGTATGCATACAAAAATGTGTCATTTGCTAGCAACAACTAGTCAATGCCAATCAGTGTCCATAGATGTTGAAATCTGTTTGGCTTAAGGATTCTACAGAATGCTACAAAAAAGTAATAAGTAAGTTATAAAAATACTGAAGCAAAGAGCATACTTTTTATAGATATACCATGATCTACAGAGGTAATCGGTATTGAGACTGTTTTAGCATGCAATTTGTATCCCAGGTAGTTATTGTCTTTTGTTTTCGAAAGATTGAGACAGTGGCATGGGATGATTGGGACCAACCTGAGCAGTAGCACGGAGCCAGGAGAGGGTTGTGCGCCTCGCTCTCGCAGTGGCAGATGCGGCAGATATCTCCGCTCGAGTTGCTGCAGGACGTACGACTGCTGTCCGACCCGGCTCGCACCGCTTCCCGACCGCAACCACCGCCCCATTCCCAACTCTCGATCTCAGAAGAATTCTTAACATTAATCTGCTGTACTGGCATTGTGATATCAAGCTCAAAAGAGCATACATAACATCACGGATTTACAAAAAACTACATAACTCGCATTCGCATCGGATATCGACGACGCAAGTATCCGACAACATGACACTGACTTTTAATCTCACTATTAAATAAATAAAACCAAATTCCTTCGCGAACAGTTACGATACTAACAATAAAGAAGAGTTACATTTCTTGTAATTATCATAGCTCTTCACGAAAATATCAATAAAAATTATTAGTTACTCGCCTACTGTCAAACTGAATCTAATTTCCCACAGATAAGATAGGTTGGGTAAATGCAAGGTCAATGACAATAACAACATTATGTGATTCAAGTAATACTATTTCCATAGTGCCAACACTACAATATAATATCAACAATTTCATCATCGATCATCATCTTATCATCACAGACCATTAAAATCAAGTTTTTGAAGTGAAAACACGTGAATTTGGAACAAAAAAAGTGGTGCAGTGCCAGTGGTGGTAGGTAAAAAAATTGTTAATCTCCCCCACGGAACAAGCAACACCTAGTATGGTGGTCATCTGCTTGGGGCGCTAGTGTCTATGAAAAAGTTGTACTTGTAGTTTCTCCTCCTGATCTTTCTTTCTATCTTCTCTGTGTCGTGTCCGTCGACGAAGAAAGACGCGAAGTGCGTCTCTCTGAAATTTAAAAATTAATTTGTTTTTATAAGGAGCCCTGAAATGGCGATTCCTGCGGATGTGCAAGCTGAAGCTTTATCTTTAATACACCAGCATTTGCTGAGTGTAGATAAATCTGTAGCTGCTTATGTGTTGAAGAAAACCAAGGCGGTGAGTACTTTAACCAAAAACCACGTGTGGGAAAACTGCACGTGTTGGTACCCGATTCTTCAAGCAAACATATTAAATTGAAGTCTTTCATGAATAAGATTGTTTTTAATTTTACAATATTACGGGTCATTATCTACCACGTGTGTTTTTTAACCTTATAAATTGTGTTAAAAATTCTTACCACTCGTTCGTTTAGTTATTAATGTCATTTTCTTATCCACGTGTATAGAATTTTATTTGTTAGACGTGTCGTAAATTTTGAGTTTAGTATTTATTAGGGCCCGGTTCATAGACGTAAATAATATAGACCCGGTCTAACGTACACGTAATATGTCCCCACTTCCACGGTGTCCAATCCAAAGTTTTGTCACCAAGCGTGCGTGACAATAAGCGTTTTTAAAAAAACTTTTTTCTAAACTGTTTCTCAGTATCTAAAAACTCGCCTCGTTGTTGAAAAAATGTGACCCAGCTTTAGTGTCACGATATAAGTTTAACTTTGGATTGGACACCAATGAAGTGGGGAAACATGACATGTATCTACGTTAGGCGAGGTCCATACGAAGTATTATTTATGTCTATGGC
Source organism: Aethes cnicana (assembly GCA_963971205.1). Taxonomy (NCBI): domain Eukaryota; kingdom Metazoa; phylum Arthropoda; class Insecta; order Lepidoptera; family Tortricidae; genus Aethes; species Aethes cnicana. The sequence goes on along the minus strand of OZ020276.1, from coordinate 5,912,911 downwards.
CCGGTTCCTATATCCACGAAACGCCTCGTTTTGCCTACGGACGGTTCTATTCTATATAAATTAATGGCTTCTGTCTTGGACACTTCGCCAATATCAAAGTTAGGGCCACAGGCCTGCAAGTTGTTCGGTAATAATGATAAATGTACGGTACAAAAGATAAATCAAGTAAAAATGGGGAAGCTCAACAAACGACAACCATCTTGGACGACGGCCATTGAGCAACCCCTACGGACGGTTGATTTTGGACATTTGTTCCATAGAGAATCTGTCAAATTTTAACCGTCCGTAGGCAAAACGAGGCGTTTCGTGGATATAGGAACCGGGCCTAGGTCAAGAAGTTAATTTACTTCCTAATAAATTTTTAAAAAGTTATTTCGTTTTTTTCATATCTATTCCAAATTTCATCAAAATCTCTTTTCAGTACATAGTGTAGTAGTATGTGTAGCATAGTGTATGAAAGAGAAAGAAACTTAGACATTCAAATTCCTGTTCATAGGATGGTTTTGTTAAACATTAATAATTTTAATTTCCAGCAACCACGGGCAAAAAACCTCCCTACCTTTTTAGACATACTGGTAGAACACAAAAAAAGGCAGCCAAAAAAAGCAACTGAGAGGTATGTCATATAATTTCCTTACCGTTATCGACCACACTTTTGCTGATATGTATTAACCTGGGTATATTAACAGAAACAATACCATACCATGTTAATATTGAAAAAATAAAATTAACTACAAAACCAGAATAAAATTACATCCCCACTTTACGAGTAGGAGAGGTAGTAAAAATATATATTTCAAAATTCAATCATTTATTCAGCAAATTGGCCACATAGGGGCACTTTTACACGTCAGAAAAAGAATTTACCAGTGCTTCCTAAACCCATTGCTTGAGAAGAAGCGCCGCAAAAAATTCAAGCAGAAGGCCTTTTTTCCAAATTTACATTACATGTATAAAATATACATATAGGTGCATACTAAAATTACATTGAAGGGATGTATAGTCCCTAACTTAAACTTAAATCTAAGATCTTAGAGATGTATAGTCGCCAAGGGTCCAGAAAAAAAAATGGAGATGGCCTCCATTGTCAAATAAATATAAATTCCATATATGTGGACAGTCTCAAAATGTCAATAAATAATGAAATACATCATGTATAAAAGAGTTCATTATTATTATTATTATTAGGGGGTGTTGTAGGGCCATATATGTGTCACCTCGACCATTGCTGATCTATTGTGACGGCCCTTTGTGTAGTTATAGTTCATCAGAAATACCCGTTGAGTCCAAGAAGTTCCAGACTCTTTGGGCGTTGATGTTTTGTATCTCTTCCGGGTGTATAATGTGACTCCCTAGGTGGATGCTTCGTTTGTGGATGAGGGGTCCACACTCGCAGAGGATATGCACTGGCGTCTCCTCCGCTTCGTGACAGAATCTGCACATTGTGTCCTCCCTCATTCCCCATTGTGCTAAGTGTTTATTTAGTTTGCAATGTCCAGTCAGGCTCCTGGTTACTGCACATGTTTTAAATCTTTTGAGTTGTAGGAACTCTTTAGAAAACTTTTTTTCGTATCCCCAGATTAGGGTTTTCGAATGTTTTTGTCCTGGTACGGACTTCCACAGATTGATCGATAATGATTTGTATTCGTTATCTAGTATATTGTAAGCTCTTTGTTTGGTTATACCACAGAGGGGTTCGGGGCCGATTTGGGGATTGTCAGCCCCGTCCCTCGCGAGCTTGTCAGCTTTCTCGTTTCCATCAATGTTGGAATGCCCAGGTACCCATCTAAGTGTGACTTTATTGGAGCTTCCAAGGGCGTTTAGGTTTTCCCTACAGGTCTGGACTAGTTTTGAGTTAAGCTCAAATGAATCTAGTGCCAGGATGGCCGCTTGGCTATCTGAGTTAATGTAGATGTTTTGGTGTTTAAGGTTTATTTCCGCGCATTTGTTAATAGCGAAAATTTCCGCCTGAAAGATTGAGGCCTCTGTGCCTAAATTTATGCTGATTACGTATTTGGGCCTCTCGCCGAAAACTCCACATCCTACATCATGTCCTTTCTTGGACCCATCTGTGTACCAGATGTGGCTGCCCTCCTTGAAAGACACTTGGTTATTCAACCATAGGTCCCGAGGGGGCAACTCTACTGTGAAGAGTTTTGTGAAGTTGCACACTGTGTGCATGTCGTCAGTGGGCATATTCATGACCCTATGTTCAAGCGTTGAGTCCTTAAGTGTGCTCATTGCTTGTGAGCGCCATTTCATGTTCGACTGTGAGCATATCCTGTAAATGCACCGTTTGGCTTCCTTTTGCACTTGCAAGTGCAGAGGCGTCAGGTCCAGTAGCGCGTTTAGTGCTGCTCCTGGAGTCGAACATAGTGCTCCTGTTGCTACAATGCATGCTGTACGTTGAAGACCGTCCAGCCGTACTATCGTGGTTTTTTGGTCGGTTTTGCTCGACCAAACGGCCGAGGCATAAGTTACCATTGGCCTCACGATTGCCGTGTAAAGCCATAGTGCGATGTGGGGCTTTAGACCCCATCTGGCACCTGCCATACGGCAGCTTGTCCATAAAGCTATTTTGGCTTTTTGGACAATGTTGTTTAGATGTGGGGTCCATGTGAGTTTTTGGTCTAGATATTTTGTTTCGTTTGAAAAGGCTAGAGTTTTCCCGTTTAGCTTGGGACATGTGAGCTTTTCGAGATTTCTCTTCCTAGTAAAAGGTATTATTACGGTTTTGTCCGCATTGATCGATAGATCATTTTCTTTACACCATTTGTAGATTGTGTTAAGAGCTACCTGCATTAGGTTTGATATGGTGTCGTGACAGGGGCCTTTGACAGTGACCACTATATCATCGGCATAACCCTGTGTGTCGAAGTCATGGTTGTTCATTAATACAAGTAGTTGGTCCACTGCCAGTGTCCACAGAAGTGGGGAGAGTACCCCTCCTTGTGGACAACCTCTGAATCTGAATCTGAATAGCCTTGTTTCTGACGTCATTTGTGGTCTTGGATTTGCCATCTTTTTATCTTCTGGTCGTCAGTTTGCCAGTTGGCAAAGGCCTCCTCCAGCCTCTTCCATTCTTGTCTGTCTATTGCCACTCTGTTCCACATTACTCCTGCGGTTCGTCTGATGTCATCATCCCATCGTCGGTTTGGTCTGCCCCTTGTTCTGTAACCTTCTCTTGGGTACCATTTTGTTACAATTTGGACAACCTCTAGTGGTGTGAAATTCATGTTTTGTTGCATTGAGGGTCAAAGTTGCGACTCTATTCAAGAGCATGCTTCGCACCCATTTGATGGTGGTGCTGTCTACACCTTTCTCTTCCATACCTTTAAGTATGGTGTCGGTGGGTGTGTTGTCGAAGGCACCTTCTACATCAAGAAAAGCACATAGAGCTGTTTGCCTATCCTCTAGGGTAGATTGCACCTTATCGACCAGATCGAGAAGGGCTGTCTCTGTTGATTTCCCTTTTTGATAGGCGTGCTGATTTGGACTAAGTGGGCGTTCGATCAAATATTTTGATCTGATGTGCTGGTCAACGATTCTTTCCATGGTCTTTAGTAGGAAAGAGGTGAGACTGATAGGTCTGAAGGATTTGGGCTGTGAGTAGTCCCTTTTCCCTGCCTTTGGTATGAATTGTACCTTGACCTTCGTCCACTGATCTGGTATCGTATTCCAGGCGTAACTCGCTCGGAATACTTTAGCCAGATGTGGTACGAGGATTTCATCACCCTGCTGTAACAGGGCTGGAAAGATGCCATCCTCTCCCGCTGATTTAAATGGTTTGAATTTACTAACAGCCCATTTAATCTGGTTGGACCTAAAGATGTTGGTGGCTACGTTCCAGTCTGTATTGCGCGGCCTATGGGAATTTGCTCCCCTAAGGTTATCCGTGTATGTGTTGGAGGGGTACGACCCTGAGAAATGTGTATCCCTTAGGAGTTCGAGCGTTTCTAGCTCCGTGGTCGTAAAAGAGTTATCCGGTTTTTTCAGGAGACCTAGATATTTGGAAGGAGTCTTGGCGAGTATTTTGTGAATTCTAGCTCCTTTGTGTGTTTGGATTATTTGTTCACAGAACCGCCGCCAAGACGCGCGTTTGGCTTTTCTGATTTGTTTGTTATATTCAGTCAGCGCCCTAGTGTATTTAGTCCATTCTTGAGGTTGTGTTGTATGATTGAATATGCGTCGAGTGGTGGTCCTAAGCCGCTCCAGCTTTTTATCCCACCACGAGACGGTGTTGTTTGTTTTTGTTTCTCTCAAGGGGCAGCTGAGTTCGTAGGCCTTTACGATACCTTCGGATAGTAATTCAGCTGCCTGATTGAGAGAGTCTGGATTTTCGATGCTTTTTGGGAATCCCTGTAGAAATTCATTGAGGTGGGTCCTATAATGATCCCATGAAGTATCTTTTGGGTTCCTTAGTAAGAGTGTTCCTTAGTTAGTGAGAACCCTGTGCGTCAAATAAGATATGTTTGTGGTCTGACATAGAGTTTTCGCTACTGACGTGCCAATTGGCGAGATGTTTAAATATTTTTTCCGAAGCGAAGGTTATGTCTAATACTTCTTGTCTGGTTTTTGTGACAAAGGTGGGCTTATGTCCATTATTTAATATTTAAGAGTTCATTAATACATGTCAATAAGAACATGATGCGGTCTCTCGCTTAAAATGTTTGACTTAGTAATATATTTAAAGCTAATGATTATTTTTAAACGTCCTTGCAAGCATGAACAGACCGGACCCCACAGACAGCACCCGTTCACGAGCGTGACGCGTATCTCAGCCATCGCCTCCCTCAACCATTTCTTAGGGAAGGTGGCGACCCGATCAACGACGCCGCTGTAAGCAAGGACCTTAAAGCGAGCATGACATGCTCTCAAAATTTTATTATACCACTGTCGGCGTAACTAATATGTATATTCATGCCAAATCACAGCTTTCTAAAACTAAGCATCTCCTACATCTATGCTGCGGACGGAAAGACAGACTACACTATAAGGGTTCCTTGTGGACTTCGGAACCCTAAAAGTGAATTGCTGTGTGTTAGTCTGGCTAAGGCCCGAGAACCGCTGGTCCGATTTGGCTGTTTTTGTTTTGTTTTATTCCCCATAATTCAGGAAGGTTTAGAAAGAAAAGCGAGTTAAACTCAAGTGGAGAGGGTTCCGACTCTTGATTATTTTCAATGATGTTGTTTTCAAACCGTTTCACAGGATAAGCTCTTTTATATGACAGATTTCAAATACCATGGACTTCTTAATAATTTTCCTGTAATCTATAATCAATAACTATCCTCCGTATTTTTTCTAAAATTTTAGGTCCAGTAGTTTTTCGTCTATTTTCTTAACTCGAAAAGTAGTGACCAAAAAAGAAATAAAAAAATATATTTGAGACCCTCATAAGAAGTACTTTCATTTGATATGTCACACGATATAGTTTGAAAATCTTCATTAATATGTTATCCAATTTAGTCCCCAAAAATAGGGTCTATGTTTAAAATTCATTTATTTTCGTTACACGTCCGTCTTTGGTCCACGAACTAAATTTCAACTTAATCGGTCCAGTAGTTTCGGAGAAAATCGACTGTGACAGACGGACGGACAGACACACGAGTGATCCTATAAGGGTTCCATTTTTACCTCTTGAGGTTCGGAACCCTAAAAAATCAGGCGAAATCTAAAGGAATCGCTAAAAAATAATAATAATAACTTTGTATGGAAATCCGTGGTTATACTCTTTATTAAACACCAAAAAACAATCACACATCACTAGATCACTTCTATAAGTCTGGTTAAAAGGTTCTGTTCAATGTCCTTAATATTTCCCATTATTTACAGCTCTGATGACTCAAGTGATCAGGAGCCTAAACAAAAAGCAGTACCTAAACCAATTCTCAATGGCAAATCACCTGCTGCCAAGAAAAAACAAGAATCATCAGACTCTGACAGCTCAGAGGAGGAACAGAAACCTGCACAGGTAAGCTATTGTCAATTTAACATGATCACTTGAAAAACAATCTTAATTATTAATGTAAATATTTTAAAATGATGTAAAAAATTGTTATGATCCAGTGTGATTTTATATTTTAAGTTTCGTCACTACCTCTGATTATAAACTTCAAAAATAAAGTGTTGATTTGGGTTGGAACTTGGGTTACATAAATTGAACGATGTTTCAGAAACCTAAACCTTCACAAACACCAGCTAAACCAGTTGCGAAGAAAGCAAAATCATCTGATGACAGTGACAGCAGTGATGATGATGCAACGTCAAAGCCCAAAAAGCAACCAGTAAAACCTCAAACCAACAATACTCCTAAACCAGCTGCAAAGAAACAGGAATCGTCGTCTGATGATTCCAGTGATGAGGATGATAAACCAGCACCAAAAGCAGCAGCTAAGCCCGCGGCTAAACCTACCCCAGTTAAAAAACAAGCATCATCCTCTTCAGATGATAGTGAAGATGAAAAACCTAAACAACCTGCTAAAACACCTGTAAAAACTCCTGCAAAGGTTGCACCCTCTAAGGCCACACCTGCTAAGAAGGCTGAATCTTCCTCAGATGATGATAGCAGTGAAGATGAAAAACCTAAACAACCTGCTAAAACACCTGTAAAAACACCTGCAAAGGTTGCACCTGTGAAGCCTGCAGCTGCAAAGAAGGCAGAGTCTTCTTCAGATGATGACAGCAGTGAAGATGAACAGTCCAAACCGGCTGTCAAAGCTCCTGCAAAGGCACCTGTCAAGGCTGCTCCAGCAAAGAAACAAGAATCATCCTCTGATGACAGTGACGATGAACCCAAACAGGCTGCTAAGACCCCAGTTAAAGCTCCAGCAAAGCCAGTGCCTGCCAAAAAGGCAGAATCTTCTTCTGAGGATGAGAGCAGTGAAGATGAGAAACCAAAACCCAAGGCAGCTCCTGCTAAGCCTGTAGCAAAAGTAGCCAAAAAAGATTCATCATCTGAAGACAGTGAAGATAGCAGTGAAGACGAAAAACCCAAAGCTGCACCAAAACCTCCAGTGAAAGCTGCTGTTAAAAAGGATTCTTCAGATGATAGTGATGGCAGTAGTGATGAGGAACAGCCTGCACAAAAAACTCCTGCAAAATCCTCTAAAGCAGCACCTGCTAAGAAACAAGACTCCTCTGAGGAGGATAGCGATGATGAAGATGAGCCTCCTAAAAAATCTAAGAAGCAGTCGTTTGGCCAAGAAGCCATGGACACATCCATGCAGGTATTATAAACATCAAATTGTTTTTTGACACCACCTAGTTCCTAACTTTGCTACTTTTTTTTTAATGTGGTACAAATTTATCTCAACTAAGTTGGTGAAACTAACGTCTATTGCAATTGCAAAATTGCAAGACAACTAAAAAGAAAACTTGTAATCATTTTCTTAGGTACTAATGTTTATAGCTTATAGATAACCATGTATTGTCATCCAAACTAAACATGTATACAAAATTTCAACCAATGGGCTGAAGATATCTGCTTCAAAATTGAGCTGCAAGATTCCACCTAAACAAACATACATACATTGCAAGTTAAATTGAAACTTTTTTTAATTTCAGAATGGAAGGAAAAGGAAAGCTTCTGGTGGAGATGGTACCCCAGCCAAAAAGCCTTACAGCAACTTTGTAAAGGTATGAACAGTTTCTAATTGTACTTAAGATAGGTTTAGTACCTAACTAGGCAAAGAAATTAACAACCAGCTGAATACATATTTTTATAAAGCTTACTCAGTCACAAATAAATTGAACTCTTAATTTACATAACTTTTAACTAACTAATGGTGATATTTGAATTACCCCGACCTGTTTCTCTACTTATTTTATAAATCGGGGTTTCATGAGGACTGTTCATTTTAGGGTACTTCAAACACATCCACTCCTGCTGATACATCTAACCATAAAGCAGTACCATTCCGGCGGGTGGCAACCGAGAAAGTCGAAGTGGACCCTAGACTTAAAGACAATTCATTCGACGCTAAGGTAAATGCCCACAAATTTGATAAGCCAAGGCAACTCCATGTATCACTAATGGTTGTTACACTAGGAAAAGGGTTGAAAACCTGCTCAGTGGCTTTGATTTCGGGCATTTACTTTATTACCCTAACCCATGCATTACATAGGGTTGTCTTGGTGTTTATTTATAAGCCTCTTTTTTACTCAGGAGGGCGAAAATGAAGAAGATGAGGAAAACGGCGATTCAGGCTTTAAGTCCGGTTTCGGAGGTCGGGGCGGATTCGGTCGCGGACGAGGGGGTGACCGAGGTGGTTTTAGGGGTCGTGGTGGGTTCGACCGGGGCGGGCGAGGTGGCTTTGACCGAGGAGGCAGAGGCGGGCGCGGCGGCTTCGACCGCGGCGGGCGAGGTGGCTTCCGCGGGGGGCGCGGCTTCGACCGAGGAGGCAGGGGCGGCTTTGACCGAGGAGGCAGAGGCGGTTTCGACCGAGGACGCGGAGGGCGCGGCAACGACCGCGGGGGGCGCGGCGGCGGCGACCGCCACTCGTGGGGAGGCAACAGGGGAGGATTCAACAAAGGGGGATTCAATGACAGGAAAAGTTTTGACGGAGGAGACAATAACCAAAACAAGAAAATCACATTTGATTAAATAGGTGAGCTTATTACATACTCGTTTGTTGAAATCGTTCTACCATTTTGTTAGGATGATAAGATCCGAAGCTGTGGTGACCTAGTGGTTCAACCTACCTGCCTTTCATGCAGAGGTTCGTGAGTTCGATCCCGGCTCGCACCTCAAGTTTACATAAGTAAACTTGAGGTGCAAGCCGGGTTCGAACACATAACATGGACATAAGTGCGAAATTCAATTTGAATTTACCACTGAGATTTTCAGTGAAGGAAAACATCGTGAGAAAACCGGCACGCTTTTGCGAAGTAATAGGGATGACGACAACTTTTTTTTTCTTAGTTTATCAGGAAGATTATTGAAAAGTATTGGGACACGTATTTTTTTCTTTTTTCACGTAATCAAACTTATACGGAGATGTATTGAGTTGAAATGTCGCGTGACGTCACGGTTAGGTACGATTTTTACCTAACGGTGACGTAGTTAGCCCCCACTCTCCAACTTTAATGCGTTTTAACTTGGTCATTCTTTGTTAATTTGATAAAACAAAAAATACGTGTCTAATGTCTTTTTATTAAATACCTGACTGACGGACTAATTAGAATTTCGATTTCTTCACCCTGTCGTCATCCCTATTCAAAAGATGTGTGTGAAATCCCCAATCCGCAAAGGGCCCGCGTGGGGACTATAGCCCAAACCATCTCGTGATAAGAGGAGGCCTGTACGCAGTAGTGGGGACGCAAATAGGCTGTAGTAGTAGTAGATTGCCAATCTAATAGGCGGGTCCAAGCAGAGCGAGCAGCCTCGCGAGGCATCTGCCTCTGTCTTGACACATCTAATGGCGTTTTATCTAGCCGTATCTTTCATTGGCGTGATAATATAAAGGCAATTTATTATCTGGGTCGCATCATTCAGATCACATGTAAAATAATGAAAAAATTGCGCCCATCTTCTGCACTTTTGAAACACACTATCGTCTGTATCGATCCATATTCGAAGACTGATAATATTGTCTCCAAGTAAAATACTTAAATAAAATTCTCGTTTCACAGAGCGGTGCTCGCGGTTCTTGGGGCGAGCGCGCCAATCAAGACTTGAGACATACGAAAGGCAAATCTTTCAAGCATGAGAAGACCAAGAAGAAGCGAGGCTCGTACCGCGGCGGTGCTATTGACACGGGTGTTCATTCCATCAAATTCGAAGATTAAAGCTAACCACGCATTTGTTATAAATAGTCTCTACATTGTCGGGTTGACTATCGGTCCACCCGGGATTGACGATTCGCCTGTCCAGTGCAATTTACCCGCTGTTGAACCCTCAAGTAGTTGATCATTTTGCAGTGGTTGGTCAATGGCCGTAGACGGACGTTGATGTTTCTTGAGCTTCTCCAATTTTCATTTGTCTTTTATACCGCGTTTATTTTTCGTTATTGCCGTACACTGACAGAAGCCATTATTTAAAAGAAATAGAGTCATTTTACAGTATTTTACAGTACTTACTTAAAGTAATGATTAATGAAATATTCGAATAAGTACTGATGAAGTCATTCCCACTTAAATATTTACGTCTTGACATAGCATTTATATTTCTTATTTTGCATTGGACATGGTACAATAGCTGTAATTATTATTACCTGTATGCTAAAAAGGGTTAATTTCACGCATTTCCGATTTATAGGAATTCATTATTTTAGGTAACATACCTATAGATTTTATTAATCGATTTGTGTCATTCGTGTTGCTTTGGTAAGGACTAAATTGAAAATGACCATGAAAATGTTTAGCGATTTCTTTTTTAATTATAGTATATTGAAAATTATTTGGCTAAGTAATCATTCAACAATAATCAGTTTGATATAGCGTCAAACTGATTATTGTTGAATATACATAAGTCTACAGCACGACACAATTTAGAAGGCGCGCGCTGAAGCACTTAAGCAGTTGACGCAGTCTATTATTGCTTAATCCACGCGCCTTCTAAGTAGTGTACACCTATACTTCTGTATTTAAGAGAGGAATTATGCCATATGTATAGCATAAAACTAACATCGCCTCCTAATGTAAAACAAATTAATTTGTTTTATTGTAACAATAAGGATGAAGATTTCTATTTTTTTTTGATCCTTAACTTTATTTTTAACAAGAATGATGTTGTTTTCTAAATTGTCACATGGTCTAATTTTACTGATGATTGTAAATACGTAGATGTAAGCGGACGGTCTCTTCAGTTCTGGAGTTTTGTAATGTTAGGTCATTGTCATTATAGTGATAAGTGAAAGTTATGTTTTATTTTAGGTACATAAGCCGCCTCTTAATAAAAAATATATATGTGTCGAAAATTATTGACTTTATTTACTTATCCTAACCAGATTAGGCCCAGTTATTTTTCTTCCTATATATACTATCTAACGAACAATATTTGTGTTGGAGGTTTGGAGCGCGGCGTTCGGGTGATGTCATTCGGAACGGAATTGGCTATGGGTGAAAAATGACAATGCGCTCGATTACTTTTTTAAGGATAGGAATAACCTTCCGTATCAAGAGAAAAAAATCTCAGAATTTAAATAAAGGTGTTTCCCTGGTCTATGTATGCAGTGCAGCACTACTTCTTGAAAAAAAGTGTCGATACTATTAACATTATTGATTTTTTCAAGAAGTAGTGCTTCACCCATAGCCAATTCCTAATCTGATGGCGCGTTTACATGAACGACGTTCAAAACGACATTCACGGGCGCGTTCACAGGCACAGGCGTGTAAACAGGCTGATTTTGAACGCCGTCGATCGATCGGCTGTCGGTTTCCTATCGGTTGTTCGGCAAAGATCATTGTATGATTTACACGGCGTTCAAAACGGGCGCGTGTATGTAAACGCACTATCAAAACATCATTCGAAATTCTAATGCTACGTTTATACGCACGCGCCCGGGCTCGTGAATGTGCCTGTTGAATGTCGTTTTGAACGCCTTTGATCTTGATCTTTGTCGAAAACCGACCGCCGACCGATCGACAGCGTTCACGAGCGCGTTCAAAAACAGCCTGTTTACACGCTCGTGCCTGTGAATGTCGTTTTGAACGCTGAACGCACGAGGTGTAAATGTACCAATAAGAGGTGCGCCCACGGGTGATTTTTCGCCGTGACAAAAAGTTTCTGTTACCTCAAAAGCAGTAAGTAGTATCTCTTAGTAGTGTAGGTATTTGTGCTCAAAAGTCACGTCTCCATAGCGAAATGAAGAAAAAGTCACACGTGGGCGCACTCTATTGGTTAAGTACTAGATTTGTACTTTTAGTTTGTTTATTATTGCCAGATTCTATCTATTAGATCTATTTCACTATGTAAGCCTTTGAGTATTAGCGCAGGCGCACATTATCAGAAATTTCTAACAGAAAAATTCTGACGCTCGCCACTAAGCCCACTCATGATGGCTGTAAAAATGGGGAGGACTGATAAATACTGGTCAGGCTTTATGTATTTCATATCATAAACTATTCCACATTGATGTGCCGGTTAACGTTAAATTGCATTGTCATTCATAAATCATTCATAGAGAAAGAGGAAAGTTAATTCATTGCGACAAAAAAATTAACGGGCTGATTTACACGTTGACAGAAGTTTGGAAGGAACGACCCAAGGGGATGGCATGTCGAATCTGACAGCGTGCGAACGGGATGCATTTATACATTTCTTAATGTGAAAGATGAGAGAAGTAATAGATTTTTTGTCCTTATCGGCGTACCAGCTTTTTTGTGTTTGCCACAGCTGAGCTGTGGCAAATAAAAAGGGTAGTCATTATGTCAGTGTGACTTCGTGTAAACAACAAAATTATTTGATATAAGAGAAATATTACAGATATTTTATGATAGTGCACTGTTCTTACTAATATACGTTTGCCCCTATAAGATAGCGATTATAATTCGCTCGACCATCAGGTATAAAAGACGTACCCAGCAAAATTATGAAAACATAACCTTTCGTGCGTAAGTATTTCATTTTGGCCATTTAAAACTCATCTTGTTCGGTATGATAGCGTTACGTAAGTTATATTTAGCTCATGTTCTAATTAATTGACCAACTATCTTTGAATAATAACATAAATGAATCATTTTCAAAATACCGATGTTTTTAATATTATCCGCCCAAATTACGATGTTGTTTACTATGTATGCCACCATGAGTCAAGCTGTATTTTTAATTTAGCCACGGTTCGGGATACCAGCTATGAAATATAAGAGTGCCCACCAGATACCCAATATCTGGGGAAAAGCTATGCTGCAAAAATAAAATAAATAAACTCAGGATAATAGGGATGACGACAGGGTGAAGAAATCGAAATTCTAATTAGTCCGTCAGTCAGGTAATAAAAAAATATTAGACACGTATTTTTTGTTTTATCAAATTAACAAAGAATGACTAAGTTAAAACGCATTAAAGTTGGAGAGTGGGGGCTAACTACGTCACCGTTAGGTATAAATCGTACCTAACCGTGACGTCACGCGACATTTCAACTCAATAACGTATAAGTTTGATTACGTGAAAAAAGAAAAAATATGTGTCCAATACTTTTCAATAACTTCCTGATAGACTAAGGAAAAAAAAGTTGTCGTCATCCCTATAATATGAATGTGTAAGTCACTTTGTTAGTAACGCTTTCACACGAAGTAGTAACTAGTAATGAGAAATAATGATGATCAACTGAGACATTTTTTACCGATTTCACTAAGGAGAAACTGACCAACATTCGACGGGATCTTTTTTGGATTTATGTACACCGAAAATAAATGAGTAAACATATACTTGCATTTTCATTTCTTCTGTAGTAGGTACCTGATGGTATCTACCTAGCTAGAAATACAGGGAGTCCATTTTTGTGGACCAATCTGGGAATCTCTCAAAACATGGAAAAACCTGTAATAAAAACTACATGTCTTTATAACAGGTCTTTCCGTGTGCCACTCTAGTAAATATCTTCTGTATATATAAAAGCCATGTAGATAGCTGAAATTTGGTAAGTAACCTACATTTACCACTATTGTTTCTTTAAATCTTAACCGTCAGTCAAAGTCGCGTGTGATAGCTAGTTATTGGAGTGGGGTAATTTTTTACCCACCTTGCCACCCCATGTACTTGACGCACACATACACATTTTGTATGCCTATCCCTTACCGGGGTACGCTATATAGCGCATCTAGGAGATACTTAATCTAAGGAACGACCCCAAAACACGCTGTTTACTATTGTCACTTGACTTGACAGACAGATGTCAAAATGTTTTCATTTTTTTTTTTTTTTTTTTATTCAAGAAATATTTATAGAGGCTTAAGTACACTTAAGTGACTATGCCAGCCTCATTGGAGGACACAAGAAAACGAAGAAAAAAAAGTTTATCGAGAATTCCCGCTAGAGGGAGATCCTCGGATAAGGAAGGCATGCTTAACAAATCTATAATTTTGCAAGGCACCATTAGACATAGGATTTGCAAGTAAAAAATTCAAACTACCATTATGTAAGTTCAGATGACCCAGAAACTTATCCCATATCTTTTAATTTTGCTTTTATGCTATGAGCATTCCATTAAATGATATTTAAGGAGTCCATTTTTGTGTTCTAGCCATAATTGACTAATCCTAGAATATTTTTAATTAAATCCATGTTAAAATAATTACTCACAAAGGTTAAAATCTCCTCAAGCGCTCACAGCACCTTGCATCTTTTTTCCTCTTAGGACTCTACTTTCAAGAGGAAAAAGGATGCAAGGTGCTTTGAGCGCTCAGAGCGTGTTTCGGAACGCAGCCAAGAGGTCTGCCGGTCGGGTGACGTGTCACCGTAACGTCAAGTTGTCACTTTATTGCAATAAAACAAAAATGAAGGAAATATTTTCTGCCGTTGTAATATGAAATATATTATTTGTGCATTAGAGTTGTCATTTACTTGTTTAAGCACACAAAATGGGACAAGTGAAAAAGAAATCAACGTAATAATTTAATGAAACACACAGGATAAGTGGGGGTCGGGGATTATTTTAATACACTACTTGCAACACAGCAGTGCGAATGACGTTAGAGTGACACTACACTACTACAGAATACCGGACTGTCATACCTGGTGAAGTTATTGTACCATGGTCTGTTTTCTACGTTTTCTACTTCAGTTCTTAAATAGTTGAATATTTTTATAATTTGCGGCTAATAGAAGTGATGTACAGAAGACAATGGGTAGACAATTAATTACCCATTTGTCAAGGCCCATCATAAATTGTTATAGTCGTAGATACTATAAAAACTTTGGACACAAAAGACAACCAACACCCGGTGTAACAGTATTATGGCACGGTTTTCTCACATTTACCTTTATTGGATTGGGTATGGAGTGGGAAAGGTACATATTAAATACTTCACTTATTAATTCATAATTTATTTTATCATCATGAGGATCAAAGTTTATTTTTATCTACAAAAGTCACCAGGTTTTTTGGTTACCTAATTCTAGAAACATTTCATGGTTTAATGGTTAAAATTTATGATGTTGTGAATATCATACTAATATTACAAATGCGAAAATAAGTTTTTGCAAGTGGTAGGGCCTGGTGGTAGGTCCGTCCGGGGAGGTACCACCATCTTTCGCCGCTAGCCTACCGCCAATTAGCAGTGCTCGTACTGTTGTGTTCCGGTAGGGGGATAAGGCAGCCGGTGAAATTTCTGGCACAAGCATTCCATCTTGAGCCTCAGGGTAGGCACATTCGAGATCCTATGGTTTCCTAATGGGGGAATCATAGGATTTTGGTGTCCATGGGCTGCAGTGATCACTTACCATCAGGTGGGCTGTGCGCTTGTTTGCCTATACCAATGATATAAAAAAAAACTGTCTGTCACCACTGTTTGTTCATGCTGCAACCTGTGGACCAATTTAGATGAAATATGGTATGTAGATAGTTTGAGTCAGAAGGTATATGCTACTCTTTATCCCAGGAAAACGCGTAGTCCTAGGGGGAATATTATAAATGAATTCCAAACAAAGTCGCAGGTAGAGGCTATTATCTTTATTTGTATCTAAGAAATGTTCCAGACTCATTATCCACTGCATGTATGTGTTGAAAATTATGATTATCTCATATTTTGTTGCTTTAATGATGCATCTAACATTTTTTTTTATTCAGTTGTTAGCTGATAAATTCATTTTGTGAAGCTGGTTTTTTAAATATCTATCCAAGATACAAAATTGTTTTGAGGGGCAATTGATACTTTATGAATATAACATTTTCATATTTCAGCATTTGTGCAAGACTTCTTGTAGCCAGTCATCAGTTCATCACATACTTAATTGCTTACTGACTAATCTAAATATATAAAACTCAAAGGTGACTGACTGACTGACTGACTGACATAGTGATCTATCAACGCACACCCCAAACCACTGGACGGATCAGGCTGAAATTTGGCATGCAGGTTCCTTAGAGAACGTAGGGAAGCGCTAAGAGAGGATTATGCGAAATTCCCACGGTAACGGGAAAAAAACGGGATTTTACATTTTAATATTTCTGCGCATACGAAGTTACGGGGAAAAGCTAGTCAAATATAAGCATAGATTGGTTATAGAACAGTAATTTTACTCAATAAGCTCATTTACTACTACTACTACATCCTATTTGTGTCCCACTGCTGGGCACAGGCCTCCTCTCATCACAAGTGGGTTCAAGCTCATTTATTGTATGGTAATCATAAATTGCCCTCAACCCTATTTCTAAAGCGGTTTCATTGAAATAATTCGTGAATACCTTAAAACAATTTGTTTTATTCCAGGGTTGCAAAGTTCATGCTAGGAGATGACTGTGAAAATTTGCAAATATCAATAGACCCAACTAATCCAGTTCAACAAAAATAGAGGTAATTTATGTATCTATTGTTTATGTGTAAATACAGATTTGTAAAATTTTTAGGCAATGTTAGAAAGTAATGATGGCTAAGTGAAATCAATAAATTTAAATAAAAAATGATTTTCTTGAAAAGTTAATGTGGTTTTTCTTAATATAAATGTGAGGCGACAACATTTAAAAATTTCAGTAAGTAGTAATTTGAAAACCGGTATCGGTATCTCTGTCTAAGGATTCAATAAAATTGTTTCAGATTTTTTTGTGCATTACTTATAGAAAAAATCGTGTTTTAGTGGTAACTGCTGTGTTACGCTGACGCCATTACTCTCTCGCTAAAGAGCGGCTGAAGGATGGGCATTACGTGCAGGATTATTGTAGGCACAGAAAATGTTACTTCGTAATTTTTGACCTACGCCCGTTTTAGAATGAGGATTTTATTTTAATTTTTATGTGCCGTGATGGCATAATGGATGAATACCTACCGCCTCTCATGCAGGTGTTCCTGTGTTTGACCCAGGCTGGCACCTCTTGAGTTTAATAATGTGCAAAATTCCATTTGAATTTACAACTAAGCTTTTCGTTGAAGGAAAAAATTGTGGGGAAACCTGCACGCATTTGTGCAGTAATTCAAGGATGTGTGTGAAGTCCCCTCGTGGTGCGGCCTGCTTGCGCCTAGCAGTGGGACGTAAATTGGCCCTTGTGGTGTGGTGTGGTGCGGTGGTGTATGAAGATTATATTATGACTTACAAAACAATAGTAGATTGTTTATCAAGGGACTAAAAGAAGCCATTATGACACGAGATGTTTAGCCACCCGAGCAGAGCGAGGGTGGCTATAGTTCGAGTGTCATTATGGTTGTTTAGTCACGCGTTAAACACTCTGCTTTTCACTTCGAATGCGAGGAAAAAAAAACGAAGTTTCATACAAAATTACGATATTTATTATAACAAAGTAGATAACCGGCTACTTCCCGATGACCTAGAATCATGAAATTTGGCCAGAAGCAAGGTCTTACAGCACACGTACAGGAATAAATCTGATAACCGTAAATATTATATATTTTGATGCAAGAAAAGCCAATTTACTAATACAAACTTATCATTTGCGGTTGGCGCAGTAGCCGTGTCTACTTCACCAACCGCAAATAATAAGTTTGTATTGTTAAATTTGCATCATCAAGTTTGTAGGTACGGAACCCTCGGTGCGCGAGTCCAACTCGCACTTGACCTGTTTTTTTATCACGTGACGTTTTGAATGATATTTAGCCAACAGATTCAAAATATTTTAAAACTAATTGGGTCATGCATTATTAAATGTATTCACTTTAAATAAAACAAGATTCATAGGTATTCGTAATCATTAAATCGTGTTTCACGAAATTAAATCGTTTTTTCACGCCCTAGAAATTGTCTAGGTTCACTGGAAATGGGAATAATCCTCCTTTCACAAACTCTGTGGTTGGCTGTTTAGGCGGGTTTCCAATGTCAATTAAAAAAAATTTACTTTAGTCCCTAGAGACTAAAAAAGAGCTTTAGTCCCGATGTGCAGAGACTAAAGTAACATTTTAAGAGCATGAGACGTGAAAAGAAAATTTACATGTTTTGCCAATTTTGCCAACTTTCTAACGAGCTAATAAAACATATTCAATTCAAATTTCAAGGATACGGTACCCATAATCTTCGAGTATAATGGCTGTGACTTACGGGCGGATAGGCAGATAGACGGACGGACATGACGAAATTACAAGGGTTCCGTTTTTTGCCAATGGTTACGGAACCCTTAAATGATTGTTTTTTTTTAAAAGGCGACAGAGGGAAGATTGAGCAGGTACCATAAATACCAAATCTTTCTGAGAATGTACTGCAGTTACCTCCTAATTTATTTTGAATTAATTTATACGAATTTATCCAAAACCTGAAATTTATAAATACATAAATTAAACAAATACACTACAATAAAATAATTTTATTTAAGTTAAATATTGCTTATCAATATATTGATAATTGTACAATCTAAAGAGTAACATCCAATTAAGATCATTCTCAACAAATATCATGAAAAATAAAAAAGTATTCTTAAAAATACCATTTGTGTATTCATCATTATACAGTGTTACATTATAGTATGCGCTTAATTCTAAAATTAAACTACAAAATGGTAGATTCTGATATTGTTATAAGGCTATAAATATTTTTAAATAATCAATTAACAATGCTATAATAATACCTCAAGAAATAACATGGCAAAGGATGAAATCTATACCAGGTTGTAATTTTACCATTTGGTGCACCAATAATTTAAATTTATCTAATTAATTTTGTTTTTTTTTGTCATCCACAATTAACCAAACATTGTATGTTATATTTGTTTCGAATATAACTATGCAGCTTCGTCAGTCTTGCGGCCCAATTGACGCGTTTTCAAAGCTAAATAAAAAGAAAATAACATCCTGGCAACACCAAACTGTCATTCTTAGTTCTCGCGCCCTCCGACGCGATATTTTTTGTTGATATCCAAGTTTTTAATTATTTTATTCTATAAAACTTGCTAAAAAGGATGATTCAACAGTTGCAAATGAATATAAAACTTGAAATAAGTGTGGACTACAACATATATGGTCGAAACCCCTCCTTGTGCAGTGCAACAGTATCGGTGTACCTACTTTGGGTCCCCAAAATGAAAGATACTTAAGTGAGTGAGTATGTAAATACCTATTTGAAAAACAGACTCGTGGCTATCTACATAATCTATTTATCATAATAAAATAAACAATGAAGCGATCTATATTTCCGTTCTTCAAAAGTTAGGTTATAATTTTTCGCTACTGCCGAACCGAACATCAAACAGTCTAAATAGGGTATTTCAAACAGTGAACGAGTAGCTTATACTTAGACTTGTTTTATATGCCAGTGCATGATATATCTTTTGTCAAATAAATAGTAAAGATGCTGAAACACCTCCAGATGATTTGGGTGGCCAGTACCTTTATTGAAATCAAAGGGTGTCCATTCCATACGAAGGACACCCATATCAAAGATCGTAGCTATTGCAGTTCCTTTCTGGCATGACTATCTATTCTTACAGTCACAGACTTATATTATGATGCAGTGCTCCGCACCGCTAGGTAAATAAATAGTACATCTTTATACATATGGTTTTAATACTCGATACTATATGCATTTATGCATAAGAACACCCAAATAATGGGCCTCAGTTGATTAATTTATCTGTATGTTCTAGTTCTAGGCATAAGATTGTTGTTTTTCAAAAACCCTTTCAAACATTTTTATTACCTACTTAAAAATGTACAGAAAATGATCAGTGAAATTAAAAACTTGGTAGTCTTTAGTAATATATTGCAAATTTTTAAGATCAGAACCAATTTCTATCATATATTTTAAAGTTCTTAAAATATTGATCACTCGAACTTATTGGAACTCATAATACCTATTTACTTGATTTTTTAGTTTGATGTTGTGAGATGTTGTATATTGGAGGGTCTCCCCTGAATTACTGTGTCCTGTAGACTATAATATGAGAATATAAAGCATATTTAGATAACCCATTTAGACAGTAAATATTTATTTGCATTATATGTAATGTTAGACACGCTGACAATCATTGCACATGCACATATAGGTACTATTTCTTACCAAGTATTAACAAGCTTTTTAGGTCACAATGTCAATCAGACATTTGATGTTGATGATACATAAGTTAGTTACCGGACTAAGTAACAAGCGTTGGTAGCTTAGCATATGTATGCATGAGTAAGATAGACATACTTAAAAATAACATTTAGTAATAAAATGTTTAGGTTTAAAGAGGCACATGAGTATGTACCAAATCTAAAGTTAATGACAAGAAATAAAAGTGGTTAAAAACTTAATAATTATACATTGTTAATGTATTAAAAATTAGAGACAATATTCTTGACTTGAGGACTTTCTAAGTATTCCAACCTTTCATGGCCGGAGTTTTATTGTTATTTTGAGTACCTTAATGGTCTTTTGAGGAAAGGTATTTCCACATTATACAGTTTTTAGTAATGATGTTGGTAATCATATTATGAGATTTATTTTTAGATTGGATTAGAAATCGAACCTTACAAATTTAGACAATGGGCTTTATTTATTTTGCTTACTGAAAATAGAAGTAATTCCGATAACTATCAATAAACCTAGTAATAAGTTTCTTTTCCTTTAAATGATCTACCTGGTAATTCTAATAAGTAGGTACTTTTGAAAAGTTTTTGTTTTCTTTTGTACTCACATGGATAAAGTCATTTTACTACAATTATTTGTTTATTTTTGTTTTCATTACCCCATATTCATTTAATGTAATGTAACCTGGACTTGAGGTCTATTAGAAATATGGACGCCTGCGCAAAATATTATAGCAATGCGTCGAATGCTCCCATTTGTCGTCTACGTTCCGTAGGCTTATTATTATTATTGCCCTTTTCAGGATGGAAATAATATTTTCAGTTACTTTACTGGGATACAAAACTTGAGAATTTAATTATCACAAGATATGAATTGTACATACAGTAGTACATTATAAGCAATCTTAAACACCAACGGTGTAAACTGCAGTAAGAGTGCTGCCAGTTTCAAAAGACTTATGTATATTAGTGGCTCAGTTCCCATAGTGATATCCTAATATCATATTTATATAGATGGACAAATATCAGCCATCACTCCTGTCCTGCACATATTGCAACCCTTGCTATGTTTTTAATTGTTACTCAGACACAGGACTATAGACCATGACAAAAGACTTAAGTAGTGCTAGTATTATCAGGTGCTATTTTTGTCCTGATTGGGCTACGTACCCTGGGCTGGGCCCTGGGAACCTTCATGTTGGTATTTTATATCACAGTGTTCTAAGTTTCTAACAAACTTATCATATACCTGGTAGAATTATTAATTTGTAATTATTTATAATAATTATGCTATTTGCACATGTTGCTCGCATAGTCTGGTCTTCGAGTACAGACAGGTTATTATTTTTCATAAAAATTTGCCTCCTGCTAAAATGCCGACGGCAAAAATTTCATATAACATTTATTGCCAAGCGATAAGCTTAAAGATTGCTGAAACTAGCGTTACCAATTTATGTTCTCATTCAGCATGCAGATGTAATATTTGCTTATTTTCGGATATGTGTACAAATTGTACAGGAATGAGCAGCCAGCAGGTTCTGCTGAAGTTCCCGACATAGTTATGTTATGAAAGTGTTGAAAATATTTATTTGGGAAATTATTAAAGAATAATAGTATTTTTAATAAAAGTGAATATACAATACAATACTATAATTTAAAGTAGCTTCCGTTGGAAAGTTTAAACTGAATGTACATATGTACTCGTAATATTATGAATGAGCATGAGAGACTGTATCACGTTGTGATATGGTAATACTTTCGTTGAAAGTAAAATAGTTATAAGCTCGTGTTGTTTTAGTAATTCACTTTTGACAAAGAGCGTATTACCAATTATTGTCCTTTAGTCTTCCGTTGGAAGATTTTGTTGACATGGTCAGATTATGAAGGTGGTTCTTTATTAAATAAATAAATAAATAAATTATGGTCCTGTAGCCTTCCGCTGGAAGATTTTATTGACATGGCCAAATTCTGAAGGTGAATTTAGTTTCGTTGAAACTAACAATACTTAATCAATTTGATTGCCACCACACAGTCAGTATTACTTACCAAAAAGCTCATACCTGCTTCCCGTTGGTGAAGGCAGAGACAACGAAACGTTCGATACTTACTATTACAGTACTTAAAGTGAATTAACATTAAAATGCACATTTGCATGATGAGTGATAAATCCAAATATCTGATTTGTTGTTAAAGATGCTTTTCAGACAGGTCTCGATATATATATATATATATATATATATTTGCAATTGGAGCTTCATGTATTCGCTTTATGAGCTATTATACAAATTGTGCAGCAGGCACTCAGGACCGTATTTTTTATTAAATACTTATGTTATGAAAACTACTGATCACTTAATACCTTGATTACTTGTTGTAAGGGGTTGCTCTAAACGTAAGGGTAGATTGTGAGTGTGAGAGGTCCTTAAGTGATAACCCCTAAATTGAATTTTTAACTTAAAATAAATATAAATAAATTACGACGCCTACTACGAGTTCCCAATGAAATGAAACTAATGGCTGTAATGGAAACTTTATCCAGATAGCAGATTTCTGTAGTTGAACCCCTAAGGTACATACATGGATTTGATTTGATTTCAGATATTTTACAAGCTCTTTAATTTCGGGAGCTGACTTTCAGAAGATGATTTATCACCAGAAGTTCTGTACTATATGCACTTTTTTGATGACTGAACACTGTTCAATGAAGTAATAAATTATATAAATTATTCAGGAACTTTATAGGCAGTTAAAAAATCCTGTTGTTTGAGTTCTTATACTTATGCCATAAATAAAACTGTATCTAACTTGTAATTTTGACGTTGAATGTGAATACATCATATGAGAACTTATGCTGGTAATCTATAATAATAAATTCACAACCGGTCACAGTAACGACCGTTTGGATCACCTTCAGAGAAAGCGACAATTTTATTATTTATTCCTTACTTATTACTTAATCATATATACAATCATAAGTTTACTTATTCGAGATTCGGTTACCATACCTCATACCTTAATTTGTGTTATATTTACAGCAAGGTAGGTAGTTGAGAAATTTTGTCCAGTGTCTGGAATTTCCAGTTCTTTGGTTTTGGTTCCTTGCTCAAATGCTCAGGAACTCTAGTTGTGTTGTACAGTTTAAATTATAGGATAGGAACAACCAACTTTTGTTACATTTTAAAGCTTCAAATTAAGAGACAATTTACATTAACGGTCGGGAGATGGTTGTGGAACAGACAACCATGTGTTACATGATGTAATGTGTAGCATATTCTGCTCGCCCTGCTGATATCTGTTATTTCACTTGCAATGTTTAGGTGTTACTATGGAGCTAACATCACTAAATCATAAAAATGTATAAAACATTGTTTGTTATACTTAATGAAGTGAACTTTTGAATTCAAACTGAACATGAGCCACGAGTCTGTTGTGTGATAACTGTTAATGTATGTAGGTGACAATTCTAGGTATATCCTTTAGATTCATGGATATAAGGTTAAACTTTCATATATAATTATTTATGATTGACTATAGTCTAGTTAGAATAGACTTATAAGTTCATAAATATTGTATTATTTAGGTCTTGTTTGGAGAATGATTACTTTTTGTTCTCTGAACATCCTGCATAGTTATATTCGAAACAAATATAACATACAATGATGGGATTAAACGAACTTACCTGAAGTGAAGTTCTATCCTGATTGTATGTAATATTTGTTTCGAATATATAAGAATATCCCTCCCACCCAGGTGAGGGTAGGATAAACACTCACCTCCCGAGGGTCAAGTAGTATTTAATATAAATTAAATACTACTTTCTTAAGTATTCATTTAACTTGGTGCTCTGAACTAAATGACAGTTTGGTGTTGCCAGGATGTTATTTTCTTTTTATTTAGCTTTGAAAACGCGTCAATTGGGCCGCAAGACTGACGAAGCTGCATAGTTATATTCGAAACAAATATTACATACAATCAGGATAGAACTTCACTTCAGGTAAGTTCGTTTAATCCCATCATTATAAAACAACTACTAAGCTTTATCACTTTCTAAAGTTGCAGCATCACAAATGGTTTTCCCATAATTAGTGATGATACAACATAAGTATAAAAGTGACCAAGATTTGTTAGTAACAGTTAACTGCAACATTCCGGAAGCTGTATACAAAGCTTGTCAAGTTAAGAAAGACATCTAATGCCATAAACATGAGGTTACAAAGAAGTACCTAATGTATTTATGGCACTTTATAATCTTTCCCGTAAATTAGAGGAAACAGATAAAATATCACTTTTATGCGAGCAATTTAATAAGCACCAATTGTTAATTATTACTAATCATACACAAGGACAACGAGTTATTGGTTACTTTTAATTATGTACAAATAGTCGGTTATTGAACGCAACAAATGGATTGGAATCCTTTTAGAAATGTTTATTGAGTAACGAAATGACTAGTTTAATATGCATTTATTTATTTGACTAAATATTGGTAATTTAGAATTATAAACACGCGTTATTTTTTACCATGACAATTTTCCTTAATGTATTGATAAATAAGATTATATACAATTAAAAAGAAACAAAGGATGATTGCATGATAATGTATGGGCATATTATAAATAACACGCAAGATTCCCGGTTCCTTTTCTTTGACACTGTTTACTTTATGTTTTCTTCTCGTTTCTTCTACTTCTAAGAACTTGGGTGCCGAAGGTTTAATTTTAACGTCTGATGAGTCGACATCTTTTTGATACGTATTATTGGAAGAAATCATAGTAGAATTTGATTTATTCTCCTCTCGTAGTATGGTTTGCGTATCTTTGACTTCCCTAACCGTCTCTCCTTCCCCGCGTCGGCCCGGGTCGCGGGCGGGCGTGGCGTGGCTCTCTCCGTCGCTGCCCGAGCATACATCTAAACTTTCTTGCAAATAGTGATCTATCTTGGTTAATTGCTCTGAAACTAGGAAGTTTGCTAGAGGACTAGGCGACCTTACAATCGGTTCTTTCAAATGGAGTTTATCAAAGCTTTCCGTAATATTCTTACGGCTGCTGCTTTCGAGCAATTTCTCCTTACAAATGGAATTAACAATTTTATAGCTTTGTAGATCTTCGAAGCCATCAATATATGGGACAGGCGTCTGGGGTCGATCAATTTGTAATTGAGATGGAGTAAGCAGACGAGGGGAGCTGTTGAACTCCAAAGGGACTGGAGTGAACTTTACTTTGATGACTTCTTCGTTTGTAATTGTCTCAGTTTTACGTATATCGTCCACATAGTCCTTACTTCCTTGGATGTCAATGCTTTCGTACACGCTAGGCGAGTCAGTTACGTCGCGGCGTGACGAGCAGTGCACCCGATCGACAGTTACTTTGCTTAGCAATTTACCGTCAGTGTTTCTTATATCGGAAAACAGTCCTCCATCGAAGTGGAGGGGTGTTTCCAACTTCCGTGTTCTTTGAGGCGAGCCCGAGAGTTCTGCGGGCGGGGTTCGGGGAGAAGGAGAGACGGGACGGAAAGTAGTAGTCGAATAAACAGTATCAGAGTTGTAAAAAATGTGATTACATTTAGCGGGCGTGTGTCTTGCAGAAGGGCCGTCCACCCTTTGCGAAGAAGCTCTGTCCTTCGAGGTTCTTTTTGCACACCTGAAAAGAGTCGAACCACAGTAACAATAAATGGTTGATTACACACAATTACGTTGATAATATTTTGTTCATTAAGAAAAAGTAACTACATGTAACCATGATAAATGTATTTTATAAAACTCAGTGAAATAATATTATAATAATTCATAACACCACTAATTAGATAAAAAAAAATACTACTTTTATATAAACAAAATACTAAACACTATCTATATAAATATTGAAAGTACGATTAATTTAACGTGTAAAGTGTACATACATAAAATAGCCAAACAATGCTAATACAATTACATAGTTTATGTCACTCAAACTAATTATTTTGACGAAACAGAAAGCATTACTGGAAAAAGGTTCAAGCACAATGGGTATGCAGTATATTTTGATCCGTAGTAGGTATGTACAAGAGTCTGTCGAGCTTCCTGAACTTTGGGAAGTTTTAATCAATGTCGGTATATATACATCGTTATTTATATAGGGGAACTAGGAATCTACTCAGTTAAAATATATACTATAGGGAACACTCACGCATGACAGGTACTTGTTAATCGGATAAAACTGAACAACTGTTAACTGCGTATGATGAGATCTGTACCTAAAATCGAATATATTTTTAATTGCGCTGTTCTTAATGTACAATGTAATCCAAGTGTGTAACGGGATTCCAAATTATTCATTTTCGTTCCATCTCCACCGTTGCGTAAGTGTAAAGTGAAATTCCAATTTGGAATGCACGTGTGATTCATACGAGTATTTTACCAAAAATTGGGATTTTCAATGACGTTTTGAACAATTTTTATTTCCATCTAGCAAGATATTGTTGTGTTTGTTTGTGTGCAGGGATTACTTAGTGGAACGGAGGTAAGTATTGCAGAACTTGCATTTTCGGAGAGAAATATTATTGTGATTGTGACAGGATTAAAAGAAATGCTGACAAATTCATGAGTTTCATCAAAATAATAGTTTTTATAACACCATAACATTTAATGCATAGTTTGACTATTTCACGTATTTACAAAATGCATCATTCAATATGTTTAAGAGAAAACACGTTTTGATAACGTAGGTAGAGAAAAATCCTAATCATGAGTGTGATTGTAGTGTTGTATTTAGTAGGAGTCACATCATACGCACCGTGCAGTTGAAGCAGTGACTGTGGTAGTTATTGTTGAGCGCCTCGACCCACCTGTCGCCGGCCTCCACGGGGAACCCGCACGCGAAACATTTCGTCGTGAACAGCTCATTCCAATCTGTACGCAATTTACATTTATACATTTGTATCCTAAAAAAACAATTCAATCTACTTACAAATATAACTGTCCAAGTTACCTGATTCACAATACGGCAGACCATCTTCTAAGAAGAACGGATTGTTACCGAACAACTTCCCGCAATATACGCAATTGAAGCACTCGGGGTGGAAATGCTTTCCAATCGCGTTCAGGCAATCCTAGAATGACAAGAGGATCAAGTTGACAATGGAGGAAACTTTAAGTTTTATGTAATGCTAGCATGCTAAAGCTACGCCGTTTTGTTTGATGTAACTAGTCATTTAAGGAGAGTAATTTGTACTTACGCCCTTGATTTTGGCGTGACATTTGTCGCAAGCGGGTGCGATGTACTGTTCGAAGCAGAACTCGCAGTAGAGCTGGCCGTTCTCCTCCACGAAGCCGATGTCCTGCAGCGGGCGCCTGCACGTCGCGTTCACGCAAATGAAATGCTCAGGGCACCAAATGCGGCCCAGAGCAGTTATGAACGGTCCTCTGTGTAAATAATTGGGTATCGTTAATAATTTCTATACATTTTTATTGTTTCAAATATCAGCTCGTTTTAATAATCTCAAAATTATTTGTTATTTGGTTAATAAAACAAAATACACACTCAAACTCGTGCTTCTAAACAAACATGCTCATTCATCATCGTTATTTAACGCGATGTTATTACTTACTAACACCAGAGCTAACACTTACTGTTGCGATTTAGCCTTTACTCAATATTTTAATAATGTAATCTTTTTTTATGACAGTTATATAAATATATTTACATCATTATTTTACCTGGTTATAGTTTTGTCACATTTGTGGCAAATGGGTAACGATCCGTCTGCAACATCGGCAGAAGTCATTGTGCTTTGCGGGCGAGCAATAATGTGAGAATCCCTTCTTCCGTCAGCATTTCTCTCATTTCTTTTCTGTCGTCTTTTTACAACAACATCTGAGTCAATGTCATTCAGTTGGGCTTTTTCAGTCTTTTCTTCTCTTGATTCAATATCATCAGAAATATCCCAATTACGCTGATTAGTACCGTTATTGATACCGTTAACTTTTACTGGTTTCAAGGTATACAATGTATTGTCATGTAATTTGTTTGGCAGTCCGTCAATTTTCGGCGATTCCTCTTCATTTAGTTTGTTGTTACTCTTTTCATTAAATTTTTTCTCAAAAATATTTGCCTTTTTCAATGTATTTGTGTCAGGAATTATATTGATGATTTTGTCTTTTTCTGTGTAGCCATTAACATCATTTGTCAGAGTATCTTTTTCAAATGAGTTCCTCTTTCCCCAAGTATCTTTATTCTTACTTTCAACATAATGGTCTGATTTGTTTAAAAGCTGTTTGCTTATACCGTTATTGCACGAATCCTTTTTCCGTAATGTGTTCAAATAATTGTTCTCGATTTTTTCTTTATCGCTGTTTATAGAAGCGATGATTTCATTATTAGATTTTGGTTCACTGTCAACGTTTTGTGTTTTTTCTACTAGATTTGACCCTGTTTTTCCAGAATATAGTGACTTTGAGTCAATCATGTCTAATATTTGAGCTGTGGGAGATGTTCTGATATTGAATGTTGGTATAGGTGTATTCGGAATGGGTGGTGGGACGGGTACGTTACTATTTTTGCTCGGGATTGAGAAGTTTTTTGCAGGCGTGTCATTTTTGTCATATTTGTCAATAACACACATAGGTGGAGGTGGTGGTGGGGTACCATTTGCATTGTACGCTAACGGCGAGGCCTTCTTGGGACTTTCTTTAACTTTGTCTCCACCATTATTAAAAGGTGGCGGAACTGGTATATTCCCATTCACAGAAGCAGCTGGATGGTTGTTCAAAAGGGTGTCTTTAATTTTGTCTCCAATGCATTGAATGCTGTTTTCTGTTTTGTAACTTCTTTCAGAAGAATTATTTACAGCTGAACGCCTTAAAGTATTTTCGCGGCTGTTATCGCCAGATGACAAATTGTCCGTATTTAAAGGATGTTTTGTCACAACGGTGTCCTGAATTTTATCAGCCATGGACTGGATATGATCAGCGGGTTTTATTTTTCTTTGAACACCTATCTCGTAGCCATTCAACGCCATTTTTGCCATTTTTCTAATTAGCCTTTCTTCTGCCGCGCTTTTAAATTCGGGCTTGTGTATATGATGAGTCTGCGTCTCGTTAGCTGTTAAGATAAAATCAAAAGCATTCAGTTAACAATAAGTTACAAGCAGTGCTATTTCTTAATAATACTTAAAACACACACTCATTATGACAACCATAACTTTCTATAATCTAAGTATTATTCCTATTATTAAAATCGCAAAACAAACCTACTCACTCAAAATCATGCAACAACGTAAAACATCAACAACAGTATTTTTACTGTCAAGTCACCTAATATTGCCATTGCAGGAGCCGCAAAGGGGTACACGAGAACCCGGCAGAGCTGCTTTATTCAAAACACCTCTTCCGCGTTTGGGGGCTGAAGATACCCCAAAAGCTTTGCCGCGAGCGGCTGCTCCTACACTGGAACCTGTCGATGGGGTAGGATCACACACTGGACTTTGGTTAGCACCAGAAATTGAAGGATTTGGGTAACAGCTTTCAATGTTTCTACTAGCAGCACCCACAACATTTTGATTAGTGAGGTTAACAGATGAATTCTGTTGGGAAGATGACAAACTCATGACTGGTGGTGGAAAAACTTGCTTAGGATTATTGGAAGTGCGAACGTTAGATTCAGTTTGTTGTAGCGCACCGTTTGTAGATGAACCACCTCTGCTTATTTCTATAACTTTAGCAGATTGAGTCCGTTCAAACTGTTCAAATGTTTTTCTACTTGTCTGGACTGTAGTGTTTCCATATTCAGAAACATTCTGAGATTGTGTCTGTTTTTGCCCGTAGTTTTGATTAATCAGGGAGTCCTCCTTAATATTCATACTGCCTTTATTGTAGGTCTCGCTTTTAAATCCGACGTTAGCGTGTCTCTGTTCTTTAATAATTGATGGTTGATCTCTGCTCCAATTATTAGCTCCAGAAGCGTTAAAAACTTCTACATTACTTTGAAAACTTTTCTGGGCTGTCTCATGTTCTTTGCGAAGGTTCGACGTGGCTTGAGTCAAAAGGGAATTTGCGGCGTGCCGTTGTGGTGTTGATTCTTTGATGCGAGGTGCCTGTGCTTTGAGTGGATTTGGTGGAGGTCCTTGGGCAGGAGATTTCGATCTCAATTTAGGTGTGGGCGAGCGACTTGTTTCTGGACTTGATGGTTCCAACAAATGAGTTTCTGCAGCCGTATGTTCCACGGAAACTAAATTCATTTGATAGTAAGGAATAATGGGAGCTGGTTTATTTATCATACTAGGAGTTGAGGGTCGGCTACGTGCCGGAGATGCTCTTAGGAAATTTTCATCTGTAACGGGTTGAAATGTCATTGAAATAGGAGCATCTTTGTGAAAGTGAACCGGTGGGGGATTTTGTTGAATTGGAGTCTTAATTTGTGGTACAGACCTGACATTCTGTTGTGACGAAGTGTCAGTAGGCGGTAGTTTTGGTTCTACGGATTTATCTTTGGGTTTGATAGGTGGATTAGTTGTGGGAGTGACAGGTCTTTGAAGTACAGCCGGTGCATTGCATATTTCTGGCGTAATGCCTCTTTGCGATGGTAGTTGATCAAAATGTTTTTGGTATGAGGGAATGTTATCAGGCTTATGCAGTCCCGACTTAGACCTTACGGCTACTGAGGACATGGTTTCTCTTTGATCTAGTTGTTCAAAAAAGCTTTGAGCGGATTTAACGGAAGAAAATCCTTGAGTAGTCAGATTACTGAACGTGTTTGATGAATGTTGCATCATTTGAGATTCAGTTATTATAGCTTCTTGTTTCTTTACAGAATTTTCGAAATTAGCTTTAAATTCTCGGCTCATAGGCGGAAAGTCTGTAAGTTTACAAAATTCTTCCGGCTGCGGTGGAGGGAAAACTTGTTTGGGGACAGGTCTAAAAGCTGACATTTCGGAAGATGAATTCAATGTACATGTGTTTTGCATATTGGACATTTCAGAATGTGTCATTTGTGTGGCAGATTGTGTTGCAATTGGGCGGACTATTTCTGAAGAGGTTGACTGAATCTGCACTGAGGAGGATGATGTGTAGGTATTTGATGTATGTATAGAGCTGGTGTTTACATTTAGAGAATGAGGTAGAGGGCTGTAAGATCTATCTGGAGCTATAGTCAAAGCATCTATCAGGGAACCTCTTTCAACAGTAGGAACATTGTTCACGGGCGTAAATGGCCTATCAGGCACAGTAGTTAAT
Source organism: Aethes cnicana (assembly GCA_963971205.1). Lineage (NCBI taxonomy): Eukaryota > Metazoa > Arthropoda > Insecta > Lepidoptera > Tortricidae > Aethes > Aethes cnicana. The sequence goes on along the minus strand of OZ020276.1, from coordinate 5,881,599 downwards.
GCTTCTATCATGGGGGAAGAGGTTTCTTTTCGGGGGACCTTTGGCTCAATGTTAATTTTAAAATCAGGCGGAATGTATGGTTTGGTTTCTGGAGGCATTGGTATAGGTTCATCTTTTTTTTCTGGAGGAATGTAAGTTTTAATCGGTGGGATAGGTGTGATGCCACGTTTCGGTTGTGCGGTAAACATGGGCGTCGGTTGTGGCGGCAATACTGTTTTTTCGGGTTCTTGCATTTGCTGTTTAATTACACACTCAGTTTCAGAAGGATTTGGCAGATTATCACTAAGCAAATTGCTTTGAATAAGTAAGTTGGTCGGTTGTGGTGCCGGTAAAGGAGAATACGGTCTGTCAGGAGCAGTTGTTAATGCATCTACCATGGAACCTGCAAAGCCTTGCGGAATAGAATTTGGAATAGTAGTTGTAGGTAAAGGCTTCGTTAACGATTTAACGGTACTTGGCATTTTATTGATATTATCAGAATCTTTAGGAGTGGTAATATTCTGTTTAATTTCTTTTCTTTCTGGATTAATTGTTTTTTCTTCATTTACCGCGGATAGTTTTGATTCATCGTTTTTGGCAGTAAATTCTTCGATGGCTTTTGATGTATCGGAGTTGATAATTTGATGTCCAGTCAAAGATACCCTTTTGTTTTCTTGATATCTTTGTTCAGTAATCATTTCAGTAGATGTTTCTGTTGCTGATGCTTTTTTATTCGACTGCACAGTCTGTTCCATTGCACTAGTGGGATTGTCAAAGCATTTTTCACTAGGTGGACTACTCTGCGATTGATACATTGTCGACATTTGAGTTTTTGAAGTGGCTTGCTCTGTGAATGACTGCACAGTTGAACTCTTAGTTTCAGAGGTAACTTGTTGCGATTTTTGACTTTCTATGACCGATACCGATTCCGATTGACTTGATACAGCCGTTGATACAGTCGTTGAGCTCGTCATTGACGCAGATGCAAAAGATGCAGATGAAGAAAATTGCTTGACTTGCTGAGAGGCAGTTATTAGTTGTGCAGCGCTTGTGTCTTGTACCGCTGTAGCTGATGTTGCTACTACGTTTAATTCTCTTTTAAGTTGTGATGCATCCGAGACGGGTGCTGGTTCTGCGCACGGTTTCTTACATACCGCCATGTCGCTCAATATTTTAGGTGGTTCATCTTCCGGTGGATTTGGTGGGGGCCACACAACGCTTTTAACATTCACGGCTATTAGACATTTAAAGGTTTTAAGGTTGTGTGCAAAGAGTTTGGAGGGAAGAAAATAGATGAAATAATATATTAGTGATATTTAAAAAAGCTGAAGTAATATCTAATGCTAAAAATTAGAGAAGCAGAAATAACGATAACGCAAGTCGTGATAAGATGACGATAACGAAGTAATGAAAGGTCAGATAGTGCCAGGAGAGTAGTTATTTTTAATGCTGCGGTTGATATTGGCTGCTCGCTTAGCGCATACACACGTGTGTTTAGATACAAAGTAGCTGTTGAAAGCTGAATTGCGCTAATTCGTATTCTATTTATATTTTACCTTTAAAAATGGAACCTGGAGACTCTGTCAAAAATAATAATATCTTAGAAAACCTTCAACCAATAATTTATTTTGTCGGCAGCCATATACAAACCATCGACATAAACAAAGTCATGTACTCGTATATATTTAGGTGCATAGCTCATGAAAAACCACATTAGTCTGGTGTGGTCTCAAAAGTTATTATTGTCGAGTTTTGGATTTACCTTTGCCTCGAAATATCAGATGACTATGAATATAAGATACATTCATTGTACGCGCTTTGGGTTACAATAAATGTAAATCAAGTTTCACATTTTAAATTCCAGATATTCAATGCAGGTCATATTACCAAATCATATAGAGTACGTGGATGAGCATCCTTAAATCAAGTTGATGAAGAGTCATCAATCATAACCAGTGCAGGTTACACTTGCTTGCTCCATAATTAATGTGAGAAATAATTAGGTAATAGTAATAATGTCAGAAATCAAGTAGGCAATTTGTTTTGAGGCTTCTTTAGTCCTCAAAATCTCAAAATAGTGTCGTCCATCGTGCCTTGAAAGTGATTTTAATCGTGATGACTTTATAGATATCAATAACGTCTTTAAATACATACCTAACAGAACTACTTAAGTAAATTTTAATATCTACAAAAATATTTTGTATGTATATCTCATATTTTCATTATTAGTATCTTTAGCAACAAATCATTCTTACATTTAAACATTTTACATTTTATTTGAATTTACATAAAATATTGAAAGGTACATTGCAAGTACATATTTAGTGAGTACCTAGTAGTATTTTCAAACGTCATTCATATTAAAATTAATTGTAAATAAAACTTTTTAAAAATCTAGGACTTGAACCCAATCTTGTTTCCTCAACTTTAAGGTAGGTGATTTTTACGATTCTACCTTATATATAAACCCCTCTTTGCCGCCAAATTTTACAGTGTTAAATATATTTTAGCTCAAATTGGCGTTAACCTTTTCAACGCCAACGACACATGGATCGTCGAATTAAGTCCAACGCTAACGAACTATACATATATGCGTCATGGTGTATAATAAACGGATAAGGCAGTTAAGTACGTATGCGTAAGATCCATATTTGCTTCAGACGTCATCCAACCTCGGCGGGTGAGTGACGGTATTTATTTGACATGGCGTTGAAAAGGTTAAGGCTGAAAATGGCGAGGCGGTCAAAGGGTTAAACGTAGATTTAAATCAGATGGCAAATGTAACTCTCTTACTTGGCGTGAACGGCGCATGAGCGGGCGCAGGAGCGGGCGCGGGCGTGTAGGCGGGCGCCGGCGCTGGGGTGTAAGCGGGCGCGGGGGCGGGAGTGTAAGCGGGCGCGGGCGCCGCTACCGGGCGCGCCGGCGACATGGGTGCCGAGCGCGGCGAGAGCGATGGAGAATACGCCGAGCCGATTGAAGAGCCGAACGGCTTGGGTCCGGACATATTGCTCGATGGCTACGCAGAACAGTCTCTTGAGTTAGGATACAGTCATTTTCAGGGGGAAAAAAAGATAAATAATGGGTTATTGAAAGCTATTATGACGTGAAAAATACATGTGTAATTGTATATTAAAAACTGAATTTTTCAACCATATCTATATCTGTCCTTGTACTTCCTTGAAATGTCAAGCACATTCTTGTATATTTAATTATTGATAAGTTTATTTATTTACTAGCTTCTGCCTACGACTTCGCGTGGAGGGTTAGGGTATATACACGACAGCAGCAGATAGCCAGCATATGCCAAGGATCACAAATTGCATTGGTGGTCAGAATGGCTGAAAAATATACTTAAATTTTGGTTTATTGCCGTCGGCCTCAGCGGCAAGTGTCGGCGGTTTCATACTACAGTATGGCACACCATCGTAAGTGTGCCTAGCTGCTATTGCCGTCTGTGAGGTGCTTGATCCTATCTTATAAGAATAACACTGTTTATTATGTAAGCAACTTACGCTGAAAAGTGCTGATGAGCCATTGCTGTAGTTGCTCGTAGCGAGCGGCGGCAGCGGGGTCGAATACGCGTTCGTTGGGATCCTGCCACCGCTGAAAAATATAGATCAAATTTTACTTCTGACTGTGTTCCCTTTCCTATTGCTATCAAATTGTAGATTTGCTTATGTGCTCCTATCGAGGAACCAATGAAAAATGTCTTAAAAATGTTTTTCACATCTTTATTTATGACAGGAAATGCTTATTGAACC
>OZ020276.1:5844964-5877659 GCA_963971205.1 Aethes cnicana | reverse complement strand
CATACAACACGATCAGGGACAGGGACGCAATGCTGGAGCGGGAACCATGCCGAAACCTAAACCATACACTTATCTCGTTATAGCACCTAACCATATATATTTTATGCGAGATTATTCTTAAAAGAACTAACCAATTAGTCAGATAACCTTGTATTACTCTGATTCATCTGCAAGTAACCTGTCTAATTGGTAGATGTCATCGTGTCAAATTACGCGTTCTATAGTGTCAACAACTCAATTAGTGTATAGCCTCGACGACGCCTATTGAAGAAAAGAACGATAACCCTATCGAGCGCGAGTGAAATTTTCGAATCTTTGTTTGCCACCGTGTCGGTCCGTGCTTGTCGTCCGACTTACGTGATGAGTCGTTCGCACTCTTCGCATATGTTCTGTCCGACGGGCAAGCCGCCGGTGTTGTTGAGCGGCGCGTCGGGCCGCGTTATGGGCGCTTGCACGTGACGCAGGCCCGACGTCGGCGGCGGCGCGCCCGGTGACCCCACTTCTACTAGCCAATTTAGATCGAAAATTATTTTCCAAATTTACAGCCAATATGACTTGCCTCAGTCTTGGTGAAGTTGAATCGAAACATGGCACGATATAAATGTCGATAACGATTTTACAGTGATATTATCACGGATTTGTTTTGTTTGTCCAACATTTTTCCTGGTGAATAGGTTTCGATTAGCTCTAAGTATTGCCTAATATTTATGTAAGATTGACCTAAAAATCGTAGGACAATGAAATATTTACAAATGTGTGTCAAATGAGAGAAGTTGTGGTTAATGACGTCACGATTGGACATCGGTGTAGGTATGTTTTAATCAGGTGGATGAAAGTTTTCCAAAAAGGCAACCTCATACCTGGTTCGGGATCGTTCGCCTCTTCTTGCAGTACTTTGAACACTGCACTCTTCTCAGCGTCGTAATGTTTCTCATTTTTCTTGAAATTAACTCTGTTTATGAAATAATTTACTTGTTTAGATCAACCTGACTGCAGATCAACTTTAACTAATGGTATCTGTCATTAAAGCACTAATTAATGAGAATATATTAGGATTTATCAGCTGAGCGTGGACACAAGGGAGGAAAAACTTTGTGGTACTCTGAGCCTACCCTAGCACGCCTCCGGCCAAGACCTCGGTCTGTGCAGACAGCGTCTCCGCGATCGTCTGGTCGCTGTACATTTTCACCGGCGTGTTGTACTGTTTGTTCACTATGCTCTTCACGTTGTCATTGCCATTCATCTGTAAAGTTAAATGATTGATTAAGTTAGGATGGTACTTCGCTATCGATAGTTCTTCACATAAGTAGGTTATGATATTTTTGATGCGGTTGTCAAAGGTTTTAACACATTTTTATATTTAAAGATAAATTCTTGCGTTTGCAGTTAGAATTAGAACCTCGTAACGCATATATTGCATGTTTTCTGAATCCGTTAAAACCAGAGGATATTCAGTGCTTGCAAATGTATAGGTATAGGTTGCAAATGTAAATCATGACTGCTCGTGGCACTTGGTTGTTTGTGTTGGACGTGTACTTTGATGTATGTAAGGTAAGAGTGTGCGCCCGTCAGCTCCGTCAGACAAGCACACGTTTGCGTTTTACATGTAGGTCTAACCACAACCATGCGCCAGGGGCAGTCGCGAAAACTATAAACATTCTTGTCTAAACAATGAGGCCTACCGCGAGTGAAAAATCCGCTAGGAGGAGGCGTTAGTGTGTTCCAGGACAGCCATTGGCTATTTTGCGCGATTTAACATTGACAGTTAAACAATCCTCCAATTACCTCCTCGGACACAGTCTCCAAAGCGACCCTCATGGTCTAAGAAAACAAGGTCTGCCGATCCGGATGACGTGTCACCCTTACGTCAAAGTCGAGTTGCCACTTATGGCAATAAAACAAAAATGAAGGAAATATTTTCTGCCGAAATGGGTCAAGTTAAAAAGAAATGAACGTAATAATTTAACGAAACTCTCAGGATACATGGGGGGTCGGGGATTATTTTAATACACCACTTGCAACACACAACAGTGTGAATGACGTCAGGGTGACACCCACACTACTACAGAATACCGGACTGCCATACCTGGCGAAGTATATTATTGTATCATGGGTGACCTTCATGTCCAGCAATCAATAGTCGAATGTATGGTGAACCAGGACACTTACGTAGCTGAAGGGCTTGGCGACGTTGTTGTGGCCCGAGCCGAAGGCGAGCGAGGGCTGCGGCGAGGCCTTGAGCGAGGTGTTGGTGACGGGTGTGGGGCTGGTGCCGAGCGGCCGCGAGCCGGGCCGCGGCAGGCTGCCTGTCGGCGTCACTGTCGGCCGCCACGTGCCGCCACCACTGGAAATGGTAGGAACAAGCCTTGAGAATTATCTTCCCTATGTTCAAAGCTTCGCTTCGTTGTAATCCATATCCATACTTAATATTATAATTGCGAAAGTAACTCTGTCTGTCTGTTACCTCTTCACGCTTCAACCGCTGAACCGATTTGGATGAAATTTGGTATGGAGATAGCGTCCCGGGAAAGGACATAGGCTACTTTTTATGCCGGAAAAGCGCATAGTTCCCGCGGGAGCGCGATAACCGAATTCCACGCGGGCGAAGTCGCCGGCAGAAGCTAGTAATATATATCTACCTAATTCAACAAACGGCAATCTAACTAATTTCGGAAGGACTTGCAGTCCATCTGTACCGGCCCCTAGTCTCCGGATGAATGCTGGGAATACGAGTAGTACTTATAGTGTTTATTAGCTTTCAATTGATAGACGGGTACTTATTCAGATTATTTCCAAATGGGCCTATCAATCAAACCCAATATTTAAATTTTTATGGTTGCTAAATATTGTTTGTCTTAGTTTACTTAGTATAAAGTACCACCAATCTCCGAAAAGTTTAAGGTTAATCGCGGCAGCGTTATTTACGTTATTTAGCAATGCAGACAAATCCGTTATACGAAGACGTCATGAATTACTAATTTGAGTCTTGGAAAAAACTCAACAGTCTGCGTCGATGTCAGATTTCTCTTTCGGTGTCGAGTGTCGTTGAAGTTCTTTGATTTTTTTTTTCGTTTTTCGTCGAAACTGTGATAGCCTTGTTTGACCCACTGCCTCGCAATCAGAGGCTCGACGGTTCAAATCCGGTTCGAACCCCATGACACAGGACGGACACGACACGGCCTATAAAGGCACGATTTCGAACACAATTCGAATGAAGTGTCAATGTTTGCGTGTAAGGACGTCTGTGTGTATGCGAGGACATCTGTACACTTGTAAATGTGTGTGTACCAACGCGGGCCAGTGATCCACTCTCCATCTCCGGATGAAACAAATGACGGTAAGGGCGAATTGGGCGGCGAGTTGCGCGCCGGCTAGATTCAGGCGGTTGATTCCGTGGCCATTGTGTATGTAGTACTATTAAATATTCTGTGTCCATGAGTAGGTTCCCTTTGTTCAGCCTGATACTCGCGATGAGAGGAGGCCTGTGCCACACCCGTGACAAGCCATACAAATGGAACCGAATCTGAACACTAATATAAAATAGTATGATAATACTTGTGCGTGTCTGCGTGAACGTTTTAGGCACTTGTCACACGCTGCGGACCATGATGTCTGAGTACACGTTCGCCGCGGGAGGTGTGAGGTAACCTGACGTTGGTGCGGGGGGTAATAACGTCTCGCTGCTGGTACGTCATACTAGTACGCGAGACGTTTGTCTAGATTATACCTACTATGCCTGTGTCCAACAGGACACGCAGGCTGTTGTGGTGGACGTACCGTTGGACGGTGAGCTCGAGCGCGCCGCCGGCGGCGCGAATGGCGTCCTGCGCCTCCTGGTGCCGGAGCGTGAAAACTTCGGTGCTGTTCACTTTGATGAGGGCGTCGCCGGCCTGCAGCCCCGCCCGCTCCGCGGCGCTACCACCGTTCACCTGAAAATAACGACCTTTAAAATCTCCATTGGGCTTTCACGAAGCAGTTACATTTAAGGGCGAATGAAACAACGTGAATTATTTCAGCAGCAAACTATTAGAGAGTTTACGTACCGCCTTCCGATCCGGATTCGAGAGGTAATTAAAAACCTACCTATAAAAATTATCAATCAAACTAAGCTACCGTCAAGCACCGTTAACCATTTGAGATTAACGTAGGAACTTAGGTAGTTTTAAAGATCTAAACATACATAGGGGCAGACAGACAGCGAAGCGACCTTGTTTTATACTATGTAGTGAAGCAGAAGGTAGAGGTAATTTATGTCCATAGGTAAATTATAATTTATATAATCATCTCAAAAATCAATGAATCCCTACTGAAATCTTGTAAGTACATGTCTATTTGTACCAACTATATTTAGATAGGTACACGTGGTTACGTTACGTGATCTTGTGCTATCGACTTCGATATTTATTATGTACCTATAGGTAGTTATTTCTTCAACGCATATAAACCGTATAGCTGGCATGCCCTCGATAGTTGGATATGATATGCTCCCGATTCCCAGTACCGATGTGGAATGCGATCAGCAGACAGCGGAAGGAAGCGGTGACGTCACATAGACATTAGCTCAGTCAGCGTCAACCAGCGCTCGCGCAGCGCGTCTGCTCTCGGCGCAAAAACTTGCCTTACCTACTCGCGAAAGAATTTCTGGCTATTTATAGAAAGTAAAACTCATCGATAGGCTCGTAATTTTTACATAGCTTAACCTAACCACAGAACAAGTAATAGTAGACCACTTTAGGTCTTGGGGTATGTGTGGGTGGTAAATCGTTAGGTTAATGTCGGCGAGATTATATCGCATTATTTATACTAACTTCGAAGATAAGTCGCCTAAAAAAAGAAAGGTCAAGTCGAGGGTGCTATTTATAATAAACGATCAATACAGAACAGAAGAAAACGATTTTAGAAAAAGAAACCTTAGGTGTTAGGAAAAAAGTAAAGTTCCCGACAGAAGGAACGCTATTACCGAATTCAACGCGGATGAACTCGCGGGCAGAAGCTAGTCTTAAATATAAACTTTCGAATACATCTCATGGTCATTTCCGAAGAATTAAAACATTTCAATTTAATTAGGTAATTAATTAGAATTTGGTATTAATTAGTTAAAAATAATTTTCAATATCTTCTGAATTAACTAACTTTTCTGGTTGATGATTTTTTTCAAGCTGAATTAGAATTAAGATTTATTGTACCGTTTTGTACCCAAATAAAACATTAAAACTATTTAAAACATTACGGGTTCATCAGTCATCATACCTAAGTACTTAAAACCCAGATACCAAAACGTTATTTGTAAACATTTCAAAGTAAACTTGTCAAATACGTGATTAGGCGTACTTAGTGTCTAAAAGCGTAACTTTATGCTAATGATCCATTATTATCACCAACGAGATAAGGTAAACATCGTTTGGAAGTTGTTTCACGTTTAGCTATTTTGGATTATGGCCGTGTCTTTCAGGAATTCAAAATTCTAAAGTCTAGAGCGTGAATCCAACCCACTCTAATCAATCAGGGGCTCTATGCGAAGTCTTAAATAGGGATCTCGCTTTTCCCTATAGGATCGCTCACGTGTCAAGTTGAACTTTAAATCTAGCTGCTTAAAGTCCACGCGACGCGTGAGCGATCCCAAATGGAACAGGGAGATCCCAATTTTAAGACTTCGAATATAGCCCCCAGGGCCAGGATATTTAGGCTATGGTACCTACACTTACCAATTACTCGGTTGGTGTGGCTGTCTATACACTTGCAATTAGTTTGAATTTCCAGTCGGCTGTTTGCCTCCATTTTTTTTTATAGAAAAACAACGGGGTTTCGTACTAAACACCTTTAAACGTTTATAACTTTTCTCAATACTACTACTACAGCCTATTTGCGTCCCACTGCTGGGCACAGGCCTCCCCTCATCATGAGAGGGTTTGGGCTATAGTTCCCGCTGGCATTAATTTAGGGTTGGTCGTTTATTCTCGCAGTGTATCGATCCTTTTCATAAGTTAAAAAACATTATTTGATATACATGTCTTCCAACAGCACTTCTTTTGCTGTACAAAAAGGAGATTTGATTCCAGTGTGATTCCAAAGTGGCTAAATAGTCCCCATAGTTTTTTGATGTAATAGGTACCTAAGTATGTGTACTATAAATCGAAATGGGATTTATTTCGCAGTTTATTCACCGACATATCAAGATGGGTTCCTATATGAAAATATTTTTTAAGTTAATATGTGCACGACTCTGAACAAATTTTGTATATTTAAGTGTTTTTGGTTCGGAGCAGGTTTTTTGCTCAAAGAATGCATACGAACAGATGCTTGACCTCAAGAATTTTAATGATACAAAACGCCGCCCATATGTACACTGTACAGGTCATTTACTTACTGAAAACTATTAGTATAAATGGGGTTGAAAAAGTGGGAACACCTTTCTGTTACTATAACGTGTTTTACAAAAAGGTTGACAAAGGTATGCACAGCACACATTCCTACATTTCTTACAATAATGACCACACCTGACCTTAAAATGGAAGTCGCGAACCCACCTTGAAACCTACAAAATGGTGTCGAATTGGCTGCAACTGCTCTGAGTAATTAAAGGCAATCCAGAAAGGTCACACCACGCACATAAACACTTTACACTAATTGTCACCACTCGATTTATGTGAACACATCAACCATACGCCCAGCTATCACTGCGTGCCGTATCTTAAAGTGCACGCACGCAGTGTCCTGTCGTTTATATAGTTTTGTTAAATGTCCCCTCCATATCAGTCAGCTGTCCGGAGTTAATGTTCCTGAGATAAAGCCTTCTTCCGGTGGCCTCGTGCCTGGGCATGCGCCAGTGTAACGTATGGAGTTATGTGTAAAATGAATGACAATGCTGACAAGATGACAAACTCAAGGTAAAATAAACAAAGTTTAATCATGGTTTGCGTTGTTATTTAAACGTAATTTTATACCTAGCCAAGAAAATATAACATCAGGAAATGGTTGTTTCCGATTTTAGAATTTTCGACGGAAATTTAATAAACGATGCCGTTGAGCAGTCGTTTGTATTAAGTACCTATTCTATACTTGTATTTTTCACTCCCAAAACACAAGTGTACAAGCTGCCTCACATTACTGTTACCATACTTATTAACCAAGTATGTACACATATACCTACCTCATTAACCGTAGGCAAATTTTTAACGCTCATCTCTAAGTCTAAGATTTGTCTGATGTCGAGATATGGACAAGGTGAATGAAACTGAAAGCCATCTCGGACAAAGAGCTACCTCGGTACCCTAAAGTTTTTACGGTTGAATAGTTCTCGAGATGATGGTTCGTGTTCGTTGGTCATTCTTTTCCTCGTAATACGTTTATTTCTATAGAGGCGGCCCTGGCAACGCGCACGCGCGAGCCATTTATGGCAGCAGAACAACAAGAACAAGAAATGAATGCAACACCATCACGTAAGGTAAGCCTTACATGCAAAACAGGCGCAGTGGACTTCACGATTTAACTCCAGATGATGAGATAAAAATAAAACTTCCAGAAAAAGCTTTTGTTGCCTTGGGTCGGTTAGAATTTCCGTTTTGTAATGCCCTGATTACTTATTGTAGTTTATGTTCGCAGGCAATGGTAAACAAGCGTTTGTCATGTATCGAGTAGGTAATTAGAAAATACCAGCGGCGATAATCCACAGAAGGCGTTGTTATAGCCGTTCCAGTTTCAAAACAAATCCCTGCCAGTTGCCTGTACGTGACTCAGATTGTGTTCGGATCGCAGATAGAACCAGGCCGTTGCGTAACGATCGGCTGCCCGCCCAGTCCGGTCCATAGGACTAGCTGGTTCTCATACTGGTTATTCGTACTGCCATTGTATCGATATATTCGTAATTTTTTTCCAGTTGGATCTACCTTTAATGAGTATGATACACCATTCAATTATGCAGACCAAAGGCCTGCGGGCTCTATTCGAAGTGTTACGTAGGGAAAGGGAGATTCCCTATAGCGGCGCTCACGTGTCACGGCGCTCAATTTGAACTTTAAATCTGGCTGCTTGAAGTTCGGTTATACAACGCCGCGACGCGTGAGCGTAGGGATTGGGAATCTCCCTTTCCCTATGTAACACTTCGAATAGAGTCCCTGGTGTTTGCGGCCATTCAAAATTCTCTGACGACTATCTAAACGTAATTTCTCGATAACCCTTGGTCTGGCGGAACTTCTGAAGTTTTCATTAGACAACGTATTAATGAGATAGAGGACTAATTATTAATTAATATAATTATTCTGTCTAGGTGCATTAATGCTTGCGATTGTTATTGCAGAGTAGAGTAGATTTCCACTAAACTCAGCATCTGATATTGACGTTTCAGATAATTATAAATTAATTTTAAAAACGTATGCAAATACGAACTAATACGCTTGTTGGTATAAACTTAATGCGACCTTCAATAGTGATTATCAAGTATAGCATGGGACAAGACCAAACGAACTCACCTAAATTTTTAAGTTCGATTAAAATTACTTACATGGTCTACATAGAGACATGCCAACATGTACGTTTTTAAAAAACGCTTTTGCTGAAGTACCTAATTAATTCAGCTAATGGACATTAAAATGTTACAATACTTACCTCTACGCTGAGCTAAGATAATAGAAAATAATTAAAGATAATTTTGGATTTAGCATTTCTTCTATTTGAAATTAACGTCTGGTTTAAAGATATTTGCGTGTAGGTACCTAGGAATAGGATTAACGGGGGCGACAAATCGATTTTATAGGTTATGTGGAAAACTCAATTTTAGCTATATTCGCTCGAGTAAAGTTCGGTCGCCCAGGTACAGTCGAGTTCGTCAATATATACACACTTTTGCACCTTACCACGTTGAAGGTCCAAAAGTGTATACATATTAATGAACTCGACTGTACTATTAGGTACATATACTATATACACGCACATAAAGCTTAGTAAGGTGTTTACAAATAAGTAGGAACGTAGGCTTAAAAGGAGTTGTCGTTAAGATAACACCTATTGACGTGCACTTTGTCCTAAATGGACAATCTGTTTACGTTAGCATTTTTATGAGCTGCATTGTTTAATCCTATAAGGTAGGTTAGGTAGGTAGGTACTTAGTCGTACAAATTAACACTACAATTGTCAACTTGAAAATAGTGCTTTTGCGTTGGTTGGGTATTAAATTATGACCCATTTTTCTTGAACAACCCGTTCAACGTTCAAAGTTAACTTGTGGCAGCGGAGTGAAAGTATTGGTGACGCCGCTGACGCCATATCTTCAGGAATGCAGGCCGAGTAAAAACCTGTCCGTCCCTTGCTCCCGATTAGGGGACTGGTCATCTCCTCTTACTTTATTGCGATGCCTCTGGATGTTTACGAGGGAGCCCTAACAAAGTCCTTTTCACGTCCTGCGCTTTATATACAATGGGATGTGTGGAGACGAGTGGTCCCTTTGTTGTTGGTTAAGTATGGTAAAACGAAAAAGAAATCAAGTTAAAGAAGTGCAGCCTCTTTGACGATTCCATAAATAACATTGGAAATATAGTAGCAGTCCATATTTGTGGTCTATACACAGCTCAAACACTAGCAGTCATGATATTGTTTATGCAATTAGCTTCTGATGAACAAAATATGCCCAATATAAAACGAATTATGAATCCAACGTTCAATTTGGTCAACAGCGAAAGAAGGTAGGTAAGTATAACACAATCATCCTGCCACCTAGCTAGGCTAGACCTCATTGCCGAGAGATTAACACCAATGACTTAAACATTTGAAACCGGTTCCTCAAATCATTTCTGATGAGGCTCGTACCATGTAAGTACCTCGTACTCGTATCTCGTACTACTTAGGTACCTACTCCGCGATAATGAACTCAAACCAAGCAACTGCTTCATGTCCGGCTGTCAATGTTTCGAACAATTAAATAAAAAATCAGTTTCACTTTATAATATTTAAGATTGCTAACCGAATAAAAAGAAAGGGTCTTACTTTGGACCGTAAGTAGGAAAAGTTTTGGCGCCCGGAAATAGTAGATTGTATGACTAGGGAGCAAAAAGGTATATTTTACCGCGGGTGACGGATTGAATCCAGAGCGACGCGAAAGATTCCAGAATAGAATCCCGAGCGTAAGCGAGGGATTCTAGCGTGGAATCTTGAGCTAGCGAGGGATTCAAGCTTTGTCACCCAAGGCATAAATAAGTTTGCTACCGTGTTGTACACTCTGCTTTTCACCCCTCCTATGAGAAAATCATTAGATCATTCGTTCTATTGTCTTTAAATTAAGTAAAACAAAAAAATAATACATTTAGAAACAAACAAGGTTAAAAAGAACGTGTGTTTCGCGCGCTTATCATAAATTCATAAGTAGAAGGCGAAAATGGCTTCCATATTGAAGAATCTGTAACTACTTCATTGTATTTATATTCTGTCATGCTCGCACGCGGTGCGTTCATAATAATAGGTAAATTTTAACAAATGTGAAATAAAGTACATTTTATGACAATTTCGCACATACACATTTCACACAAAGTTTTTTAATACATTTGCGATAATATGAAAAAAGGACAGTGCAATTCATATTACGTACTTACATAATATTCCTTTGGAATTCTCAGAGGTGTTGATCCTAATACATTGCATCACCTAAATCACTTTTTGCTTTCATTCATTTTCTACGAAATAATTCATAACACTACATAAGGTACGTTTTATTTTGGAAATTAAGTGTAAAATAATACGGCAAGGAAATGAGCGCTCACGAAATTCGCGGGTTCGTTTTTTAAGGTTCCGAAGTCCTCAAGGAACCCTTATAGTTTCGCCATGTCCGTCCGTCCGTCCGTCTGTCCGCACTATTCCTCGAAGATGCTTAGGTCTAGAAAGCTGTAATTTGGCATGAATATACATATTAGTTACGCTGACAAAGTGGTACAATAAAATTTTGAAATATATTTTTTTATAGGGTACCTCCCCTACTCGTAAAGTGGGGATGGATATTTTTTTTCTTGCGTACCCCATGGTGCGGTATATCGTTGAATAGGTTTTTAAAAAATATTGTGGGTTTGTTAAATCCATTTTTTGGTTTAGTGTTGCGTTTGTGAAATATTAAGCTTTAAAGTGCTATTTTTTGTTAGAGTCACGTGTCCCCCCCCCCCCCTGCCAGCTAAATGGTGGTATTTGGATGGCTGAAAAAAATCACGGTTGTGGCATATATAACGTAGTTGAAAGGAAAACTATCATAGCTAAGTAGGCTGTACAAACTTACGAGTAATAGTCGATCAACTTATAAAAAGATTAAAAAACCAATGATTTTTCTCGAGCGGCAGGGGCGTCGGGCGGGCACGTCATACCACAGGCTAGCTAGATGCTAATAAGTCTTAGAAAGGTACTGTGGGCATCGTTAACTTCGGAACCCTATACTTTGCGCGTGGCCCGACACGCACTTGGCCGGTTTTTATTTTATTTTAATTCGATCACACGAGGAGTTTGCGAAGAATGCTACGGCATTGACTGGCACCATTCAGCCAAATTGAAAATAAAAAATAGAAAATAATTTAATTTATCAAAAGTAAGTATATATCTATGAATTTATGGATTTTTAGTATGTGTAATAAAGTATTTATGTAAAATGCCGATATATAAAATTCTAAATACGAAAAAGACGCGACTTTTGAATGCTACTTTTTACAGTCTCCGCAGCTCCGTGAACGCTCTGCTAAGACGTATTTTGCTCCCTGTTAGCGGGGCAGAAATGAAAAAAAATTAAAAAAAAGCGAAGAGGGAGCAAAATCGCATTTTGCTCCCTCTAAACGGGGAACAAAACACTTCTTTTTGAATAGGAGGGGTGAAAAAATATATTTGGCAGTACTTACGTTAAAATAATCTATTAAGTAGCAATTTTGTCCACGTGGTAATTGCTAATTGCCCACCGTTTTTAATGACCGTTAGGAATCAAAATTAGACAGATTGAAAAAACTTATATCATGATATTTTTAATCGATGTATTTATACAATAACGCGAAATCTAGGAAAGCAATCTAAAAGAGAGCAATCATAGTTAGTAGAAAGATATCATTCCCTGGATTACCTGATGCAGATTTTTATGGTTCAGTCTACTAAGACGGGGCAGGGTTTAGGCTGGACATCCGAATGACGCTCCGAGCGTCCGTGTGGGCTGCGCTATACCTATCTAGTGTCCGCACATCATGCACGCGACACCACGCCTCAGAATATATCTATGTATACTCCCTAACACAAGGCACAACCGATGCCAGACAATGTTATTCGAGACTTGGCTAGTTTTTTACAGAATGTTTTTGGTGGGTCTATGTATACTCCCTAGCACAAGGCACAACCCATGCCAGACAATATGTACAGTCGAGTTCATTAATATGTGTACACTTTTGGACCTTATTACAACGTGGTAAGGTGCAAAAGTGTGTATATACCTATTGGCGAACTCGACTGTACAGCATGACAGTAATATGGTCCGCAGGTTGAACAATAATAGGCTCTGGGTCAACTACGTATAAGTGCGTCCCCACGCGCGGCTCGCACCATGTCCCTTGTATAGTCAATTTGTATCGTAAGTACTGTAGGTGTAGGTGATTCTCATCTAAGTAATTAAATTTAAGGGAGGGTTAAGTACCTAATAGTACCTAGGCTAAAACCGAGTTCTCTCAGATATGAGACCTAGCTAGATCGATTCATCGCCCCCGTAAACCCCTATATTCCAAATTTCGTCCAAATAGAGCCGTTTCTGAGATCGCTTGGATAAATAAATAAAGAAATATACAAGATTAGCGCGTTTACAGTATAGTAAGATTAGCAATCTGCAAAGATTCAAAAAGTACATAGGTATATACTTAGATCATTTAATTGAGCGTGTTGGTGTGTACGTAAGCTCAGTACAAGTCAAGTCGAGTACCTAAGCACCGTTAGGCCATTGAGAATAGTATCAACATCATTAGCCAATGTTATTGACATTGTTTCATATCGTCACTCACTACCCATACCCAAGCCGGTTGTCTAAGATGCTTTTAAGAATGGATCGTGCGGTATAAAAAATTACGTTCACCAAAACCAATTCATCTTACTTAACTGTACGTTTTATTACGTAAGTAAATTAGATACTGTAACAACGCGCTGAACAATTAACGAACTCATTTTCAAATGGTGAAAAAAGTGCTTACACCCGCTGATCCCTAACCTAATCAATATATGTAATGTAAAATAAATCGAAATACCTATACTTAATATAAAAAATGCAAGAAATAAATGATTTATGTGGACTACCTGTACAAAGAAGTCTTTAAAATATATCAAACATATGTCACGACTGTCAAAAACTTCTTAACGGGGACAACTAACAGTTAATGATGAGATAGGTAAAAGCTCCTTCTTAGTAACTTATCGAACTTTGAGCTTGTACGGCGAGTCCATTTAAAGTAACTGTAGGTACTTGTGACTATGCTGACGTTTTGTGTCTTTAGGTAGGTTAAATCTCACATCAATGGTTTCCAGTGGGTGTCCATTACAAATGAACTGTCTGCATTCTGCATTCATTCAAGGAAAGTATCTATCCAGTAGTCTCTTTTCCCGATAAAATACGAAGTCCATGCCTAACCAGATTAAGCTAATAATAATTAGGCATGTATGACTCTCAAGACTCAAGACTTACTGTAATATCATCGAAAAAGTAGCAGTGTTAGTATGTACGAAACTACAAATATAGGTATGCAGCTATGTAGCTACTAATTTTTTTTGGAACACGCACTACCCACGCTTTAAAGAATTGAAACGGCGCCTCATATTATACTTACAGTTACCTACTTAACTCGAAGCCGTGGTGGCCTAATGGTTCGACCAACCGCCTCTCATGCAGAGGGTCGGGGGTTCGATTCCGGCTCGCACCTCTAAGTTTACTTATGTGCGAAATTCAATTTGAATTAACCACTGAGCTTTTCAGTGAAGGAAAACAGCGTGAGGAAACCTGCATGCATTTGCGAAGGAATTCAAAGATGTGTGTGAAGTCCTCAATCCGCGCTGGGCCCGCGAGGGGATTATAGCCCAAACCCTCTCGTGATTAGAGGAGGCCTGTGCCCAGCAGTGGGACGCAAATAGGCTGTAGTAGTAGTACCTACTTAACTAGGTTTAACTACTAAAACGACAGTGTTATGTTTAAAAGTTGCCAAAACAAATAAATCAGGACTGAGTTTTGTGAAGGTTTTTTAGGATTTCTCTTACGAGCATGATATTACGAGGCATAACTAGTCCATCTTTTGGTAATTAGATAAGTAGATACTGCAATTTGCAATTGACAAGAAAGGTTTACTCTAAAAAAATCTCGGTATATAAAACCGGAGTTGATTTGCTTTTATGACATTGTTCTAAGTTCTAACTTATGTTGCAAAACTCAATTTAAACAATAGCTAATTTCAATTGAGTTTAAATCCACTCCATCTTGATGGAGGCCTACCAACAACTCGTCTCCTGGTTCGCGGACACCCTCGAGAACGTTCAGGCCATCAGTCCTGCGAGTTTTTCAACCGACGAAAAAAAGAAGGGGTTCTCAATTCGACGCGTACATTTTTTTTTTGTGTATGACCACGTATCGTACACATGTTTGAAAAGTATAGCCGAAAAAATTTTTTTAATAAAAAAATTGAAACTACTTCAAACTCCGACAGCCTGTGAAGTCGGTGTCAAGTGAACCGCCCCAAAGCTATGACTATCTTATAGTGAACTTGACACCAACTACACAGGCTATCGGAGTTTGAAGTCGGTTCTATTTTTTTATTTTTTTATTTTTTTATGTACCTGCTTACAAAGATTGACAAACAAGCAGACGGCCCACCTGATGAGGTGACCCCCATCCATGACCCGCCGCCTATAGACTTTTGTAACACCAGAGGCATCACCAATGCGTTGCCGATCTCGAAAATATTTGATGACCCCCTTTTTGAATAGCCCCGAATTGTCGAATTGTAGCGCAGAGGGAAAATCGAGCCAGGGCGTTGCAAAATGTGCCCCGCCCACTACCACTGCAAGTGGTACAAAACGTCTGGCCATATTAGAAGTCTTTAAATAGGGATCTCCCTTTTCCCTATAGGATCGCTCACGCGTCGCGGGAACTTTTAAAAGTCCAACTTGATGCGTGAGCGATCCTAAAGGGAACAGGGAGATCGCTATTTAAGACTTCAAATACAGCCCCAGAACGTAATGTCAGACACAAACAATAGCCCCTGCCTGAGTGGCGCGCCTATGTCAAGCAGTGGACGTCTTTCGGCTGATATGATGATGATGATGTTAAAACTACTTGCGACGTATTATCCATTGTACCTTTTAATCTAAAAGGATATAATATAATTACCTTTTGAACGACGAGAGGCGTGCCGAAGTCCTTGCCGCCCTGCAGCCGGAAGCCCAGCGGCTCGGGCCCGGCCTTGTTCAGCCGCACAGTTAGCAACTGTGCCATCTGTCGACAAAAAACACACTCAGTCACCTGCCAAGACCTAAATTGACGTTATTTAAACAGTATTTAAAATAACACTCTTTTATTTTGTAAAAATATATAATAAGTAAGAGTAAAATATATGTTAATATTCACTATATACTTAAAAAACTTGCTATTTCGTAAAAAAGGATTTCATGAAATCAGTTCGATGAAAAAAAACGTGAAGTTACGTCTTCTAATCTAATCGGGGGGCACGGCAGTGCCCCCGCCAAGAAAGTATTGCTAATTTATAATTGTTCATGCAATGTGCGATTTTTATTAATCTTAATTTTTCTGATTTTCTACGTATATCGCCCAGACGCCCACATGCTGCGGTCGTGCTTCTCGCTCCCTCCAATGCAAACAGACATTGTCCGCCGAGACAGTTGCCTGGCTCGATTGCTCAAGGTCATTAGCTCTTGGTCAGTCTTAAACAACCTCATCTCTTCCATTAGGACACGATAACCCAAAAGTGGACATAAATCCTATGAAGAAAGCCGAGGGAAAGTAAATTGACGATTACGTATGAAGCCGGAGCATTAAGCGTGGCATTTGATCGACCCAATTGATGATTTATTTTCTCCCGAGTCCACTGATCGGTACTCAATCGGACATCGTGCGATCTATTTTATCTACGATCAAAATCTAAG
This sequence comes from Aethes cnicana, assembly GCA_963971205.1. Taxonomy (NCBI): domain Eukaryota; kingdom Metazoa; phylum Arthropoda; class Insecta; order Lepidoptera; family Tortricidae; genus Aethes; species Aethes cnicana. The sequence goes on along the minus strand of OZ020276.1, from coordinate 5,861,528 downwards.
TGCGAACCAAAAGACATCAGTGAAAGGAGGCTGTGAGCAAAACTTTCGTTTATCCGTACAAAGTATAAACAATAAACGAATCATTTATCAATTTTCACAAGTCTTAGATTTCACTTCACGATATTCCGAATTTAATTAAGGAATGTGCTGATTCGATCTTCCTGCGAATACCGTCATACTTCATCGAACAGATTGTTGCTTAGATTTGGAAGTGAGTTTGGATGTCTGAAATCATATCATTAAGTTAGATATTACATTAGTTAGAGTTAATGATGTGAACATTACGTCCAAGTTAAGCTTCATTAAAGCTGTATCGCCAAATTAATAAATAATTAGGTAGGAAGGTAATCAAACTCGGCAAGGTTGGATGATAACATTAACTTTCTTACAAAGCATGATTTGAAAGTAAGAGTACATAAAGGGCCGAGCTTTAACCTTGTAAAAGGACGCGAAGACGAAACACATTGGCACGGCCGCAAGCACAACTCTCACCTCCGCCGATCGTCGCGTCGATGATAAAGTCACCTTCGTTACTTCATCAAGTCAATGAGCAGGCGATTTATCATGCGAAAAAAGTCGACAAATGCTCACAAAGCTGCAAAGGTTAGATTAATTGTAAGTAGGTATGTAATTTTGTACTTGCTGTACCTAGGTGTTAATTTAATTCTCAGTACTTAACGAACTCCAAATCTTAGAACGATCGTTATACATAGTAAGCGCTATTATGTTCGGCTATCGCGTTCGCGCGGAAACTAAGATATGAGTTTTTCCGGTAGTAAAAAAATGTGACCAAATGAACTTCTACCAATCAGAGCTAGAGCCTTTCATCGATTTTATAGTCACTTATAGTGTTTCGTACGAATCAATCGCAGTGCTGAATGCGCATCGCATTAGCACACTAGTTATATGTTTTATTTGCGTCAGCATTAAAATGCACTCGCACGGACAAGTGTGAAGTGCACATTCTTCATCCTCGCCCGATGCATCGGCGCCAATCTAAAGGTCGCGACTCTCTTCAACTGACATTGACAACTTCATCAATTCACTTCAATTCACAATAAAAAAATGTACTTAACCGCTAAACAAGTCGTTTGTTATTAACGACTAGTCATTCAGGCGCCTGCGATGTCACAACGCTTTTTGTAGGTGAGGTGATGTACTTTAAATATTTGTATGTAGGTATACGAGTTCACACTTTACAAAATACTACTTACCTACCTTCGGCCTGCGATTGTCCACGGGGAATTGGGTAATAGGTTAGGTACAGTCAAGGGCATTAATATGTGTACACTTTTGCATCCTGTTCCGTTGTGTTAAGGTCCAAAGGTGTATACATATTAATGCCCTTGACTGTACAGCGTAGGTAACCGAAGGAACTATGCGTTTTTTCGAGATAAAAAGTACATGTCTTTCTCCTGAACTCGAACTATCACCATACCAAATTTCATCTAAATCTGTTCAGCTGTTTAAGCGTGAAGAGGTAACAGACATAAGTAAAATACAATCAGACGTGCTTCTTTCGTATTTTCGGATGCCACTGTGAATCGGATGAAAAAAGCTAAATACCTATGAGTTTTCCCAGATTTCCTAGCTAGATCGTTTTTTCGCGCTCGTAATATTCCAAATTTCGCCCAACTCATTAGAGCCGTTTCTGAGATCGTTTGTGTCAATAGATAAATAAATGAATAAAAATACAATTAAAGTATAACGTTAAAGATACACAGGTCAACCGTTTGTTATAACATAGCATGTCGAGGCCTTGTTTGTGATGAGCCGTCGTTAGCTGGGACGGCCTTCCTTTATCTATGGAATGCAACATTTAATTACATTCCGTCCTGAAGCGACACTATCTAATAACTCCAGCCACCTCGAGTGAAGCGTGGCTGTTTGCTAAAGTACCTAACTACTAGCTGCTACTATATAAATAATATCGCACCAAATCCTTTCGAAAAATCGCACTTAGACTTGACACACTTTTCTTTTGTTCTCAAAGTAGGTTTAGCTGTTCTGACGAGTGCGTTCATTTAAATAACTGCTTGACTGAAAGTAAGTATTTTATTTAGGTTCCTATCCTTTCGATTGTAACACGTTGAGAATCTAATCTACAATGTACTTAATACGAAGTCTGATTTGCCTGTATTATCGCATCGCAGTCCCAGTTTATTTACATACGAACATTCTAACTGCAAACAATACCTTCCACTTTCCATTACGTTGTAAATAGTAAATAAACCTATGCACTGCGTAGTTACGCGACCTTGTCAAGTTGTTGAACCGACACGCCAAGATGAAAGTAAAAAGGTAAACACGGCGATTCCCTGTGACCTAGTCGGCATGAGAGTAGGATACACGGTTTACGACGTAACCGAGTGACCACTGCGTTTCTTAACCGTGAAAATTCTTAGAACGATGATGTGTGTTTAACAACACGTTTGATTTTTTTGAACGTTAGTCATGCGTTAATCAATGACGTCACATGGATGAGTAACGCGAGGGACCGCGGGTCGCTGTCGGTCACAGAACTGATTATCTTGGTATTTGGGCGAGACGGAGATTCCTTTGTGAGAGGAAAATGATGATGCATAAAGCATAATCCGTCTGACTGGCGGCCCATCGCCGAAAGACAATCAGCGCACTAATGCCACGTCGTTTAATGACAGGGACCAAACCCTCTTTTATTAGTATTAGGAGATTATTGCGTTGTAAATTAATTACGAACAGCTGTAATTAAGACATTAAGTGTGTGAAAAGCTCTCACCTTAACGGTTAACTTAATCATTTTGACGGCCTCGCGTGCCAATAAACGGAACCAGTTTTATGAGATCTGCTTCAGTGGGGTTTTGTCTATTGAGCAAATACTTGAGTCAGCAATAGGTATATTGCCTTTATTTCGCTGTTATTATTTATTTCTTAGTAGAAAAAGACTACGTAATTGAAAATTGCACGTGATGCGACTGGAATAGGGTCAACTGCTGTCATTATCATTTTCCCCATAATTGACAACTTACCTAATTAGGTACTTCAATAACTGATTTAATTAGTACTCTTATACTAATCTTCAATTAATAGGTACATTTATCGCAGTCAATGAATAAAACTTTGGGTCTATTCGGTTCTCGGTTAAATAGGATTTCCCATACCTTTCCCATACATTAAAAGATAAGGACATATTTGTTTCCCTTTGAGATGTTATATTTTAAAGAGTTATTCAATATTCAATCTTAAGGTTTGCAACGTATTTGCGATTTATGATCCCTTGCATCCCTGGGTCATAGAAACCACTTGTGCGGATACACGCAGCAGCGGCAGCGGCATTGCGGTTGGCCATCCGTGTGCGATACGGATTACAACTGCGTGAAGTAGATTTTCTAAACGAAGTTGAAGACATAGACATAGACATTTATTTCTCAAATTACAGCATATTTTTCATGTCAAAATAAGAGAATTTCACATTGAGATTGTCAGAAAGCATTAAAAATAAAAATAAAACGGAAATCACTACATAGTATAAAACAAAGTCGCTTTCTCTGTCCCTATATCCCTATGTATGCTTAATTCTTTAAAACTACGCAACGGATTTTGTTGCGGTTTTTTTAATAGATAGAGTGTTTCAAGAGGAAGGTTTTCGTATATAATTTGTTATACTTTAACGGTCAATTCCCGCGGGAACGCTATAACCGAATTCCACGCGGACGAAGTCGCGGGCAGAAGCTAGTCAGGAATAAAATGTTTCACCGTTAGGATCGTCTTTTCATACCAAAATACTAAATAATGTTAACAAGTAATAGGATTAATATGGTACAATTGGTATATCTAAATATATAAAACTCAAAGGTGACTGACTGACTGACTGACTGATATAGTGATCTATCAACGCACAGCCCAAACCACTGGACGGATCGGGCTGAAATTTGGCATGCAGGTAGATGTTATGACGTAGGCATCCGCTAAGAAAGGATTTTGCAAAATTCCCACGGGAACGGGAAAAATCGGGATTTTACTTTTTAATATTTCTGCGCATACGAAGTTGCGGGGAAAAGCTAGTCTAATTATATATTACAAAGTAATTGAAAAACTACCGTAATCCGCGGCGCGAGCAATGCCGCTGCAGGTCAGACCAGCAGTCTATGTGATCGTTTGGCCACCGATGCCATAAAAAATGCACCGCCTGCTTACTTTTATGAGCCTTATTCGCAGTTGAACTTATACGAGTTGTAGAAGGCGTGAAATATTTCACACTTTCGAGGTGAAAACTTGGAAAAAAGCAAATATTCACACCTGCTCGTGCTCAGTATGCCGCATGGTAGCGGGACCGCAGTGGGACGCGTGGGAGCTACAGGCTACAGTAATAATAGAATGATCCGCCGACCAGATAAAAAGTCTGCGGAAATTGGTTTCACGAACGAATTGCTATTAACATGGTGTCTCAGTAGGTATGTCATGCTAGGTAAATACACATCGATATACCCATCGCGGCGCGAAGATATGCATATAAATAAGATACCCACCCAGATGTAAGAAATATGTGAACCTCTTCAACTCCAGCAAACAAAAGACCCTAAGTACTATTACTCGTAAAACGGCTAGGCACAGGGGCAATCATCATTTTTTCTGACAGCTACAATATGTCAGTACCGCTTTGATGAAGCTTCCGCGGTGTGAGAGTTTGCCTTGTTATTTTTATTAGGTAGAAATACTTATCTACGATATGGAGGTGATCTCATTCAGCATAATTACAATTTACATACTTATACGTGTCACAAACAGCGTGTTTGTCCAGCTGCGGCCTTCTGAGGTCGTGCCGCTGTCTATATAGTTAGTCTTTTGATTATTACCTATATAACCACCGTTCGGCCGCAGCGGGTCATTCCTGCCACCACCACACATGCTACCACTAGCATCTTTAATTTTTAAACATTCCGCTTTTGAGAGAACTCTTCTGGAGAGGGGTAATGCCGCTAGCGTCTTTGGGGATCATGACGCAAAATAATAGCATATGTAAGTAATAGGCATATCCAGAGCTCAGGGCTAAGTTTTTGGCTAGTTTAGAGATTTGCATTCAGTCCACTATTACAGTTAATATGTGAAGCGATTTAAAATGTTTTGATAGAAAAAAATGTTAGAAACGTAATAAATAATCAAAATGTTGAGCCAGTAGGTACCTAATCTGTTATTGAAACATGACTCTCTCGGACAACAAGTGTCGATGGCATGATTACGTCTATCGAAATTAAGTAAAAAAAAAACATGTCGACAATTAGATTGCGCGCGTCTTTTATTTATAAATGGTCAAAACGTTTAAACTATTGTATAAAAAATATGAAGCGAAAACTTGATCGCATTCAGACGTTACGTTCTGGGGCTATATTTGAAGTCTTAAATAGGGATCTCCCTGTTCCCTATAGGATTGCTCACGCGTCAAGTTAAACTTTAGAGTCCTCAAACTACTACTTACTTAGTAGGAAGTTTGTGCTTTGTTCCTGTTTCTCTCACTAGAGAAACAGGAACAAAGGAACAAATCGAATGCATTTCTTTCCTGTGCCTCACTAGGCACAGAAAAGAAATGCATTCGATTTGTTTATGATCAAAAAAGCAGGGCCAACATTATTGAGGCTGTGCGGAGTTCAGTGTCCAGACACTCGTCGGGTGGCCGGTGTCGCAAGCGTTGGCGGGCGACGCGTCGAAACTATTCGAAGTTCGAACGGCGCCGCACAACTGCCAACCGGCCAGGTTAAACCAATAGGCGATGTTTACATTGCAGTTTATTTGAATGCCGATTTTCTATGGTCAGTTCAGACCACAAACCACGCAAATTAGACGCAACAAATGCTCGTACTTCGCGTGACATAAAAACTCATAAAGTTTGACAAAAGGACAAACTCTGCTCAGTCGCACTCGGGCCGTTCAAGCTGACAGATGCTTATTCACTCAAAAATAGAAGATAAAAGAATCGATTGCTATATATTATTTATTCAATAATATTTATGTGGTTCAGACGGTCAACATTGTCAACACAACGCCTATAGGTAGGTGTATCAATAGTTTCGAGTGCTATGCTCGTCCCCTTAACAAAAAGCTATATGAGAAAATCTAGTGCTGGCGTATATTTCTGGAATTTTACATATTTTTTATGAAAATTAATGTATGTTGGTACCTATCCATATCCATATTAATATTATAAATGCGAAAGTAGCTCTGTCTGTCTGTCTGTTACCTCTTCACGCTTCAACCGCTGCACCGATTGAGATGAAATTTGGCATGGAGATAGTTGGTATCCCGGGAAAGGACATAGGCTACTTTTTATCCCGGAAAAACGCATAGTTCCCGCGGGAACGCGATAACCGAATTCCACGCGGGCGAAGTCGCGGGCAGAAGCTAGTTAATATTATAAATGCAAAAGTAACTCTGTCTGTCTGTTTGTTACCTCTTCACGCTTCAACCGCTGGACCGATTTGGATGAAATTTGGTATGGAGCTAGTTGGAGTCCCGGGAAAGGACATAGGCTACTTTTTATCCCGGAAAAGCGCATTTTCCCCGTGGGAGCGCGATAACCGACTTCCACGCGGGCAAAAGCTAGTATGCAATAATTGAAGACACAAATTTTGAAATTGCATGAGAAACTATCTTCTAAGCCAGGTAACCATGAATATCTATTTTGAAATGATGACCTAGGGTCATTCAAGTTCGTATTTGGAGGCATGGGAAGATATAGAGGCATGGGAAATCCTATGTCACTATTTATAAACTCGAGTAAGGCAAGGCCCCTGAATTTCTAGCGCCGCTTCTTTTCAGCGAGTTAGATTCAAAACGCATCTGATATGTAAAAATGATGCGATAAAATTGTAACATGGAAGAACTCGCGAAGAATGGAAGAACTGCAAGTCCTCGCCACTTGACTGTACAATAGCAAGGCTGGCATTGCATATCGTGTATGCTAATAGACTGTGTAATTTTCGTTATTCTCAGAATAGACATTAAACGTGACATTAAAGACGTCACAGGATATGAAAAACAGACACCTGCAGACACAAGATGCGTGCAAATAACTGTTTACAGCTTTTCTTTGTTTTATTATTACGTAGCGTGTGGTGCCATGCGCTTGGTAAACACCGCTTTCAGAACAAACCTTTTAACGCACACTAACAATTTTTACCAGGTTTCATTTGTTTAAGACATTTTATTCCTTTATGGTTTAAGCGGACTAAAACGTCATATAAAAACGATATGAAAAGCGAGGCCCTTGTCCATTAACTTTTTCCCTTGGTAAACCTATAGGTACCTATAAGTATATGTATAGGGTCAAGCAAAACGTTGTGACGATATTTTACCCACAGCTATCGATTCTATGAAAATTTTTTAGGTTCTCGATTTTTTTTGACTTGGTGAAAAAAAAATGTACTTATGGGATTCAGGTATCGCCCACACCATCAATCCCGTACTGGGTCATACATTTTACCAACTCTAAAAAAATCAGGAAAATAAAAAAACATGCTTAGAATCGATAGCTGATAGGTAGGTACTGTGGGTAAAATATCGTCACAGCGTTTTGCTTGACCCCGTATAATTACCTACCTACAACCCTATCAGTGTGTGTAGATAGAGATATATTTGAAAATTGCAAAAGCTGAAATTGTTTTTACGTCACACCAGGCCGAAAAGCGGGATTTACCGCCCTTGGGCGCTACGAAAAATCCCTCTTTACGGCCAGGTGGTGACGTAAAATCGTATACTAACCACGGGCGGTCGTAAAGAAATCCTCAGACCGCTAGATTATAGCCCTCGCCTCCGGCTCGGGCCTCAATTACCCGCGATCTGAGACTTTCTTTACTTGACCGCCCTAGTTGTGTAATGTACTATTATTTATTGCCTAATCTTGGTTCATTTCACAAAAATATCAAGTGAAAATGGTTTGAATTTGAATGAATGTAAGTATCGTTTAATTCTTATCAACCTATAATTAGGAATGAATATGTGTAATTTCTACATGTTGTGTTCAAGTTTTGCCTCTGCGTCGTTCGTTACATAAACTACATTTAATAATTTAACCTCGAGTTATTTCTGTTAACATTTGAGAGACGGCCGCCCGTCGATCCAAGGAGCCCAGGTTTCACGGTTTTGGCGTAAACTTGGCACTTGCTAAACTAAACCGCGTATCTACTCCAGAATTTTGCGAGAGATTAAAATTATTAAATAACCCGTTGTATAATACGTTGTGTCAATAACCTCCAAAATGCAAAGAAAGAACCTTGGTATAAAAATAGAGCGGTTGCAAAACTTTTGGCGCTCAGCCACGATAGAGACGACCGCTCGGACTCTGATAACGCTCGAAGCTCTTTGCTTTACTGAAATAGCACTTGATATGATAATGTGAGGGTGCGATAATAAAACATTTTATCGATTAATATAAAAAGCACGCTTTGGTTTTGACATGGTTGTGACCAAGCGTTACAAGTTACTTCAATGCGTGTACCTAGTTATACATATTTGAAACATTTAGGTAGGTACCTATCCAAAATAATAATAAAACTAATAAAAGCCAAGTTACAGATAAGTAGGTTGCTTAAGCTAAGCTCATCATTTGTCACTGTTTTTTTTTTCCAACAAATATAATCTTATCTAAATCTGATATTAAAACGCAATATGAGTGTTGGTACATATGTGACTTATCATTAAATGAATTTATATCTCAACTCTATTGAAATTTATAGTTTATCACATCATGTTCACGTGTCATACTCGACATATGCCTGGCAAAATGTGTACGTAGTTAAAGGATTTGGCAAACCACCAACGGGTTTAATGGCAAAAAACCGGCCAAGTGCGTGTCGGGCCACGCGCAAATTATAGGGTTCCGAAGTTGAGGATGCCCACAGTACCTTTCTAAGACTTATTAGCATCTAGCTAGCCTGTGGTATGACGTGCCCGCCCGACGCCCCTGCCGCTCGAGAAAAATCATCATTATAAGTTGGTCGACTATTACTCGTAAGTTTGTACAGCCTACTTAGCTCTGATAGTTTTCCTTTCAACTACGTTATATATGCCACAACCGTGATTTTTTTCAAAAAAAATATATTTCAAAATTTTATTGTACCACTTTGTCAACTACTTTTTCCACTTTGTAACTAATATGCATATTCATGCCAAATTACAGCTCTCTAGACCTAAGCATCTCCGAGCAATAGTGCGGACAGACGGACGGACGGACGGACATGGCGAAACTATAAGGGTTCCTTGTGGACTTCGGAACCCTAAAAACGAGTATAAATATACTCTGCTCATATAAATATTGATTTTTATAAATAACATAAAAAACTTTACATTTACTATCTACCTATGCATATACACATGCCCTCAGTGATTTTTAAACATACTGCTTATATCCAAACGAAATTTTCAAGTTGATCCCCACTCAACTTCAAGTTGGTAACTAATATAGGTATATATGTACCCACTGTTTACTGACTGCTAGCCCGGTGTAGGCGTGATGAAATTGATGCGGGTGAGGGGGGCACCGACTTTACGTGTGCGATTCGTATTGAAGACCATTGAAGGAGGTTACCTATTTTAATTATTTAAAAAAAGCAAGAATTTTTCTTTCCGCCGTCCCCCTCGCGAGCAGGGATATAGACGCTGACGTCACATCTTGTTATTCCAAGTACATGAGTAATGAGAAGTAACACAGAAGGTGATTGTTTAGGTCGAAGACACACGGTACAGCTACAGCCCAGAACGGATGCGCGCGATTGATCCCGGCATATTGGCATGTTTATGAATGGCACACTGAACCGGAGCTCGCCTCTCGATTCGTTGCTTTAACCCAAATAACTCTCGCTTTGGATCGCAGAATTATCGCGAATATGTAGGTTATTCACTAAACCGAACGAAAAAGTCCCGCTCTCATTTTAATGGACTGGAGTAGAAGTTCTGTTGTAATTTGAAATATTTTTTAATTGTAGGGTAAGTTCGCTCTTTCGCGTCCATCGCCCAGTTCGCGTCCATTCGAACGACCTCCTTTTAAAAATACTTGAAAATAAATATACTTACTAACACACTAATAAAATCAAGTCATTTCTGTCTATACCTCGATTTATAACAGGCACACAAACATAATTAAAAGGTCAGTGCATGCATCCCTTTCCTATTTAGAAGATTTAGTCACGTGTTCAAAACGTACTTGCGTGTTCAAATTCAATAAGTCAATCAATATCTATATTTATTTATTATTTACTTACAGACTTACTCGCTGAGACAACGCATAGCCGAGACTACAGTTTTTAGGGAGCTGAAATTTGGCATGTAGGTTCCTTGGGGAGTGTAGGGGAGCACTAAGAAAGGATTTCCCGAAATTCCCACGGAAATGGGAAAAAAACGGTTTTTTTTTACGTTTTTAAACTTTACGAGCATATTATACGAAGTCGCGCGTAACAGCTAGTATGGGGTAAAAGCAGTGGCGTGCACAGAGATTTTAGACAGGGTAGACAACAAAATATAAAGTAATATTAGACTTCCCAAATAGGTACCTATTCTGCATATTTTCTCATCTTTTCGATTAATAATGGCGTATACTTAAGTCAATACAAATATCCATGCACCTAAACAATGGAAACAGAATAATCAGTGCACCCCGGGGGCCAAGAATAGTATTAGTATTTCGTATTCAAACTCGGGTTATCTTGTACCTACACCGGCCTTATTCGATTAAAACTTGCTAAGTTTTGAAATTGCACCATTTTCAATGGTTCATAGACATTGTAAAAAAACTTTCCTGTTTATTAGTATCAATATTTTCAAAGCACAAGAACAAACCAAACAACATCATTTCAGCCGAAATATAATTTAATAACAAAAAAGATAAATAGAAAAACGTCAAATAATATTACAACAACAATACGTATACATAATGCTGCAAGCGCTTCGAAAAGACATGTCTAAACTCCGCCGGTATGCTTGCGTGCGTTTGGTTCATACGTCTCCCGTTAGTTGGCGCTGTCGTCGTGCACACTGGCTATATGATGACGCACGCAAGAACGTTTTCGGACGGAAGACAGAATTGTGTCCGTCTTTCTCGTTGAAGGTGCGTAGCGGCGCTAGTGTATTGAATTGCGACTGTCTTCGGATGTAACTATCGAGTTCAGATCAGTACAAAGGATACGATGATGACCCGATAGATGAAGCTGTTTTGTAATTTAAGAATTTAAGTTAATGCGTAATGTACTGATATTTTATATGTCGATGAAGCTATTAGGTATCATAATAAAGCAAATTAGATAACGTTGGGTAGGGTAGACAGTGTCTTTTTGTCTGTATGGAGTGCACGCCACTGGGTAAAAGTGTATACAAAAAACCTCATATGTGGTTAAATGTGATACGTATTACAAAAAAAATACATAACGGTTTGTTACTACTCGCCCTACATCAGTGGCAGTAATATGGCATCGCTGAGTAATAGCGTCACGTTATAACCCTAAATAAATGCAAGGTCCAGCCACTGGTAACACTGACTCATCGCGTATTCAACAACAATCCCTGTAATAGCCCACCAAAGGAAGGAAAACTTAGGGGAAATAATACATGTGTAAGCGAATTTTGGAATAGTTGTAGGTGAATAAAAAATGAAAAATTGTGAACTAATTCAATTTTTATTCTTTAAATGTGATAAACTGGATTTAATTTTAAATGAAATTCCTTGAAATTAACAATTTAAATGGCCCATGTTAATTAGAAAATATCAGAGTAGTTGGTTAATATTCTCAATATTTTCTTTATTCTTTAAAGTAGACAGTATTGTTATACCATGTTCAAATCCGCATTACATGTGCCAACTTTTGAAAAAATGGCACTGCACATCACCATACATTTTTGATATCAAACTTACTAAAAGAAATTGTTAAATTTAGAAATTTGTAATATCCATCTAAAGTTAAGAAAAACCACCAATAAAAATGAAAAATTGTGGATTAGAATTGATGAAGCCTTTAGTAAGGATCATTTCGCAATAAACAGCATCTCTTAACTCCTACAATTTTTGGAAATATATAGGTCTAACTGAAGCGCGGCGGAAGCAAAGTTTCCCCCCGCCCCCCCACCAACCGAGCGGTGTCCCGCGGTGGCCCTCAGTATGAATCCACTCAGAATTATCCAAAGTACAACTGTGACAAGTATGAGCGCTTATCTAAAAAGAATCAGGGTACAGCGGACCAAATCCCGAACCCACGCGTAAAATCGTTTATCGTTAACTTTCCCCTTCATTATCTATTTCAATATTTACACTAGCAAAAAAGTGTGTATATCATTTTGTAGAAAATTTATGTCTCAGAACATTTTTTGTTGCGGGTTATCGTTTACGAGATATTTACGAAAAACCAAAAAAAGGGACCTTTGAACCCCCCCCCCCTCAACACGTTAGCGGCACCCCCCCCCCCCATCAGTACTTTTAGTATGTTGTTTAAGGCACCTTCACATACAACAACTATTCCAAAATTAGCTTACACATGTATTATTTCCCCTAAGAGCGCAATTAGTGTCTTCCTTTGGTGAGCTATAAGGCCTGTAACGTAGCTGGAAGAAATTACCGTAAAACACCGGTCCCAAAGGTGCCTCTAAAAGTTGAGGTTAAAACGTATCACCGGGAAACTAACTAAATACGAGTATTGAAGAAAAGCAATTAAAGATAACAGGCGACATAAGACCAAGGTATTTATTTATTTTATGAACTACAATACTCTTTGCTTGGGGAATGTAGAATCATTGTGAACAGCGAAAAGTTTCCTAGCACGGTTCGAATTTCCTAGTAAACTAAGTATACTCGTAATAGTGTAGCTCGAATAAATTTAGACAAGGTGTGTACCGATGTTGGTTATTTAAAATAACGGTCAAATAAACGCTAATAATTTGTGATTATATAGAATACCTATTTATGCAAATCTATTTCCATAACACGGCCGTTACACTATATTTCCGAAGTCCCAAGAATCTAATCAGTTATCTAACACTAATAGGAATCGACGAAACATGTTTATTTACTTTATTTGATAACTGGTTGGTGGCCGCATGCAAATTGCTGTGTAGGTAAACGAATGAAATTGATATGAGTCAGGAAATGTACTAGGAATGATTCATCCAGCTGCTAACTAAACGATCGATTTTGGTCCAAGAATATAAACAATTGACATCACGTCCAGTTTCAAGTAACACGTAACTTGGTGTTCCCCTATGACTCATTCTGATCGTAGAAAGTTCAAGACGAAATGAAGGTTGTGCAGTTTTTTCAGCTAGAAAACAAATGGAAAGTCATATGAAATAATTACATGAATTTCCGACATTTTATTTGAGTGAATGTAGTACCCCTGTGCATTAGAGTTCAACGGGTGCCTTACCTAAATCAACATAAATAGGTACAAAATTAGTCAACAAGTTTGAAAGAGACAAGTATTCACGGAATTATTTATTTATTCTACATAAAATTCATGATCTCATTCTGTTATCGTTCAGGAAAACGCATTTTCCTAGAAGTGTACCTACCTACAATTATTACACCTATATACCCGGTTAATTAAATTAAATAGTTTTAACAAATTCTCGAGACTTTTTACTAACAACTAACAACAACGAAAAGATCCTATGTATTTTCTATACATTAATTTAACTTATACTTCGATCATAATTATGTATTATATGATCGGTACTTTTTAGGACCCACGGCAGAGATAATACAATAGTATTAAACATATGTCTTGACTTTTCCAAATTGCTTTGACGCAGTTACAGTGTGTAAGTTATTGATAAATCAAGAAAATTGTGATGTGTTTTACAGTATAACGACTTAGATAATTAATTAACATAACAGGTTTGTAAGCATACCATTTATAATTTTATTGTGTACCTTCCATAAATGTTCAAAGTTTCACTTATTATATCTCCATGCAGTATGAAATTAAATGAATTAATACGTAGGTAGGTAATATCAGTGGTAATGTCTTTATTGAAACGATCAATAAAGAAACTGTTTAAAAAAAGGCATTTCCTTTTTCCTTATTGTCCTTTGTTCGCTTCGTAAACTGAGTAATCCTTCATTTGCTTAACGAATATGCGCACCGACCAAATACATTATACAAATAACCGTAAAATATTGGTTATCGAGTTAATTATGAAGTTTTGGGAATTCGCAGAGGCAAGCACCTACCTACATAAGATGCTTTTTAAGGAATTCAAAAGGAAAAAATATCTATTTTATTGAGCGAACAGATTTTATATACACAAGTATCAACACGAAAAGGGCTCGGCAGTGCGATCGTTTTAAAATTCCCTTTAGTTTGGGCCATTGCACTCGGCTGGAGTCGACTGGTCTAACCGGCCCGCTATCAGGCCGCGGTTCGATTCATCGCGGCCGCCCGTGGCCCACTGGTACTCGTATCACCAATCGTGCTCGCGGGCTATATTCTCTCTGCAGATATGCTAGGACAGCCACCAGCTACACTAACTATAAATTAAGATACGGAGAATATCGCCCTAAGCTTATTTCTGCTGTCCGAACCGATCAGTTTTAAATGAAGCCCATAATTTTCTATCCTTTCTATGAATGTCCATAACTTGCAAAAATTTGATAAAATACCTAACAAATTCAGTAAGAAATAGGGTAAGCCTAAGCACCTATTAAATAATACTCGATGTGTCTCTAAATATGTATCTACTCATCTAATGCACGTCGTTATTTCTTAACCATCAAATGGGTTGATTGCATTTTAATAACAGGTATATCAATATCACACTCGAGACGATAGAACAAAAACCTAACATTTATGTAATGAATGTCTGTGATTAAATCTAAAGCAACATTGTTGTTAACATTGTGAACAAATTCTTCAGCGATAAATCGAAAACGCGATAAGAGATCCAAGGCTCGTCACGTCACGACGCGAGGTTTTCCAAAGGGGTAAACGTTTCCCGCCACGACGATCTCACCGACGACTCCACTGTATAATTGCCAATTAGTTATGCTGCGCTTTTGTTGCCAACATTGAATTTTCTGAGCGTTCAAAACAGAACTGACTCAGTGCCTGGCCACAGGGACTGGGTCTTATGTGAACCGGTTCTCAATTTCGCGACCGATTTTAAACTAATCAAGAGTTCATTGGTTCGACTGAACTCTTTTTAATTTAGTGGCTTTAAAATAGTCGGAGCGCCGGGGAGTCACAAAGTCAACGTCTCGTAACACCATTAAAAAAGAACTCCATAGGGACTTCCGTAGGTAGGTACACGGAATTACGGAAACATCTATAGGTTTTCGATTTTCATCGGAATGAAGTCTGGTTCCGGTTTAAAAGTAGGTACTGGTAGGTTTACTAGACATTGAACTTGCAAGTAAGAAAGTATGTGTTGGGTTGGCTACATCCCAACTGGACAGGACGTAATGCGTGTTACGAACAAAAAAACATTCCGTATTTTCCAAACTCTGTGACGATATGGCGTCGTTCTTTTTCCATGAAATAAATGAATGCTTATCCTTGCATTACATTATGCTAACGCTTTTTATTGTAAAAGACGAAGTCACGTGTTGAAAAAAAGTAGTCTTGCGTCAAGCTGTTGCAAATTTATATCAGTTTTAATATTAATACGATTAATCATCACGATTCCCATAGGTACTCCAGTGATGTAAGGGGTAAACCAGAACTACTTTTATAACTTTTTCGAAGAATTTCGAGGGATCAGTAGGGTCATCTCTCATCATATGTGGTAGATTTCATCATCGCGCCCTTGCAGCTGAGCTGCGGCGGGCGGACAGAACTGACAGCAGTACCTACAAAACTTGGCAAGCCATTGCAGATGGGCTCACTTCCATATAATATATAAATATAATAATGATATGATTTAACGGGAATCCTGGAGTATAGCACCAAATTTATGAATAAGAAAACCGAGCACCTCATAGTGACCGCAACCGATATACGTCTAAGTAGGTAAACATATTGTATATAGATAACATCGCCATAGTGTGGCAATAATATGAATACCTACCGCAATAGTCAATGTGTACATAGTCGGAATATTGGTTGGATTTTATACGAAATACTGAAGCGTGAATTCTTTCAACAACATGCCACTCCGTGAGTTTACAAGAGGTCGGTCCACAAATAGATCGGATTAGCTATTAAGTAATACTGCACTAACAATACCGTTCTGGGGAGGAGTTTAATAGATTTAAGAGGAGTTTAATAAACATAAATAACATCTCGAATTTCCTTAAGCCGTAACCGCGCGCTTTGGGATTACTCCCTCCCAATTTAGCGCGAAATCGTTGGAAAAAGCGTAAGAAAATACAGGAAAATTTTGTAGTAAAGGCGTACTTACGTCGGGCTTTCGTTTAGGATGATATTCTTCACTTGGCACTGTCAATCACTGGTTGAAAACACGGCTGATTCTAAATAGGCGATCGCGCTCGCGGGTATTTTTAGAGCGGTAATACGACACCGGTGGGCGGCGGGCGGTCGGTCGTGAGGCGGCGGCGGGGGCTTGCGCGCGAGTGCGGTGCGGCCACAGTGCGGCGGCGCCGGCGCGCGCTCGCCCG
>OZ020276.1:5815260-5844764 GCA_963971205.1 Aethes cnicana | reverse complement strand
GGAAGAAATCTTCAATTTCACTAGGTACTTGAAAAAGTTTTATTAGGAAGCAAAATGCGTATAGTTAAGTAGAGTTTCTCAATTATCAAGAACTATTATGATGCGCAGGAAATGTCCACTAAGAGCACAAAAATGAATACACGTAGGTAGGTAGATAATAGTAGTAATGTAGGTAGTTGATAGTTCCTGAGACCTAAGGTGCCTACGGTAAAGAAAGAGATCACTTTACTATGAAATTAGTTACTAGTAATCACTATGAAAACTGCAAACCAACAGTATCCGAACTGCTTTCATAGAAATTGCAGAACGGTTGCAGCTTGCAGTTCCTCTGTACTGTACCGGCCCATTACTAATATGTAGACTCAAACTATATATCTCCATGCCAAATTTCATCTAAAGCGGTAGAGCGGTTTAGGCATGAAGAGGTAACAGACAGACAGAAGATAGGTAGAGTTACTTTCGCTTTTCCAATATTAATACTTAGTATGGATGGGTTATATTATGTTATGGGCACCAAAACTCGTGCCTCGTCAGATTTCATATCATACTTATTATAGGGTAAACTTGGAGTCGTCATTGTTTTGTTTACGGTACTGCCCGGTGGCAGTATCTACCAACTAAATAATTTCGAGCAAAAGTCTAATAGCATTACGTGTGCGAAAACAATAAGTCCTTGATCTTGCTTTGTGACCCTGTGGTTTTTCAGTGAAGTGTTTATAAATAAATACCTACTTCTCATTCGCAGTAATAGATTGGACGGTTCTGTCTGTTCGTTATGACAATTTAAATAGATAAACTATTAGTATTTATGACAATAATTTTACTTTTATGTAATCGTTGCCTCAGTTTCGTTTCTGAATGTACACTAACGAAAATATGGCGAGTATCTAACAATTATGTATAGTTATGTGGTGTAGTACATCGTGCAACCGGATGGAATTTTGTCAAAAACATTAATTTGCTGCGTCCAAAAACACGTAAAAATTAGATACTTAGTCAGATTCATTTTTTGACACGATAACGTCTTATAGATCGATGAACGCCGCCTGCGCCCACTAAAAAACATTACGCAATAGTAGCGTTGTAGCGTTACGTGACGTTATCACGTATAAAATTATCGTCCGTAAGCCGAATTTACAGACTACCATTTTTTTTATACTAATGTCTAATTTCTTTCTGAATGCTTTGCTCATTATATGATCAAGGCGCCGTTCGGTTACCAGTCATCCGAATTTCACGTGGACGAAATCGCGGGCAGAAGCAAGTCTAATATAAGGTAGTTATTAAATATACTAGCTTCTGCCCGTGACTTCGCCCTCGTGAAATTCGATTATCGCGGTCCCGCGGGAACTATGCGTTATTCGGGGATTAAAAATAGCCTATGGCCTACTCCGCGGGACTCCAATCCTACTATCTCTATACCGAATTTCATCTATATCGGTACAGCCATTATTTTGAGGTGAATAATAGCGCACACAGCTACATAAAGAACGACTATCGGTACGAACAGTACATACATAAAAAAGAACAGTAAATTCAAAATACCGGTGTCATTACATGACCTGTTTTTGTGTGCGTGACTTCAACTGTCGTGACTATATCTATATCTTATATGTATAGTTATAGTTCACAATATTCTGACACAAGTTTTATAATTCAACAAACTTACCGACAAAGTAGGCAGGTATTGTATGTATAATTGTATATGCATGTTATGTTATTGGTGATACGCTTCAGTATCAAATAAAATACACGACCTACAAATCAAATTCATCAGCGATTTTCAACCAGGTGCAGGTTATTAAAAAATAAAACCGGCCAAGTGCGAGTCGGACTCGGGCATGAAAGGTTCCGTACTATTCTCTATAAAAACGGCAAAAAAATCATGTCTGTTGTATGGGAGCGCCCTTAAATATTTATTTTATTCTTTTTTTTTTGTTATAGCGGCAAGAAATAATAAAACAAATGAAATTTCACAGATGATGTATTTCTACTCTAACTATCACGGTTCATGAGATACAGCCTCGTCACAGACGGACAGCGGACTCTAGTAATAGGGTCCCCTATACCCTTTGGGTACGGAACCCTAAAATTTACATGTCACGATAGACAGTCAGTAGGTACTTACTTGAATTTGAATGTGAAGAAAACTCCATTTTTGAGGTCCTTTTGTATAGTCGCTATGTTGGAGGCAGATTAATGAGGGCTGCAGCGCTGCGGCGAATCTTCACTCGTTTTTTTTGCGGTTTCAATCCGATTCACACAGTTCAACCGTAACAGGTTTGAGCTGCACTTGATTAAAATTATAATAACATATGGCTACAAAAACAGGATTTATAGATTTGCGACCGGATACGATCCGTCTTTTGCGCAGTACGGATCAATCAACTGGATTGGTTCCGTTGAACGCTTGACTTATGAGATGATTAAAGATATTTAAATTAAAAATCAAAGACGGCAACATATTATGAGAATAATTGACCTATAATAACATATGGACGAACAGTGCCTAACAGAATGTCAAAATATATGGAGCAAACTGACATTAGAAAATACGTTCCAATATGCTTACAACGCCTCTTTATATGCGTCAAGGTGAATATTTTGTACAAAAGTAAACCTAACGCTATAAGACTTAAGTGTCAAATTTACCGAATTGTTTGGCACCCGTTTTGACGGGCCACTTTTCTTCGGCTGATTGTGAATCCTTACTTATAATAGATCAATGATGAGAATGCGATTATATCTCTAGTTTGAAATTGAACATTTGTTTAAATTTTTTTCCTGGATAACAGTCCTTACGTCCTTCTTCAATCTTATGAAAATGTATGAATTTGTTTTCTATGAATTGAATATTTAATGGTAATCCTGTGGAAACTGAATATATTCAAAAATAACAGTATGACATATCCAATAAACAAACGCGTAATGCATCGAGTCGTTTATGCCCGCATATGCCGTCTATGACGTAAGCGCAGGTGCCGGGCGGACAAATAAAACAAAAAGGTTGTCATAAAAACTTTAGTTATTTCATTCACTCCCGCGCCGCGGCGCGGCCTGCTTACACCTCGATAATAAACTCTATAAAAATAACTTAATGTCCCCTACTCCTCCTCAACCTCGTCGTCTGTTGTGAACTCGCTTTCGTTGCCACCCTGCAACAAACACATCGTCAACAAAATTGACGCTAAAACATTTTTTTTATACCTATGGTATAGGCAATCGAGCGCACAGCCCACCTGATGGTAAGTGGTCACCGTGGCCCATGGACACCGACATCGTATGATCCCCCATTAAGAAACCATAAGATCTCGAATGCGTGCCTCTGTGCCAGAAATTTCACCGGCTGCCTTAACCCCCTCCCGGAACACGACAGTGCGAGCACTGCTATTTGGCGGCAGGTTAGCGGGGAAATACGGTGGTACCACCCCGGACGGACCCAGCACCAGATCATAATTTGACTTTTTAAATATGCCGAACAATCAGGGTTTTTATTCCCTCCATCTTATCAGCCACGTGGTACGATTACGCACGACCTTGGCATTGCACATCGCTCACTAACTAGATGGCCGATGGCGACCGCAATCAGGCACGCTAGGCGTTCAACAAGATGGAGCGACAATAGCATGATGATAATGATAAGGGGGTCCTGATACTTGAGGGTATAATAAGTATGATGATGGTTTAAGTACCTGATCGTTGTTGTCAGTGTCGGTGTCGGAGAGGTCCCACTGCGGGTGCTCCGCGGGCACCGCCGCCGCCTCCTTCACGTCCAGCTTCATGTCCTGCTGCTGGTCCATGCCGATGTACGAGTCTGCAACGGGACGTGGGTTCAACGAGCGGTCCACACGTTAATTATGAAGCGACTGAGACGCAGAATATTTAATAGTACTACATACAGAATGGCCACGGAATTACCCGCCTGAATCTAGCCGGCGCGCAACTCGCGTCCAACTCGTCGTTTGTTTCATCCGGAGATGGAGAGTGAATCATTGGCCCGCGTAGTGGTACACACACATTTAAATGTGTACCGACGTCCTCACACGCACACAAACGTACTTGCACGCAAAGATTGACACTTCATTCGAATTGTGTTCGGAATCGCGCTTTTATAGGCCGTGTCCGCCGTGTGACGGCAGGGTCGTGGAGCGCTGGTCTTGCCGTTGTTAAATGGTTAGTGGGGTTGAGGCTGTGACCCTGGTTCTGGATCGTGAATGGGTCAACAATGTCCATATCCACTCACGGTAACGCTGTGAAATAGGGGAATTAGAGCTCCGTAGGCACTAGGCACGCGCGACTTAAATCAGACGTGAGTGGGTTGTGGTTTTTTTAACAAGGCGTACTACTTACTGATACTGAATTTGTGTATTTAATTGACGAAGCATGTTGTGATTATTTTTAGTTTTTTTATATATTCGTTATTTTTAAACTTTCGCGTTTACTACACATTATTCACACTATACGACGGGTCGTCACGCGATAAAAACTCGAAAAAGGCTGTTACTTGTATGTTATTTCAAACTAATTACAGTCACGGCACCATATTGTAACGTACCCGAGCGCAGGCAGGCGGCCAGCGTGTAGAGGCCGGGCCAGCGCGGCGCCGTGAAGCGCAGCTGTAGCTCGGTCTCTGATAGCAGCGCGGTGCAGTGCGCCGGCGCCGTTAGCAGCGTATGCGACTTGCGGTCGCAGATGTAGCACCACCAATACTCCTGCTTATCCTGTATAACAAATTACAAACAATGCAAATCATCTTCCAAATCCTAATTCTACTGTAAAACAAAATTATTCTCCATGATAAAACATAACATGATATTTTTAGGAATTAGTTAAAGGTAAACTGACAAGGTACAGTGACAAATCAAAGGATTTCGTTCTACACTTGTCTGGAAAGCTTGGATGGGTCATGTTCCATCCATCCGATTAACAACTCGGCCACTACTTTCTGGAAATTGTCTCATTGATAGTCATCGAGTAGACACTTGAAGAACTACAAATATCATAAATACCTGGGGGAAGTTCGGACAGTGAACAGGATGCGAGCTCTTCGACCGGCCCTCGAGCCGTTCTCTCTTCTGTAGGCGTTTCTGGAACTTGTCCCATTGGTCGTCGTCGTCCTCGGCGGCCGACGACTTGCGCGACTCTGAGCCCGAGTCGTGGGACCCTGACTCCTCCGAGCTGCATTCATCTGCTGAGTCCTCGTCTGTGAAATGAAAATCAAGACCTAGTAGCTGGTTGACTGGTAACTGACGTCTAAAGCACAGAATATTAAATAGTACCTACAGAATGGCCACGGAATCACCCGCCTGAATCTAGCCCGCGCGCAATTCGCGCCCAACTCGCCTTACCATCATCCGGAGATGGTGAGTGAATCGTTGGCCCGCGTCGTGGTACACACACGTTTACAAGTGTACAGACGTCCTCGCACGCAAACATTGACACTTCATTCGAATTGTCTTTGAAATCGTGTTTTATAGGCCGACACGCCGTGTGTCTAAAGTGTCCAGAGGATATAGTGCAAGCACAAGTTAGAATCTAACCAAACAACTCAATCAGATTCATATTATTATTAATTTTAATTATTATTATTTGTGTCTAAACTTGAAGTTTCGTCAGTAGTGTTGTTAACACGAAACAATCTTCAATAAATCAAGTTTAAACTCCAATGGATTATTCATTTCTTGATCACAAGTGAAATCTTTTGAAGGACAATTTCAAACGTTATCATACTATCTATTGGAAATTATAGATCGGTATAAACAGACCTACAGTTCAAAACACGTTTTTTTACGTAGTCAGGATTTGATTTGTCAGGCGGTCGAAATAATTTTACTTCGTCTTTCTACATAAGTAGTTCGATTTTATAATCGAGCGTTCTACTGTGCGATTTTAAAGCAGTTTTATAATCTTACCTTCGTCGTCCTTCTTCTTTGGTTCTTTCGTCTTCTTGGTCTCAGCGGAAGGCGGCGGCGGCGTCGCGGGCGCGGCGGGCTTGGCCGGCTGCTGTTTCGGCGCCGCAGCCTTCTTAACCTTCTTGCCTGGCGCGCGTTTAGCCTGCTTCATCCATACCGGCCGCTTAAAAGCCTCTTTTTTGTCCTTGTCGTTTTCATCCGCTTTATCGTTCTCTCCCTTTTTAACGTCGCCGTTAGCGTCTTCCTCTTCCCTTGAAAGTTTAATATGTGGAAATTAAAAATCTATATCTAAGGTTTCGTGAGCTATGGATTAGTAGACGCCGATTGCGACAATGATTAAGGAGGCATTTTTATTCAACTTTGATAAAAAAAAAATGGAAATAGCCGACCAGGACAAAGCCCGCACATAGCTTAAGGGCGGCGTTTGATGATTATGACTTTAAAGTTTTTTTTTAATGTAATAAGATGAAAAACTGCCACCAAAACGCCAGGTGAGTATCATTTCATAGGCATTATCTGTTTATCAGAAACATTAATATATGCGTATTATGTAAGGATTTGCAATAAGGTAGCTTGGTAGGTACACTACATGTGGCAAAACTCACTTGATGTTCTTTTCTTTAATAGTAGTGTCACCGAAAAGCTCTTTCATATTGGTTCTCTTCAGGAAAACCGTTACCGTTACAATGGCGCCCGCAGTAACAACCGTTGAGTTTTCGTCGTCGATTACTAAAAGAAAAACAAAAAACATGAACACACTTGTACAAATACAGAAAAGTCTATACATTTGTAATTTTAAATTACCTTCTGTGTTCACTTGGAAGTGTATATAAGGCATGTTTCCTAATACTTTCATCACATCATCATATTGCTTGTCGTTCAAAAACCTCATCACTTGTCTTCGCTCTTCACCCGGTAGCTGAGCCAACTGGAGCAACGACTTGATGTGCTTTTTCCTGTTCGTAAAATATTTGAGGTGATCTTCCGTTATGTAAGGCAACTGGAGTAGGGGGGATTTGTACTCCCAAAGACCTTGGACGATCATTGGGGACAGCTTCATACAGTTTTCTATAGTTTCGATTGTAGGTAGACGAGGTACTGCAAAACAAAATGAAAAAAATAGCCTTAAAAAAATGGCACACGAAGTTTATATGGAAATTCAATAAATAAAACAGTTTCTTAAATTTGTGAATAAATAGAAAGAAATCTGAATTGTTAGCTTCATTTTCACTATTAATCTCGCAGAAACAATCCATCTTAAAAAAAGGCATCAACATAGTAGGTTTATAAGTGTAAATTAACAATAAAAAAACTCACTTCTCCTAGCATAGGCGAGCGCGATCAGCTGATTGACGCAGTTGACCATTTCAACGATCAGGTCCGGGCACCGGGAGACCACGTAGCGTCGGTCGGCGTCGAGCGCCTCCGAGGGCAGGCGCATGCGCGACAGGTGCGCGTGAAGCAATGCGCGAGCCTTTATACTGTACGGCCGGCACAGCGGCTGTTCCTTGTTCTTCTCGCCCAAGTTCGGCAGGTCCCGGAGAAGCTGTGGTAAATTGTAGAGTCGAATTTTTATTTTCATTAAGAGAAGACAATCACATAAGATGGAGCGTCTTAGGTTAATGCGAGTGGCACAGAACCTTGAGGAAGGCTGGCCAGACGTGGATGTCTTACGTCTAACGTTAGATTACGTTATGAGATTATTGAAACAAGCAATCGGTTTTGAAACTTTAGAATCTATTCCTCACGACGTTTTTTTAAACTAAGTAAAAGCGTGACTCATCTTGTTTACGCGTATAAATAAATACGAGTCGAGACAGCGATATGAAACTTGTTTGGTTGGCTTTGAAAATGCAAGAACACCTACTTAATGCATCTGAGAAAGAAAGAAAGAAGGAAAACATCATTCATGATACACAACACACACATAAAAGACCAGAAGAGCAACATTTACACAGAACAAAAGAAAAAGTGTTGTGATCTGTCACGAAATGGTCCCAACTCAGCATCTCTTTGTCAAGAAAATAAAGAATACCATGTAGTCTCTGTGATCACGATCACTGCCTGTCTAAGGATAGAAAGGATAAACACTCAGGTTTAGATATTTTCTTACCATAGGCACTTCTTCATTATCAGTAATCCGCTCAATGACTTCAGAGTTATGTCTGCGATCGAACTCGCAAGAGGCTGCCAGAATCATAAGAGCCCGCTTCAAGGGCATAGATGGAGTTTTGTGACAAAAGTAGAAATACATTTGCGTAGTATCCAACAACACTTGTTCGCCGGAGAAACGAATTGAACGATACCACCAGGTTCCAACCTGAAAATTACATATTTTTAATTTATGATTTGTTTTGTCCATAGTGGAGACTTCATTCTATCCTAACGATCCCGGTGAAATTCGGTAGAGGGGGGATTATGGGTGTGAGAAATCGATGTTGCTAGGTCTCATATCTGGATTTTATTTTCTAGGTATAACATTTTTAAGGCAAACTAATAAAACTTCTATCAGCTGAAAAGCTGAAAGTATAAATCTATTAACCCAAAACTCATACAAATACTCTCTTATTACAGTTCCAAGTTAGATTTGATTTTGCATATGCTAATTAATCTTATCTTGCCACCTAATGATATAAAGCAGTTATCATGACTATTGATTTTGTTATTCTATAACTGCAACAAAAATCAATTTTATTGTTGTATAAACAATATAATAATAAAAATTTAAATGTTGTTACATAATGAATAAAAAATAATAAGAGTAGGATGACAAATTACAATTTCATACTCACAACCGTGGGTAAAGCAACCATGAACACAAGAGCATAAAGTCCGAGAACCCACACGCTGTTTTCTTTTTCCACAATCCAACTGGGAAGGGCAATGCCGAAGCTCATCGCGCCTGGACCATCTGGATTGCCATACTTCTCCCAATTACGACGTGCCTCATCATCTGTTAAAGCCTAAAAGTAGATAAGAATATAATCAGATGGATATCCGACTGAGAAGCCAAACTTATTCTTCAACTTGCATAACTGCATGATGCAATAATTAACCTGCAATATTCTGACAATGTTCACAATAGTACATTACTACAGAGGCCGGGAAGGAGGAAGTTGCAGGCCGAGTATTATATACTATATAAAATAATATTTTATATATAATATATTATGTCTTTTTTACATAAATAAAACTGCGCTACCTAGGTAGCAAATATGGTTCATGTTTTTTTAAAGCTGTGTTGGCAGAATGTCATAGCGAACCATAGAGTAAATATTGCTAGTAGCTTTTTTAAATGGCGGAATGCCAAGATTCTGTGTCACAAATATATCAAATGGAAATTAAAAAAAGTGAGTTGCCGGCCTAGGCCTGCAACGTTTGTATGAAATTTCATTATAGACCAATTTGTCTAGCCGCGCCTGAAATGTGATACTTCCCAGGCTAATAAGAAGAACATAATATCAATATTTCATTGCATGTTTGAGAAAAATATATTACAGAAATCAGGGCTGCTCTTATATAGAAATTTTATGGTAATAAATTTAGAAAACGCCAAAACAAAATTGGTATAACCTGTCTACAAAGTGGCATTATTTTGAGGGTGTAATGCAAATGGAATACTTCGATTAATTAAATATTAAAAAACTTGCATTCACAGGTAGTTTTGGCATGCAACTGATAACCTAGCAAATAATAATATCTTTACTAACCAATAAACTGAAATATCACATTTCTATCCCTGGACATTTTCAATTGTTACATTTGCCCAATTAGGCATGGTCATGTCTCACTAATTATTCAGGTAACAATATAAATGAAATTTTAAATATTTCTTACCTGATAGGCTTTGGTAAGTCTCATGAAAGCCTTCTCATCACCAGTCTCCTTATCAGGATGGAGTATGAGTGACTGCTTACGGTAAGATCTCTTAATCTCGGCCTGAGTAGACCCAGGCGGTAGTCCCAATATCTCATAGGGATCAAAATTAGACATTTCATAGTCAAATTGTGATACTTTATATGCTAAAAATGCAAGTAACACCCATCCTGATATAATTGCTAGTTTTATGAAGAAATTCTTTAAAGTCTTGTATGGTTGTGATTGCTCTATTATTGACTGTTTCTTTAAACAACCTGGACATTGACATTGTTCTGCTTTTTTGGCTGGGTCTGAAACAGGAGTAAATATATAATGTTATTGAAAATTTATTATCAGTAATTTGTTTGAGTGAATTATCCAGAAATCCACACTAATTTCGGGTGTGGTGTTCATTCATTTAATAATTGTCATCAAAAGCAAAAGGGGTAGAAAACGCATGTTGTAAATGAAGAATAAAATGTTTGCGAATTTTAGTAATTATTGAACTGAGTGGAAGTATTTACATGTATTGAGCTAAATTCTTCAATTAGTAGGTAAGTACCACCGCGCGACGATACTATGGACATAACGGTACGGTGCCCCTGCCCAAGTATGAGTCACATATACGTCGCTTGGTGAATTTATTAAGCGACTATCATATGAAAATGGTTAATAAGCACAATTTGATAGTGCTTTCAATAAAAAACATGAATAAAACCATTACCTTCTTTTCTTTTCCTCGGCCAGTAATAAAATGTCGCTGGTACCAATATTAGCGCAAGGAATGAAAGAACGAAATAGAAAAATGTTGATCCACTCTCATCGTATTCAAATTTCTGGCCTCCCATTGTAACAATTTCAAATCATTTGTGAATTTAAAGTAAAATCACCACACGCAACACGAGCTCGATAGCGGAGACGTGTCATAAAACGTCATTGTCAAAATTCTGTTGTCATTTGTGAACGAGCAGGAATGACGGTTTTCGGATGGGTTTCGGTCGTCTTTTTGTAGGGTGTCGAACAGCGTAGTAGCTGACGGTCATTGACGTTGACAAATACCCAACTCGATTTGACAGCAATCAGTATGTAAGAAATTTTTAAACGATATGATCTAGATTATTTATAATGTTATGAAATGAAACTATAAAATATATAAAAACAATGTAAGTGTGTTTGAAATTTGTTATAGTTACAAGAAACTTTTCCTTTTTGCATTTTTGTAAAAAAAAACTACGCAGTACCTGTAATTCAATGTTTCTGTTTCATAAGTGTTTTTTGGCAATTGCTGCATGATTTGTTTTTTGTTAGATGATTGACTTGGCATTGACTGAACTTAATATAGAATCCTACCGAGTATTTATATTTCCTTTATAAAGTAATTCTCAATAATATTTCCAGATGGCAACCAAAAGTATAGCAAGTGCTACAGTTAGAGCTGTAAAAAAACGCGTATTACCATCTCGAGCTGCACTAGTCTTGACTCCTTCAGCCGTAAATAAAGTGAAAGAGATAATGGCTAAACATGAAGCCAGTGGCTATATTGGTCTTAAAGTAGGTGTAAGGCAGAGGGGATGCAATGGACTATCTTATACACTGGATTATGCCAAAACTAAAGATAAATTAGATGAAGAAGTAAAGCAAGATGGAGTCACTATTATCATAGATAAGAAGGCACAGTTAACATTATTAGGTTTGTATAAGTTTTGCTTGAAAAACAATTAATGAGGAAACTTATGTAACATCATCTGGATAAAATTGCCTTATATTTATATTCTTGGATTTCAGGAACTGAAATGGACTTCGTAGAAAACAAATTATCAGCGGAGTTTGTTTTTAATAATCCTAACATAAAGGGTACCTGTGGCTGTGGAGAATCATTTAGCATATAAGACAAAATCTAGTAAATTAAAGGTATCTGGGGAGATATTCAATTCAATTCAGACCCATTGGGATTTTAGAAAACTAACAAATTATGCAAAATGATTTGTAATTTGTTAGTTTTCTTAAAAAATAAAAGCAAAAAAAAATGTGAAATTATTATGGTTTGAGTTCTCATCAACTAACTCTATCTCCAACTGTGATTTATTTATTTATATCTCCCCATTTACTTCACTAATAATTCAGTAGGAACATAGAGACACAACTACACAAGTCAGTTTACTGAAGGCCTGTTCAAATTTGATCTGATAACAGATTATTAAAATTAGTAACTTGAATGCTACTTTTGTGATTCTAAATTATTTAATTCCACCAATTATGGAAAAATATCTATTGATAGAACTGCCTTTTTTTAAGTCATAGTGATTCTGATACTTAGTAAATTTTAGTTAATGAAGCCAACTTGTTTGGTGAATGTATATTTTGTAATTTAAGTTTTACAATTTAGCTGTAGATGTGAGAATAATATTGTTGATTTTTGGCTTTATCCTTTATGTACATTACATAGTTTGATTCACTGAAATTGTCTTCTTCTTTACCTCCTAACATATCAGTTCATGTTCGATCAATTCGATCCTGGTCTATGATAGTTGATGTGGATACTAAAAAATCAGTCAAATGCGGAATCGCATATGTAGGGTTCCGTACAACTGAGCGTCTCTAGTGATCCCTATTCACAGTTGGTGAAAAAAAAAACTATTTAATACCTTATGGCTAAGTACCTTATGACCCTATGAGGCAGGGTCAAAGCCGAACAAGATTTTATTGGAAGATAGAAGAGAATTCACATATCGGAATTGGGAATCATCGTTTGTATAGAATTTATTAATTCACCATAACTATGTACTATTTTTTTTTAAACCAAACATACTTTTTAGGTAGCGACATCGATGAGGCCTTTAGAAAAAAAAAACACTGGCAACGTGGAACTATTTAGTCATACCATGGACTTGAATGAATATACAAAAAATATTCGAAATTTGAATTAGACTTTTGTTCTATTCGTTCTATAACTAGATACCTAATTTCGTGAGAGACGTGGAAACTTATTCAGGTGACCGTGGGTTCAAATCCCAAACCTCCACGCTTTTTTTTCTTGTTTTTATACTTGTTGAGTTATTTTAATTTTTTCTATTTTTTTTATTGTTTTAGAGTCAGGAAATCACTTTCTTAATATTTATAAAATTTTATTGTATTAATATACGTAAAGAGCGACGTTCGAAAAAATACGTAACTTTCATGTGTGAAAATTTGCATTGGGAAAAAACTTATTGACTATTTCAGTATTTGTTGTGATGGAGGCTTTAATAATGCGTATTTTGTGAAAATTTCAGGTGTCTAACAACAATGGTTCATTAGATAGAGCGCTTGAAATGAGACGAAGAAAAAAACAGTTACTTGTATGAAGACCCCAATTTATATAGATATATTTTAACTTTTTAGTATTTGTTGTGATAGCGGCCACAGAAACACGCATTCTGTGAAAATTTCAAATCTCTACCTATTTCCGTTGAAGAGATAGAGCCCTGTGACAGACAGACGGACGGACATCGGAGGCATATTAATAGGGTTCCGTTTTTCACCCTTTGGGTACGGAACCCCAAAAAGAAGCTTATGCATAAGTCTCAGAGGAATAACTAAGTAAGAGTGATGATGGCCGTGTTTATACATGGTTTATATTTATTTAGTAGTAGGACATATCTTATACTTTAATTTTTTTTATTTTTTATTCAAGAAATATTTATAGAGGCTTAAGTACACTTACGTGACTATGCCAGCCTCATTGGAGGACACAAGAAAACCAGGGCTTGAAAACCGGTTAATTTTTCGGAGCGGTTAGAGCCACGCTTTGAGAGCCTAACCTATAAATAAAGTTCCCGCTCCCAAGAACGAAAAAATTAACCGGTTAGAGAGCGCTCCCTCCGTGTGAGCGGAGACTAGGGTGAATGACCGCCCGCTTTGCCCGATTTGTTTGGTTTCAATTTTCCGTTTAGTTGACCGTCGTTACTAGAAATTGACGCGCACGCGTCCTCATTACCTATTGTTATTGTTGCATTAGAATTTAGCAAGCTTCTTTCGCCTTCGCCTACCATCCTACTCGGTACCTATTCTTATACTTTAAACGCGCTATCTAGATAGATAATAATAAATATCTGTATATATAAAAAGCAATATCGCGACTGACTGAATGACTGATCAACGCCTAGCCCAAACCGCTGATGATAGAAGTTTGAAATTAGGAGACACATTGTTTTTTTTTTTTTTTTGATGATGTATGTTGTAGTCGTTGTTTCGTACAGTAAGGGTCAAAAATAGGGCTACATCCGCTTTGTATGCAAGTGCGTTATCTTTTTAATTAGAAATAAAAAACATCATGATTCAGGTACCTTATTAGAACCAAACAACATAAACATATTTCAGCATTTTTAGAAATTTCGTCTTCAAGGGGGTGAAACAGGGATGAACCTTCATCTTTGAAGTTAAACGACCGAAATATGTATTATTATTTAGATATTTGATCACAAATAATTAAACACGTGTTTCAGCATTTGTAGAAATTTCATATTTAAGGGGGTGAAATAGGGAATGAAAGTTTATATAGATGAATCATCATCTTTGAAGTTAAACGACCAAAATATTATTATTTATATATTTGTTTGCAAAGAATTAAACACGTGTTTCAGCATTTTTAGAAATTTTATATTTAAGGGGGTGAAATAGGGGATGAAATGAAAGTTTATATAGATGAATCATCATTTTTGAAGTTAAACGCCCGAAATTCTATGATTTAGATAATCGATTACAAATAATAAAATACATGTTTCAGCATTTTTAGAAATTCACCTTTACGGGGTGAAATTAGGGGATGAAAGTTTGTATGGATAAACTATTATCTTTGAAGTAAAACGGCCTGAATATTATGATTTAGATATCCGATTACAGATCATTGAACATGTGTTTCATTATTTTGACATTTAATGAAGTGAATCAGGGAATGAAAGTTTGTATGGTTGAACCGTTAGGTAGGATAGGATAGGTTCGCGCGGGCCGGTTTTCCGCAACTCGACGTCATGATTGCGCCTATTTTGCGTGAAGTTTTTGGCTGGCGGGGCTACTCCTGCCAGCCCAGCTCCTGAAGGAAGCCTAGCAGACCCTTAATGTTGCCGACGACTTCCTGGAGCGACCTCGGATTTCCGAGGTGTGTTGCCCGGTACGCTGCCACTCCGGAACATTCCAAGAGGACGTGAGTGGCTGATTCCTCTGCCTCCATGCAGGCTCTGCACAGGGGGCTGTCTGTAATATCCAAATTGTATAGATGTTTGTTCAATAGGGCATGACCAGTTATTGCTCCTGTGATTAGGCGCAACTGCCCTCTCCCTAGCTTACGAAGCTTACGTGACAATCCGGGGTTGATCGTCGGGAGGGCCTGCCGGGCCTGCCTGCAGGTATCCAGGGTCGACCAGATCTGTTGATGGGCGGCCTTGGTGTGTTGCCGGATTGCTTGTTTGAGCCATCCGAAAGGTAGTGGCACGATGGGTTCTGGTCCTATAGCTGCGTCCTCAGACCCATGTCTCGCCAGTGCGTCGGCTGCGTCGTTGCCGCGCGAGCCGCTGTGTCCTTTGATCCACTGCAGGGTTATGCTGTTGGTGCTACATACCTCAGACAGGGCCAAGTGACACTCGTAGATTAGCCCAGAGGTGATGGTGTTGCTCTGGAGGGCTTGGAGAACTGCTTTACTGTCCGAGAGTATGCCGAACCGTTATTTTTGAAGTTAAACGCTCGAAATGTTATGATTTAGATATTCGATTACGAATAATTAAACACGGGTTTCAGCATTTGTAGAAATCTGACTTTTAAGGGGGTGAAATAGAATAGGTAGGGGAAGAAAATTTGTAGACTCATTTGAACCGTCACCTTTGAAGTTAGACGCCTGAGATATTATGGTTTAGATTTTAGGTGAGAAATAATTAAAACACGTGTTTCATAATTTTTTGAAAATTCACTTTTACGGAGGTGAAATAGGGGATAAACGTTTGTATAGATTAACCATCATCATTCGGCGGGAAGTTAGCGAATAAAACGGTGGTAGCTATCCCATCGGTCCTTGCACCATGTCCTACCTACCCAGGGTTGCCAGATGTAGTGACCCTATTAATTTTTCGGGATTTTGGGAATTCGGTCGGGAGAAACAAAAAGAAACCTAATAAGATTAAAAACTTTAATAAAAGTACCTAACTTTTTTAGCCGAAAAAACTTTTTCCTATTAAAGAAGACTTATCAATTTTCCACAAAATTGAGCCGACGCGGAACGGAGAAATGTTTCGCTTGATCACAATTAAGAACTTAAGATTATTGTTTTATTAACAGAAGTAGTTTTTCGGGAGATTTGGTTCCGGGAACCCTTTTTTTTGTGAAGTGGCTTGGGTCGCTCTCTCGAGCAGGCCAGTAGAATTTGCTTAAGTAGATTATCCGTGATACTATTATTTACCACATTTTTTTTTAGTATACACATAATATATGAAAGTGTGTTCTCCCTATGAAACATGTTCAAGAGAAAGTGGCGTCAGTGTCAGTAAATAGTGCCTATCAGTAACGTGTCTTCGGAGGTGGCAAAACTACGCGAAGCTTCCACATCAAGTCGGAAAGCCTGGCTTAGCCCGGTCAAAACAGGCGGAAGGAGAGGCGTTCCGGAGACCAGGGAGGATAAAACCATACTTTTACTAATAGTTGCGAATAACGCATATAAAAGAGCGCGAAATGCGAAATATCTTCCCCGACTATTTAGACAATTGGTAGTCTTTATATTGATTCTTAGGCTGGTCACACAAAATAACAATAACCGTTGACCTGTAAATATCGACGGGCTGAAAATTCCCCATATTGAAACTTTCTCCTAGATAGGCGACCAATATTAAAAAAAACGAATTCCACAAACACTGTCCCTTCGAAGCCACCAACATCAAACAATGGTTGACCCGAACATCTGCATCGCACTTGGGCAGAAGCGACGCAAAGGTCTCTTTGTCCGTATCTACAACTTCACAGCCCGATTTAAAATACGAACAAACACGGACTCGATGAGACTAAAGTAAAACAAGTAAATTCATATATCGTCGTGATTTATCATTTATTTTATCATATTTTATATCATATTACATTTATTTACCGTCAAAAATTTTAGCTTTAAGCTTTCCTCCACAGCAAACCACACAGACCAGATCCACAACATTAAAAAGACGAAGAGAAACCAGACTGCCTCAATATTGTGACTTGGAACGTATAGCCGCGACAGCAGCGTTCAAGGAATTCGACAAACTACAGGAACTGCATAAATTGAAGCCAGCCTCACCCCTGCCCCGCCACAATCGCCGAGTAGAGCGACTTGCGAGCAACGTTCAAGGACTTTGAGGGACTTCGGGATCAGCACAAGTTGAAGCAAGCATCACCCCTCCCCGCCACCATCTCCGAGTAGAGCGACGTGCGAGCAACGTTCAAGGAATTCGATAAACTACGGAACTGCATAAATTGAAGTCAGCCTCGCCCCTGCCCCGCCACAATCCCTGAGTAGAGTGACGTGCGAGCAACGTTCAAGGAATTCGACAAACTACGGAAACTGCATAAATTGAAGTCAGCCTCGGCCCTGCCCCGCCACACTCTCCGGGTAGAGCGACTTGCGAGCAACGTTCAAGGACTTCGAGGGACTTCGGGATCAGCACAAGTTGAAACAAGCAAGTGTCACCCCTCCCCGCCACCACCTCCGAGTAAAGCGACGTGTGAGCAACGTGCACTAATCAACTCGAAGCCAGCCTTACGCCGCGCCGTTACCATCTCCGTGTAGAGCGGAATACGTGCTAAGTTCAAGGACTTAAATGGACTGCGGGAACTGCACAATTATTGGAAGCAATCGTCAGAAGTCACTGTCGAAAGTTCACAAGATAACTGTCGGACGAAACTTCGGAAGTCAACTATGGAGTGAGGCTGACAGTACTAGTTATTATCGTCGTCTCCAACAAGACTCATCGGAAGCATCAACGCTCATCCCGACAACCAGCACACCCGTCACACCTACTGTCCTAGATTGGCTCAAGGCTGCATAGCCGGCTGATTGTGGTCGACCGGTTGCGGCTAGTCGGCCGTCCCCTCCCATCCCAGAGCGTGTCACTCCTAAACAATGCTATGCAGCAATGATATCCTGCAATGACTATGCAGATCTCAAGCAAGATTTATACTCCAAGTTGACATTTCGTACTACTGAGGTGGTACCAAATGTGATCCCAGGACGGGGGTCATGCTCAAGATCGGCTACCAGGTCTATTGCTGCGGAAGATAATACGCTTGCCGTATCAGACTGTAAATTCCAAACTGGAATTGGCTATGGGTGAAAAATGACAATGTGCTCGATTATTTTTTTATGGATAGGAATAACCTTCCGTATCAAGAGAAAAAAATCTCAGAATTTTCCGTGCCGTAGATTTTGCGTAAAAAAAAGAAATTGATTTAGAGTTACGACGATTGAAATAAAGGTGTTTCCATGATCCAAGTACGCAGCACTACTTCTTAAAAAACAAGTGTTGACACTATTGACGGTGACAGTTCTTGCTTCATTCGCTTTTCATTCGTAATAACGTGTTTAAAGCATACGTCGTCGTTGGGGCCAAGCAGAATCGAAATTCCAGTAAGCAAACGCAGTCATCAATAAGCTATTTTTCCAATAAAATTGTTAAAACACGTAAAGTTATGTTCGTACGAAGGAAGCGAGAACTGTCAACGTCAAATGTCAACACTATTTTTTTTCAGAAACATGTGCTGTGCTTACTTGGACCAAGGAAAACCAGAATCTTTTAATCGTTATAACGCAAAACCAATTTTATTTTTTACGCAAAATCTACGCCACGGAAAATTCTCGGATTTTTTTCTCTTATTACGGAAGGTTATTCCTATCCATAAAAAAAGAATCAAGCACTTTGTCATTTTTCACCCATAGCCAATTGTCTGGCTGGGGGGTGCCTATGTTCATGTTCATGTTCTCGAGTAGTTTTTCGGGAGATTTATTACTTTGTCGGGAGTCGGGAGGCCACAATAAAATTCGGGAGAATCCCGCTAAATCCCGGCCATCTGGCAACCCTATACCTACCACTACCACCACAAAAAAAGCATTCGCTAAAATCTCGATTTGCATTAAATTCAATATTTTACACGTACGAAGGCGCAGGCAAAAAGCTAGTATTATATATAAAAGGCGAAATTACCAACACACAGGCCAAACCCTTAGGGGCTAAAGAAGAAAATAAAGAAGAATCATGCTCCAAACTGGTTAATGAGTGCAAGAAAACACTTAACTGGCTGGCGGAGAAAGGTGACAAAGAACTGATAGTCGCATGGGTGCCTGGACATGAGGGCAATACCGGGAACGAAATGGCCGATGAACTGGCCAGAAAAAGCGCCGACGAAACCTTTGTGGGGCCAGAACCGAGACTGCCTATAGCACACAATATCACAAAAGGAGTCATACGGCAGAAAGCAATACAAGAAGCAAACCAGAGATGGCAGGGTCTAGAGGGTCACAGACAATCGAAGATCTTCATCAAAAACATAGACAAGAAAAGAAGGACACAAGCCATAGGACACAGCAGGAACAATTAAGACTATCCGTCGGAATAATTACA
Source organism: Aethes cnicana (assembly GCA_963971205.1). NCBI lineage: Eukaryota > Metazoa > Arthropoda > Insecta > Lepidoptera > Tortricidae > Aethes > Aethes cnicana. The sequence goes on along the minus strand of OZ020276.1, from coordinate 5,825,389 downwards.
GGATACTGCACACTGAACAGACACCTAACTATTCTGAAGATAAAAGATGACCCAAGGTGCCTAGAATGTGGCGAGAAAGAAACGGGTATACATCTACTAGCGAAATGCCCATCATACGCAATGGCGAGATGGGAAAGAACAGAAAGGGACACGCTAGATGAAGATGACCTACAAGATCAAACGATAGTGAAGATAATAGGCTTCAACGGGGCGACGGCTCTGGGAACGGATAACCCGTAACACCAGGGGAGACCGGGGAAATGGGTGTAATCAGTCATCCCCTTCATAAATAACTAGCTTTTTGCCCGCGACTTCGTACGTGTAAAATATTTAATTTAATGCAAATCGAGATTTTAGCGCATGCTTTTTTGGTGGTGGTAGGAGGACGTGGTGCAAGGACCGTCGGGATAGTTACCACCGTTTTACTGGATAACTTGCCGCCAAATAATGATGGTTAATCCGTACAAACTTTTATCCCCTATTTCTCCCCCGTAAAAGTGAAATTTTCAAAAATGCTTAAACATGCGTTTATTTGTTTCTAATCAAATATCTAATAATATCTCGGACGTCTAACTTCAAAGATGACGGTTCAAATAAGTATACAAATTTTCATCGGCTAACTATTCTATTTCACCCCTTTAAAAGTCAGATTTCTAGAAATGCTGAAACCCGTGTTTAATTTTTGGTAATTCGTAATCGAATATCTAAATCATAACATTTCAGGCGTTCAACTTCAAAAATGACGGTTCCACAATACAAACTTTCATCCCCTATTTCCTTAAATGTCCAATTTCTATGTCCTATGTCCAAGTTCAATGATCTGTAATCATAATCATCATCATCATTTCAGCCGTTAGACGTCCACTGCTGGACATAGGCCTCCCCCAAGGCGCGCCACTCAGACCAGTCCTGTGCCACTCGCATCCACCGCGTTCCCGCGACCTTTACAAGGTCGTCACTTCATCTTGTTGGAGGCCTACCGACAGCTCGTCTACCGCCCCCACTCTCCAACTTTAATGCGTTTTAACTTAGTCATTCTTTGTTAATTTCATAAAACAAAAAATACCTGTCTAATATTTTTTTATTAGCTGACTGACGGACTAATTAGAATTTCGATTTCTTCACCCTGTCGTCATCCCTATTGTTGCTTTCCATAATTAAATGCGTGGTGCCATACAAAAATAAATTCTAGAAATCGTAGCCAAGGAACAATATTAATTTATCTAATAATAAGTCTGTAGAAAAGCCGTGTCTGTAGTTTGAAAATTAAAAGAAACGACTTAGTCGAGGGAACTATATAAACGATACTGAACACAAAAAAAAACGATTTTTAGAAAAAATGTCTGTATGTATGTATGTCCGGATTTATAACACTAGGTAGGGGTAGTTTATAACACTGGTCAACATTATAGGCTCGCTCGCGTTTGAGTTGAGGCGCCGCAAGGAGCGTCACCGGCGCGACAGCGGTCATTGCTCCCGCATCCATGCACGGAGTAACCGGTTAGGGAGCGGTTCGAAATAACGTTCCCAAATTATTTCGTTCGAACGTAACCGAAATAAAAAACCGGTTTAAACCGAAATAAACCGGTTTATTTGTAACCGGTTTCAAGCCCTGAAGAAAACGAAGAAAAAAAAGTTTATTTTATACTTTAATGAAGCCACCTTTAAACGCGATAATCTTCGTAGATCAATATTTATGGTAAGTACGTAACTGTTTTGCAAAGTTTATATTTTTGTGGCGATTGTGATTTAATTAATTTCAATCGGTAGGGTGCGAATGGCTATGGGTGAAAAATGACAATGTGCTCGATTCTTTTTTTATGGATAGGAATAACCTTCCGTATCAAGAGTAAAAAATCTCAGAATTTTCGGTGCCGTAGATTCTGCGTAAAAAATAAAATTGGTTTTGCGTTACGACGATTGAAATAAAGGTGTTTCCTTGGTCCAAGTATGCATCAGTACTGCTTAAAAAAAAGTGTTGACACTATTGACATTGTTGATTTTTTCAAGTAGTAGTGCTGCATACTTGGACCAAGGAAACACCTTTATTTCAATCGTCGTAACGCAAAACCAATTTTATTTTTTACGCAGAATCTGCGGCACGGAAAATTCTGAGATTTTTTACTCTTGATACGGAAGGTTATTCCTATCCATAAAAAAATAATCGAGCACATTGTCATTTTTCACCCATAGCCAATTGGTGAATGGTGATGTTAAGGTTAGCATTGCCGATGGATTGATTAAAATAAAATCCGACAAATAACTAAAACGAATTCTACGACAAATGAATATTAAGAAGTTAAAAAAAAATGTAAATAAACTGGTATTTACAAAATAAAAATGTTCACCGTGAACGTAGATTTTTCTAGAATTCAAGTGAACGCATCCGAGAGCGAGAGAGCGCGCATTGAGTTCAGTAGTTTTTCTCTGTCGCACAAATAACATGGAGGCAGCGCTGCCGAAACTGTCTTGAAAGAATTCGTCTTTGTTTACGTGTTCAATTAATGAAAGCTGAAGATTGTGGATGTAACGAGTGTACGCAGAATCGTCCGTTTGTGGGTTATGAAATATCTTCAAAGACATTATTACAGAGTTACTGCAGAAGACTAAAATTGTGAAATGAATAACGGAGACATCGGGGGGTCTAGAGGTAGAGGCCGCGGTTGGCAGCAGCCGGAAAACAAGCCGCGAGAGCTTCGTCGTCCGAGAATTGTCGACGAGGAACCTAAAGGTAACAGAATATACTGAGTGCTACACTTTCTCAAACCAATCCGGCGCGTTGAGGATGACGTTGCCGCAGTCGGCCAGTTAACTGCGTTTTTCATTCAACACTTCAGGTGAAAGTAAGGATTTCAATTTCTAATGACGTCGACGTTATTTGACAGGCAGAAGGAAGACGGCCGGCCGACCCATGGCTTGCGGTAATTTCCATCATCTGTATTCTTGATTATCGCCACAATAGTTAAAAAGTTAATGGTGTTTGATTTTATATTTCCTTACACGCATTAAGTGTGTCACTTATGTAGTGTTCATTCAAAGACATCTGAGTTATCAAAATATATCTTTGAGGGGGCACATGTACCCAGTTGGAAATCTAGATTTCTTTAAGAGACTACCCTTAAATTTAATTTCAGTGTGCTTGATACTTATGATCTAGTTGTACATTCACCATACAATTGTTTAAATTGATGAACAGTCAGTGGTCAATTATCTCATTCATCAGAGAGCTCTACCACCAATGAACATGTAAAAAATTGGACTTTGTATTATTTTGGACTATTGTGTCATTGTTTTTCATACATGACATTTAAAAAATTAACTAGTTTAAATATTTTAGACTTTACTATGTGTACTTAATACTGTATAATTTTCTTAACCACTAAGATTTGAAAGCAAGATATGCTGTTGTGTGTATATGTTTTCACTATGCTTTGTTCATGATTATCTATAAGATTAGGCTGGCCATTGAACCCAAAATGCATTTTATAATGTTGGTTTATTATATTTCCTTACCAGTGGAAGCTCCTAAGTCGAATTTGTCAGCGGAGGCGAAGGAATGGTACCCCCCCAACTACACCCCGCAGGCCGTGCCGGCCTACGCGCCAGACCCGGCCCCCTACCGGCCCCAGAGGTTCTCTGTGCAGGACCGTCTCCGCCAGGCGCAAGACCAGAACCCTTACAACTTCGACAACATGTCCTATTCTCTTGAAGAAGCTGAGAATATGGACCTGAGGGTTAGTTCAGTGTTTAGTATTTTTGATTTTTTTTTAATCTGTCGTGTTTATTTTCAGATTCTTACAATATTATTTTTCCTACGCAATGTATCTTTGCTGTAGTTTAAAATTTTTGAGCCAGTGATACAAATTTCCTGTGCTGCGACATATGACGACATACCTGCTATCGACATTGCGCGACTTATTTCCATAGGGACATCTATGTCACCCAAAATCGCTGGGGACACGTGTCGCAGGACATTTGTCCCCTAGTGTATCCCTGGCTTAAAATCGGCATGCAAGTTGAGTCTATCCATACTATTTAAATACATAAAACAAGAAAATGACTGAATGACTGACTGACTGACTGACTGACTGACTGATTGATCAAAGCAGAGCTAAACTACTGGTTATAGAAAGATAAAATTGGCAAGCAGGGATCACTAAGAGAAAAAATTCCAAAATTCCCACGGGAACAGGAAAAAATGGGACTTACGTGAGTTATACCCTCCAGGGTATAACTCACGCCTCCAGGCGTGGAACAATGCTACATCTAATAAAAGTAAGGTTATGCATTAATTTTTCTCATATGAGAAACTTTCTGCAGGAAAACATTGCCAACCTGATAACTGTGATGTGTGAGATCACCTTCGACCCTGGCAAGTTCGACACCCTGTGTGGACCTCTCGTGGACTCATTTGCGTCCATGCTGCACGAGCGGAGCTACACCACTCCTCTCATCGATGCCATCATCAATCAGGTAAACTTTAACAAAATATCTTCATTGTTATATTTGACCACAGATTAACCATTTCTCATATTAGTTTGACATTGGGCTAGTCATGCTTATTCTCTATTTATAAGATTTATTTTTATCTATCAATAATTTATTCTGCAAGCTACACATCAGTTTTTATGTTATCAATTCCCATCACCTCAGAAAAATCATAATGCTAAGACGAAATGTTGCAAGAAAAAGACAGGACTATTAAATAAAAAATAATTAAAAAGAAACATAACTAAAATGTTAACTTTAAATTTAATTTCTTTGAAAAAAAAAGGAACCGCCTTCAAAAAACGCCCCACTGAATATCACAAAATATTTTTTATATACTCCAACTCCATCCTTATGCAGTCCTTAGGGCTTAGTTTTTGAAGTCGGTGCCAAACCAATTATTTTTGAAGCATTATTGGTTTGGTACATTTGTCGTATTATTTTCTCTGTGTGCAGCACTCATTTTGTTTTCGTTGATTTGGCACCTACTTCAAAAACTAAGGACTGGATATGTATAGAGTTGGGGTATACCAAAATTATTTTGTGATTTTCAGTGGGGTCAATTTTTGAAAGAAGAAATTAAATTTATCATTTTTTTAAATTATTTTTTATTTCATACCTTTTAGTGATGAACTACTACTACTACTACTACTACTACAGCCTATTTGCGTCCCACTGCTGGGCACAGGCCTCCCCTCATCATGAGAGGGTTTGGGCTATAGTCCCCACGCGGGCCCAGTGCGGATTGGGGACTTCACACACATCTTTGAATTACTTCGCAGATGCGTGCAGGTTTCCTCACGATGTTTTCCTTCACCGAAAAGCGCAGTGGTCAATTCAAATTGAATTTCGCACATAAGTAAACTTAAGAGGTGCGAGCCGGAATCGAACCCCCGACCCTCCGCATGAGAGGCGGTGGGCCGAACCACTTGGCCACCACGGCTTCGTTTCGTTTCGATGAAAGCGCTCCCGGTCATCTTGAACTATCATCCTGATTTTTCATCCAATTTCCAAAAAAAGTTATATACTAAAACCGTCCTATCCACAGGGAACCACTCTATTTGTCAAAACCGCATCAAAATCGGTTCAGCCAAACGCGAGATAATCGCGGCCAAATATACATACATACAAACATACGGGTCAAACTGAGAACCTCCTTTTATTTGAAGTCTGTTGAAAAAATATGTGTTTAAAATTAGTGTAACTTGTCAAAATTAAAATGTCTAACGTAATTACTTCAATGCAAGTCATTGACCTTTACCAAAGTCATGCAGAGGCCCAAGACGTCAACAACCTCAGTATATCTGTGGGTCATTGGTCAGTAATCAGGTTCTATTAGTTTGAAATTAGTATTGTAAATCAGAACATTCTTAACTATTACGTAAATCAATTACACAATTTACAATTTGACATATATGTTTAGAATTTAACATTTAACAAGTAAATATCTCATTGGAATTTGAGTTGGTGCCCCTAGAACGAAATGAAGGTTCTGTTGGTTTTTAGACCATTTTAACGCATGGTCCTTTAAGACCAATTTAATGACTTAGCTCTCAGTTCAGTTGGTTTTTAGATAATTTTGATGACGCATGGTCTATTTAATAACTTAGCTCTCAGTCCAGTTGATTTTTAGATCATTTGGATGCATGGTCTATTTAATGACTTAGCTCCAGTTCAGTTGTTTTTTAAAGCATTTTAACGCGTGGTCCTTTAAAGACAGATTTAATGGCTTTGCTCTCAGTCCAGTTGATGTTTAGATAAGTTTGAGCCATGGTCCTTTCTTATTTTAGTCGGTGGGCGAACCGAACTTCCGCTATAACGGCGCGCGGCTGTGCTCTATGTACGACTCGCTGGCGCCGCCCGAGGAGTCGACGTTCCGCGCGTGCCTGCTCGAGCGCTGCGCCGCCGAGGAGCACAAGATCATCAGCGGCGTCGAGACCTCCGAGGAGAACATGCGCGGCTTCGCCATGTTCCTCGCCGAGATATACACGCAGCTCGAGGACAACCAGGTACAGCACGACACAACTTAGAAGGCGCGTGACGAAGCACTTAAGCCGTTGACGCAGAGTCTGTTATTGCTTAATCCGCGCGCCTTCTAAGTAGTGTCAACCTGTAACCAGGTTCCAGGTGTACCGCGAATTGGGTATGGGTGAAAAATTACAACGTACTCAAATTAATTATTTTTTGAACGGGAATAACATTCCATATCAAGAAAAAAATTCAGAATTTTCCGTGGCGTAGATTGCGGTTCGCCAATTACGAGATCGGCAACGTACTAGCGGTTGCTCTGGCACTTCTAGTATCTATGGGCTGCGGTAAATACTTGACACCAGGTAACCCGCATGCTCGTTTGTTGGCTTTAGGCACACGGCGGACACGGTCTATAAAAGCACGATTTCGAACACAATTCGAATGAAGTGTCAATGTTTGCGTGCGAGTACGTCTGTGTTGTGTGTGCGAGGACGTCTGTACACTTGGAAATGTGTGTGTACCAGTACGCGGGCCAACAATTCACTCACCATCTCCGGATGAAACAAATGACGGTAAAGCGAGTTAGGCGCGAGTTGCACGCGGGCTAGATTCAGGCGGGTGATTCCGTGGCCATTCTGTACGTAGTACTATTAAATATTCCGTGCTTTAGTCATAAATAAAAAAGCCAACCCAACACTAAAAATGGGCGTTCTAAAGGGAAAACTAATTTTTGCTAGCATTTTTAATGCACAAATTCACCATACGGAGTCTTCAGGATTAGATGTCTGTGTTCTGCGGACAAAGTGATCAATTTCAGGAACATTTTAAAGCCACAATTTTATCCTTTTTGGTTAATAAAACTTGATTTTTGCATTTTTTTTTATGTCAATGAATATGTTAAAGCGACTTTATAAGCCACTTTGAGAAACTATATAATTTATAGTTTTTTTTTCTTTTTTCCATAGGGTGGGAGAATCAGGTCCCTTGGCGAGAGTTTGTGCAAAGTGCTCTTGCATCTATTGGATACGGACAACGAGACTAACATCAAGTCCGTCTGTCAGCTACTCAAAGTAAGTGCAAACCATATTTATGTAAATTTTACGTAATCTTAATGATATTTATGTAAGTAGTTCCTCCATGCACTTGGATTACCTTTCAGGCTACATTTAAACCATGCCTCTATAGGATGCATTCTGTAGGAAATAGATCTGATTTTTAATTTGTTTTAAATATCGGTAGCAGGGGACTAGCCATAGTCTATCATTATCTTTCATCATTACTGTCTGCTTTTGAATTACATGTCCAATTCACAGTTAAAGCCGGCCACATACATTCGTAATTCCGTAACGGAATTCAGATTCGGAAATTCCGAACGCATACCCGCCATACAAAGTTGAGGGATTCTGTAACGGAATTCCGACTGCGTGTGGCGGGCCTAAGTGTAAAATCCAGCTACATATTTTTTTTCGGACACACTTTATTTTTTGAGACAATGATATAATACACCGTTTTAGGCCCACCACATACAGTCGTAATCTCGTAACGGAATTCCGATTCGGAGATTCCGAACGCATACCCTCCATTTGTATGGCGGGCATGCGGGATTCCGTCAGGGAATTCCGACTGTATGTGGCGGGCCTTAGCGATGCTTACGCACGATTTCGTAAATACTTTGCCTCTGCATCGGTCACTTATTTACTCCGAAACACGGTTATGCATAAGCCGAGATGACGCATATGCTGACTGACCCCAATAATAAGGTCGCCCCGCGGCACTGGTTTCTCTTTTAACTACAGATTGACTGCTTTTTCGATAATCTTGTCATTTGATTTTTTTAATATGCATTCACGTACGCATTTTCCAAATTTCCATTGTGATGTTGGCTTGGTGACTTTTAGATACGTATGTACTTGACATATTTTTTTACTGTTTGATTAGTCACACAGTATTTATATTTATAATAAGTCCTACGCCTCTGACTTTTATTTAGAGATGATTCGAATGATATATAATTTTGCGTTATATAACCGTTGCGGGTTTCAAAGAAAAAACTGTCATACTTGATCTCATTACATAAGTTGATATACTCGTAACCTACAAGGAAACTGCAACTCAATTGCTTTGCCAAATCTCGCATGCATCTAAATAAGAATTTTACATTTAGGTTAACTGTGTAATTACTGTTCATTTAATCATAATTATGGCAGAGCAGACACAGCAAAAAGATTGAGCAAATGTTGTTAATCCATACTAATATTATAAATGTGAAAGTGTGTTTGTTTGCACTACCTTCACGTCACAATGACTGGTCCGATTTGGATGAAATTTTGGTATGAGACCCTGGGAATAACATAACATAGGATACTTTTATCCCGATATAGCCACACGGGAACGGGTTTTCTTCGGGTCCAACCAGGTTTGTCAACACTTCTATTCTATAACTATTAACACCTACATGTACATAATTACATATAGTATCATCGGGTATGTAAATTCCAAGTCTACGCGGGACGAAGTTGCGAGCAACGGCTAGTTTTTAATAATCGATAACTCTGGATCATTTTGGTTTACAAATTTTGCTGTCCATAACCATAACATGGCATGATTGCCTGGCTCAATCTGCTCTTGACGCTTTTCAGAACCATATCGCCAATATTTTATAAGTGCTCAATGCCGAAACCAAATATCGCACTTTTTGAACTTATATGGCTCACTTGCACCAAGCTGCTAACCTCAGCCTCTTAACTCTCATGTTTAGTTACATCAACTTATCTCGAGTCGGGATAGGTGCAAGTGGTCGAATGTTTGCTCTCTCTTTGGTGGGACAGTGATAAAAGCCTGATTATCCCCATAAGTAACGAAATAATCAATTTATCACCCACGTCGTTATATCTATGTATAGATATAAATAACCACGCTTATATTTATAAAACGTCATGTTATCATCTGACCTATTATATAATCTGACATTCCTGTTCCACTTTGCCTGTAAACTGAAGTATGGAAACTTTTCTAGTTTTCCTCTTCCTGTCTAACCTTTTATTAACTTGGAACAATTATAATTATCGTGAATGGATATTCATACATTTAGGCTTATTGATTTATCTGTTGCGGATGTTCCGTGATTGATTAAGACTCTACACTTGTTGCGTAATGATGCCTGATGATGATAGCTCATTTATATCTCTGTTTATACTATAATTTGTACTGTTATTGTGTTTACTGTAGTATAAAAATAATTAATCGATAAGGAATAATTGTCACCGTGTTAAACCTAACCTACACATGACTAGAAAGAGGGAACGCTAAACGCAGCCCATTTGCCACAGCAAATGTGTTGTCATCGTAGCAAGTGTAATATAATAACATTTCGCATAACTGGTAGTATATATTATCCTGTGACAGGTAGTTAGTAGTAGAAATTACTTAATGTGTTTTGCCTTCTTTTTCCAAACTCTGATCTCGAGAACAAAATCATCAATTTTACGTTCTAATGTGGATGTAAGCCCCGGTCACATCGGATTCCTCTGCGGCGCGTCCGGCTCGCCTGGATCTGTATAGCATTAGTTCCTTTCATCAATACCTTTCACACTGCTTGTTCATCAAGACCTTCCACACCGCTTTCGAGCCGTGCGCACCTGCGGCTCTGACGTGCGCTGCAGGCACGTCG